>CM033623.1:702500-892500 GCA_019453435.1 Rhinogobius similis
GGGGTCGCCAGACCTCACAAGATTTTTTTGTGGGGTCCCCAGACAAAAAGTTTAAGAACCACTGAGCTAGAGGGCACATGTGCAGCCCCATGACACTCACCTGAGGTCGGAGCGGTTTGAGCTGAGGAAGGCGGTGACTTGGCCCACGGCCAGCGCGCTCACGTTAAAGGAGGCCCCTGTGCTGCCAGCATTTAGAGGAACCTGTGACATCACCAGAGATCACAGCGTGAACACAACATTCAAACTCATGTCTGTCACATCATGAGAGAGCGTTTTAAGGCAGCAACATAAGGGGCCACAGGGCAATTATGGAGGCAATCGGCTCTGTGGCTGGAGCAGGAGTTAAAGGTGCTGTGCTGTGGCTGGAGCAGGAGTTAAAGGTGCTGTGCTGTGACTGGAGCAGGAGTTAAAGGTGCTGTGCTGTGACTGGAGCAGGAGTTAAAGGTGCTGTGCTGTGACTGGAGCAGGAGTTAAAGGTGCTGTGCTGTGACTGGAGCAGGAGTTAAAGGTGCTGTGCTGTGACTGGAGCAGCAGTTAAAGGTGCTGTGCTGTGACTGGAGCAGGAGTTAAAGGTGCTGTGCTGTGACTGGAGCAGCAGTTAAAGGTGCTGTGCTGTGACTGGAGCAGGTGTTAAAGGTGCTGTGCTGTGACTGGAGCAGGAGTTAAAGGTGCTGTGCTGTGACTGGAGCAGCAGTTAAAGGTGCTGTGCTGTGACTGGAGCAGGAGTTAAAGGTGCTGTGTTGAGATTGGAGCAGGAGTTAAAGGTGCTGTGTTGAGATTGGAGCAGGAGTTAAAGGTGCTGTGTTGAGATTGGAGCAGGAGTTAAAGGTGCTGTGCTGTGACTGGAGCAGGAGTTAAAGGTGCTGTGCTGTGACTGGAGCAGGAGTTAAATGTGCTGTGCTGTGACTGGAGCAGGAGTTAAATGTGCTGTGTTGAGATTGGAGCAGGAGTTAAAGGTGCTGTGCTGTGACTGGAGCAGCAGTTAAAGGTGCTGTGTTGAGATTGGGGCAGGAGTTAAAGGTGCTGTGTTGTGACTGGAGCAGGAGTTAAAGGTGCTGTGTTGAGATTGGAGCAGGAGTTAAAGGTGCTGTGCTGTGACTGGAGCAGCAGTTAAAGGTGCTGTGCTGTGACTGGAGCAGGAGTTAAAGGTGCTGTGTTGAGATTGGAGCAGGAGTTAAAGGTGCTGTGCCGTGACTGGAGCAGCAGTTAAAGGTGCTGTGTTGAGATTGGAGCAGGAGTTAAAGGTGCTGTGTTGCAGTTACCTCTTGAGGCAGAGACACCACACTGGACCAGTTGCTCCTGGAGCTGGACGTCACATTGAGCAGCAGCAGCACAGTCTCATTCAGAGGAGCACTGGGGACACATGAGAAGGGACCGACACAATGGTCAACCAGACACTTCCTCTGCCATGTCGCCTGTCTTTGTCTCTGTGTCTGTCTCCTCATGTCCTGTCCTCATGTCCTGCCCTCGTGTCCTGTCCTCATGTCTTGTCCTCCTGTCCTTATTTCCTCTGTCCTCGTCATGTCCTCTCTTCTTTTCGCTTGTTCTGTCCTCATGATCTGTCCTCATGTCCTCTGCCCTGTCCTCATGTTGTATATCCTCTGTCCTGTCGTAATGTCCTTTGTCCTCATGTCCTCTGTCTCCCGTCCTCATGTCTTCTGTCTCCTGTCCTCCCGGCTTGTGTCCTGTGTCTCACCTGCTGCTGATGTGGACAGTGTCCTGCTGGTGCAGTTGGATGGTGACAGTCTCTGGAGCAGACAGTTGAAGCTGGGACGCTGAGGAATCAAACACAAAGTGTTCAACACAACACTTTGACTACACTCTCATGACTTTAGTTTGTTTTTTTACTGAGCTGCAAAATAAAGAATGAATGTTTCTGTAAACTTAGTGTTAAAGTATTTGTAATTGGTCTTAACCTTTACTGTGGTCTTATCTCGAGCATTCTATTCAGCAACTATAAACTGACAGTGACAGTGAGGTGGAGCGCAGATCTTAGTTTTATTGGAAGACTTCAAGTTGAAGGTCATGGAGTGCCTGACACAGTCAGCAGACAGAACCACAAAAGTCCCACTAGAACGCAGTTTGGACTTGGATACACTGTATGTGAAGGAGAAAGGACAAGGTGTTCCCAAAAGTCAAACATAGAGGTGGAACATAAAACTCCAATGAGCCAAACAAACGTGTCACTCAAAGGCCTTCAGATCTGTGCTGGGACAGGGCCCACTAAACAGAGTGTCAGATATAAGCAGGAAAGAGAAACAAGAACATCACTGTCAGAGCTCAACATTAGACAGCTTTGTCCACAAACTGATCCAACAAACATTGTCCAGCTCCTTTTCCTCTACACACGGCTCTCACCTGAGACACCCACCAGCAGCGTCAGTGTCCAGAGCAGGGAGGCAGAGGCCGCCCAGGAGGACGGGGCAACAGACATGTCTGAAACACACACGAGCCAGTCACACCATTAGAGTCTCACCACAGCTGTCCCCTCACGACTGTAGTGTAGCCCACACTGTAGGGCCTACATGCTCCACTGTAAAGGAGCCTGCAGTGTCGTGTGGCAGCAGACACAAGCACAGGAGCCGACAGTACCTCCGCGGACCTTCTCTTTAGTTCCTCATCAGGTGCCAGTCACGGGACTGCACCGGGACAGTCCCACAGGGAGAGGAACCGTCCCAGCCGACACTCACAGACGATCTCAGCCCACAGCCGCGCTCACACACTGGGGACACGATCAGGAGAGAGCCCGGACCCTCGGAGCCGACAGAAAGCACACTGCTGACCAGCACTGACCGCCGGGTGTGTTTGCGGAAGTGTTTCTCTTCTTTGCGCCGTCTGTGGCGAGGACAGCACTGCCGCCGTCCTCTGGAGGAAGTGGGAACCTGAACCATGATTCTGAGTTCTGGTTCTCTCCACAGGGAGGCGCTGCACCGAATCATCGGCCAAGCTAAAGAGCACTGAAGAAAAGTGTCCTGGCTATGACTGCGCATGCGCGCTGCTCCACGTCCTAGTGCTGTCAGAGCAGAACACATCCGCAGAGGTCCGGTCCAGATCAGCATGTCCGCCGTCAGCGCGGTCCGCACGTGGAGCCTGCTGAGCCGGTACGCGCACACACGCACATACGTGACGCTCACGCACAGACGCGCACACACGCACATACGTGACGCTCACGCACAGACGCGACCCTCACGCACAGACGCGACCCTCACGCACAGACGCGACCCTCACGCACAGGTTACGGACAGCGGGCTTAAGGGCGGACCAGAGCTGTGGTCCGGGCAGAGGACACTGCCCCCACACACGTATAATACATACGTGTATGATACACACTCGTATAACAATACACACGTAACATCGTGTCTTTGTGCTGATTCTGGTACATATGATCAGTTCTTCCACAGTCCCGCCTTAAACAAACGTCTCAAGTATTCAGCCAAACATATTGAATGTTTTGTCTCACTTCGATGTTGTAACTTGTTGTAACTGCAGATGACTCTTGTCCAACCTGGGACGAGCAGATTCTCTTCTGTAGAAGGTGTACCTGTACCTGGAGGGCTGATGGACTGCAAATGAAGCTGTTATTAATAGGATATTTTCTCACTTCATTAGAATGTGCTAAAATGTGTCTGTGAATTCTTGTGATGTTCAAGTATTGCACAAAGTGTGAATGTACCATAAAATGAACCAAAAAGTGGAGAACGGTCTGGATGTAGCCAATGGGCAGTGCCAGTGGAAGTCCAGCCTCATCCGGTTAGAACAATTCTGCCCCTAACTCTGACTCTAGCCTTACCCCCTTAACCAAGTAGCTCTCGTAAATTAACAAATAATGCCTGTTTATCCAAAATTGATGAGGTTTTTTGGAATTAGAAGTGAGTGGAGCCAGTGGCAGCAAACCTCTCTCCATACTGCGGCTGCAGCTGGACTCTCTTGCAAAAGTACAGAAACATTTATACTCTTGTTTGGGAGATTACAGTAGACGATACTGTCTTTAAAAAAAAAAAAAAAAGTTGACTAATTGTATTATGGCTAATACACATATGCTAATTTTGCTTATTTCCAAAACAACAAATTATTGATATATCTTCCACGTCTTCTCCACATGAAACAAATACTGGCACAAAGTTCAACTTTATCAGCAGCACAAATGAACAAAGACCAATTATATTCTCATATTGTATTCTCATAGTCATCTTTTTGTAATTTAGCCAAATTATTATTATTTATTATTTTTTGAAAGTGTGCCTGCTTACCAAAAATGCTTGTGTAATACACCAAAGGTTTAAAAACATCTACATGTCCATGTACAAAATCTACACATGCTCCACAAAAATATAAATATATTATAGATATATTTGATCAATATATTTATTTAACCCCTAAAGATGTACTATAGTATATATCTACTGCTATATATTATAGTATGCACATGCACTGCTCAGCAACAACTGTAAAATTTCAGAGCTAACTATGATGAAATGAAAATGAGCCACATGCTAATAGAAATGGAACTCTTCATGGCTCTGTGCTGCCCCGGGTGCATCTCAACAGGAGTGGGATACTGGATTTGACCTGGTGTGGACCTCCAGTACAGGACCAAAAGGGTGTACTTGTAATACATTATATTGGGTTTATTTCCATATTATTTATTTCCATAACATGTAACCTTTGGTGTGCATATGAACATAGGCTCTGAATCACCTCATGGAATTCTACTGGCCCCTGGTCTCCATCTGATTATGATTGACTGTGGATAGGGCAAATTGAATTGTGAACTGTCACAATCCACAACTACTGTAATTAATTTAAGAAACATAATTTCCTCCGCAAACAGTAAACTATTCTGTCTTTCACTCCTGATGCGCGCTCCTGTGGTGTCCAGGGCCCTGGGGGTGTCCCAAACCTGCTCGCTCCACACACACACCGCCCAGCTCAGCTCCAACAGGACCAGTGTGGTGCGCTGTGGGAGGCAGGTGTACGAGAGGAGCTTCCCCGTGCTGCTGCTGCGGCCCGACGGATCCACGGTGCACATCCGCTACAGGGAGCCACGGCGTCTCCTGGTGGTGAGAGACAGGCCTTAGATCCTGCCGCCTCAGCTCAGTGCATACTCTGGAGTGGTGCACTTGTAATATCCTGATAATAATATTACAGTTTTATGTTAATCTAACAGAAATGTGCAGTGGTTCTTAACGTTTTTCAGTCGCAACCTCCAAAATAACAACAGTTGGTATTCACGACTCAAAAAAAAGCAAAACCCAAAGTGATAAAGTAGCCTCATGTCTAATGTTTGATTTTAGTTTTAAATATAGACCTAGAAAAAACACTTTGGTGGCCAACAAATAGGAATCTACATTTAGTATCAGACAAATGTGAAAATACTGTATACTGTCTGTGGATTTATAGATAGATAATAGAATAGAATCTACTCAATATTCTAATTTTGCGTATCTTCAAAACTACATTCTCAGTAATTGGAAAATCTGTAATTGTACGACTATATTTAGCCGTGAGAGTGAATGAGTCACTTGATTATTGGTACAAAATAACTATAAATATATTTCAATGTTCTTTTCATTTATTTGTTGCATTTAGAATCATATTATTTGTATGCTCAGGGTTCAAATCATGTAACAACATTTAAGTAACCATTACTTTCTAATAGTGTTTATTTTATTGGTGTAGTGGCTTCCATCAAAAACTGTAGATGTGTAGTGTTGGATATCTTATGGATATATAAGAAATTGTTGTATTTAAATAATGTTATATGTTTTAAACATTTTGGGTGCACATATGGCTCAGAGCCCAATGTATGTTAAGTGGCTTTGGAGTTTATTTGTCAGTGACATTAAGTAGTTTTAATATTATTGTTTATTGTGATAATTTCTTCAACAATTGAGCTCGGGATCGTGACATCACACATGACAGAATTTGCAGTTAGCCCAATGTTAAGTCAATGCAGATTGTAATATGCTAAATACTAAACTTAAGCGTTAATTCAAAAGTATTCTAACACTATATATTGCTAAATGTATTTACCAGAAGTGACCCAGCAGTTTATCAGGTTCTTCCATAGATTTTTTGTTCACTTTTTTTTTTTTACATCGTCTTGGCTAATGTTTCTCTATGTAGTTAACTTTAACACACCAACAACAGCAAACAAAACACAATTTTAGGTTCATGATGAGGAGTCATAAATCTGGAAAAAGTCAAGTTAGTACATGGTACTATTCCACAATGATGGTCCATAGCGCGTTGTGTTGCTCCATCAGATGCCCGTTGACGTGTCCACACTGTCTGAGGAGGAGCGCAGGTCGAGGCAGAAGAGGAGAGAGGTGAAGAAGAGCACCCATAGTCCCCTAACAGAGGAGTACCACGACCACTTCAGAGCCGACCAGTACACACGCTTCTGGAAGAAGAAGTAACAGAACATTTTCTGTATCAGCTGTGATTTGTGTCTATTTAATGTGTCAATAAAATCAAATGTGTATTTGTCATTGTGCACTGTATTCTTGCAACAACAATAAGCGAATATAAATGAAAGATTGTGACACAGTGATTATCTCACAACAAAGTAAACACTGCACATTGTTAAAGATGTGGAAATGTATCCATCATTTTGATACTGCTCAGGGATCAATTAGTAAAGAACACCAGCCTGTAGAGACGCTAGCACTTCCATGTAGGAATATATTTTGTTAAGTATCCTGGTAACATTATTCAGACAACATACAAAGTAGCCTATATATTTAATTTAATCTTTTTTTGTTGTTGTCATTATTTACTTGATACTAAAATTCAGAACAACCGTCACATTTTTTTCCCCTCAATAATCTGCCCATCTCTGTTTCTATCAATGATTGGACCAGCATTTGTGAGAGCTCTGTATTCTCTATAACAGTGGTTCTCAACCTTTTTTGTCTCTAGTTCCCCCTAAGCTTTGTCTCACACTCAGAGTACCCCTTAACTTGAGTTTCAGGCAAATAAATGGGTTTACTAGTTGAATATAGCCAATTATTAATACTATCTATGTATTTTTTTATTTGATTTATGGTCCAAGATACTCCAAAAATATACTAAATTTACAACTGAGAACACGTATCTTATTCTAATTCAGATAAAAGTACATTTCATCTTTTAAACCTGAACCCATTCCAAGGACTCCCTAGTAATCCCTCACGTACCCCTTGTGGTCCCCGTACCCCTGGTTGAGAAACACTGCTCTATAAGATTATCACTGGGCCTGCTCTGGGGGCTCCAAAGCTTGTCCACACATAGAGAAAATTGGGCTTGAAAACCACTTTACATACAATATTTTCTTATGATCTACTTCTATTTTTATTTATAAATTACAAAATAACAAATGAAAGTTTCTTTTGAATATGGAGAAAATTATCGTTGGGGGGCCCCGAGGGATCGTGGGGATGAAAAGGGGCCCACCACGACGCTGCAGAGTTTGGGAAAGGCTGGTGTATATGTTTTAGACCCATTTTAGGGTTAAAGTGTTAGTTTCGGGCACCGCTGGGGGCGCTGCAGCCCCTTGTTAAACGCCTCTTGTCGTCACTTCCCCCTGGTTGCCGTCCTTCCGGTTTGAACGCCATTACAGACAGCAGGTAAGATTCAGCCCTTCCGCTGATTCACGTACAATCTTTCTTTAATCTTTGCAATCGTGTCCAGCAGTTGTGTGTAAAGTGAGGAGCGGACAGAGGCGTCCTCTGTGCAGCATCTCTGACCAGTATAAGTCACATTAGCCTGTAGCTCAGAGCTTTGGACGGTCCCGGAGCTGGCCCCTGGAGCTAGCCCCTGGAGCCGGCCCCTGGAGCTCCACACTGAGCCCCGCTGTCAGCGCTCAAGCCCCTGCTCACACTGACCCGCTCCGTCTCTTACAGATATGGCTATCCGCTACCCTATGGCCGTGGGCCTGAACAAGGGCCACCCGGTCACCAAGAACGTGTCCGCTCCGAAGCACAGCCGCCGCCGTGGGGTAAGTGTTTGGATCCAGGAGTGTCCGCTGGGGCCAGGGGCCCCGTGCAGGGTTAGGGGTGTTGTGTTGTTACGTTGTGTTTCCATTCATTCTCCTGTCGGTGATGAACGTGTGCTGTCCTCGTTCTGCGTGTGATTGCACTGTGTAGCGCAGGTTAGACTCGTGTTGTCCCGGGAGACACTGGAGCTGGACTAGCTTTTAGTTGGGTTTTTTGTGTAAGGTGCAAACCCTTTGAAAAGCTCTATTTTAAGCAGAAAAGCTATTTTCATGCAGGCACAGATGACATGAGTGATCTTTAGATTTCTTCTATCATTTCTGACACATAAACGTGCTTATATTTGTGGGTCACATTGTACTACAACTGATACCTTTATTTAAACAGATCAGTGTCCCCTGCACTGGCAGCTTTAGAACAGAACCTGGTTAAGTGTATTTTAACCTCCTCTCTGCATAAATCTGTACAGTCTTTGGCATATACTGTTCACATCAGACTCATGTGTGCAGCCTGCATTGGTTCAGGTCACTAATGTAAACAATGTAAAGGCAACCTGCACGGACAGTTCAAATATCAGAAGTGTACTAATAACAAAGAACAGCTGCATTTCAAATGTGAATTTGGCTTAAAGGATATCCTTGCATTTAGTCCATAATCTTTAAACATGAGCTGGCAAATTTAAGGTACTCAAGAACTTGGCCTGTAGTCCTTTAGTCAGTTATCATGTTGTCTTAGTCAACCAAAATTTGTATTAGTTGACTAATTATTTTATTTAGCTTTAAAGGACTTATGTAGAAAAAAACTGCACAGAAGAGAAGATATGGAGTGAGTTGGCTGAAGATTGGAGTCCATCAGTTTCTTCGTACTTTTCTGTAGTAGTTTTTGCATGAATTCCTGTTTTAATTGTGGTCTTTTGAGTCCAGTTTAGGTTAGATACATGGAGATACTTCATAGTTTTGATATTTTTGCCACACTCCCTTTTAGTCGACTAATCGGTCTATAAGGCAGGACTTTAGTCGATTACAGCCCTTTCAAGAACGTCTTTAAAGGCTAATAACAGTATGAAAAATGCATCATGTTTTCTTTAATTGGAGCAAATTTGCATTAGTCAATGATTAGCATTTGTGATTAGCATACAGGTCAAACATAAGGGATTCCAAGAAATCTAACAACTGAAACATGGCCTATAAGTGCGTGTGTAGAAGAAGAGCTACACTAACAAGTTTATAGGTGATTTTCTTTCTTTTGTAACTGTCTTTTCCATTTTATTAATTCTGCATGAAATAAAAGCATGAACTTCCTTTTGCATTAGCTTTTTTGAGACTCAAGGCTCAGTATGTGCTGCATCTGATGCTCCAAAAGGCCCAGACTAGAGCCGATCAGATATATCAGTCACACTGGCTGATATTTTTGGCTAAATTTCTCTCAAGTTTATTTGTGCTGATGTAGAATTACAGATATCCCTCTTAAACCAGGTCATTGCCGTTCAAATGTGCAACGTGTCTTAAGATCCCCTGCCCTGTAGAGGCAGTGTTGTGGTGCTTGGTCTAACTCATGTCTCTGTTGCAGCGTCTGACCAAACACAGCAAGTTTGTGCGGGACACGATCCGTGAGGTGTGTGGCTTCGCTCCCTACGAGAGGAGGGCCATGGAGCTGCTCAAGGTGTCCAAGGACAAGAGGGCACTCAAGTTCATCAAGAAGAGGGTCAGTGCACTCTAGGGCTATCACAACAATCCCCACAATCTAAAACTGGTATCCAAACTAGATGAGCATTATGGAATAATGAATTGTCATGGTGGCATAAAAGGTTATATTGAATATAAAGCTTTTTCATCTGTGTCAATGTATGTACACCTTTCCACCTCAGCCTCTGAAGTTGGACTTTAATCTGACCCTAAAAAGCTGATTTGTGCTGATGTTTCCACTGGTTCACTTCGGAGTGGATTGGTCCAGTCTGAAAGGGTCTCCACGGTCTTGAGTGAAGCGTAGTGGACGCTGTGGTCCTGCCTCCAGACTGGTCTGGTTCTCTTGGGCTCCAGGTGGCTTTAGCTCAGGAGGAGCTCCACACACAGCCAGATGATTGGATCAGAGAGAAGGCAGACTCAGCCAAAACAAGACGCAAAAAGCAGAACAGAAAAGTTTCACCACACGTGGACTTAATCGTGAGATAAAGCGCCGTATTGCTACTGATGCTAACTTAGATTTTGAGCCCACATGCTTAGCAAAACATGTTAGCATCAGCTGTTTCCTGTTTATTGATGCAATAGGGCTGCACAATCAACACGCAGTTAGCAAAATTAGCAATTCTGTTTTATCCAGTTTTTAGCCTGCATAAAAACTTCATATTTTTTTAAAATCAATTCTTCTTGACATTTTTGTAGTGGGATTCTGTTCAAAGTTCCCATTTTAAACATAAATTGCACATGCAATCGCAATAGTGGTCAGAAAAATTGTCATTGAAATAGTCCGACAGCCCTACACAGCGCTCGACCCAAAATCTTTCCAGTGCATAATGCATCTATCATGATTGTAAAAGTATCAATAGCAAGACTAAAGTTGAAATTCAGTGAAGTCAGCGTTTTGGTCGACCCAATCTGTAACTCAGCCAATGAACCCAAAATATTGAACCCTACTGACCCTTTCTGACACCGCTTCCTCCTCGCTTTTCCGACGCACTAATCCTTCATTTGAAGGATCCGTCACATTAAGTGCAGTTTGAAACGGCGAGCCGTGAGGACAAGTGTCTTATCGGCTCCTTCAGAGTCAGCATCAGAGCAGACTTAACTGTGTGTTCCACCGGAGCAGCCCCATGTGCACGACGCACCACAATTTGCTTTGGGAAACACTTTATTTGTGGATTTAGTGCGAGTATTATCAGTAACGTTAGGGTTAGGGTTAGCTAACCCTTAGCTAGCTAACCTAACCCTTTTAAATTTAGCGCAGGTGGCTTTTAACTCAAATTGAAAAAAAAAAATAATAATAATCTTTTTAACTCAAAAGAACTCAATTCTGTGCCTTTTGAGCACTGATATTAAGTCAAGGATTTAAGGTATTTGAACTGGAACTTTAACAGTATAAAGTGCAGAAAAAGTATAGACTACTGTAAAATAAGAACGAGCAAACTTCTCCACTTAGATCAAAATGTTTTATCTGTCCACACATCAAACTGTCAGTTGTGGGCGGTGCTTTCACGATAAAGGGGCGTGTCTCTTGTGTCTGAGGGAAGTGCGGAGACAAAGCTCTGAGCTCTAATGAAGGAACCTCCGCTCAGTTGTGAAGGAGCTGTCAGTTAGGAGTGAGGAGAAGGGGGGAGGATTTGGTTTTGGAAAGGGCCTATTCTGTTCTCACATGTGGACATAGTTTGTGTGGTCTTGGATGGGGAATCTGTCAGCCATTTCTTTGGAGGCTTCAGTCTTGTAACCTGAAATGTTCTACATTGGTTGTATTGTCAGAAAAAACATGGTATGACAAGAAAATTAACGTCCTGTGACATTTAGTTTCCATCATTGGGCAGAGCTTGAAGGATATTAAAGCCTGGTTTAATCCTGGGTTGGCTTTGGCCTTGTTCTGGTCCTGGGTTGGCTTTGGCCTTGTTCTGGTCCTGGGTTGGCTTTGGCCTTGTTCTGGTCCTGATGTGTTCTTTGTTTTCAGATTGGAACTCACATCCGCGCCAAGAGAAAGCGTGAGGAGCTGACCAATGTCCTGGCTGCCATGAGAAAAGCTGCTGCCAAGAAAGATTAAATTTGTGAATAAAGCTCCAAAAAGAATCACGCTGGTCTCCTTTATTTGTTGCAAAATATAACTTAGTGTTTATTGTGAGTTCAGCACAACACAAATCAAAAGGAAGTTACTTCATGTGAGTTTTTAATTACACTAAAACTTATGAGATGTCTCTGACCTGAAGGGCACACCACCTGCTTGTTTTCGTGGAAAATGTTTGGCTTTATCTCCATGAGTCTGGAGGTGGTGTACACCCACCACCATTTAATTCTGCACTATCAAAACTCTGCAGCCAGCGTCATCACCAGGATGCCTTCCCATCACATCATCCCCATCTTCAAACTGCTTTCAAAGCTGTCCATGGCTCCAGTGTATCTCTGACCACCCCCGCTCACTCTGTCCCCTCTTTCCATCTTGTTTCAGTGGGGGCAGAGCCTTCAGCCGCTCTGGACCGCTCCCTCCTGACCATCGCAACATAGACTCCCCTTTTCAAATCCAGACTCCACCCACCTGTTCAGACAGTCCTACACCACATAACTCTCATGCTACACCCAGTTCTGTATTGTTTTATTCTATTTTTAATGTTTTATCATGTACGGTGCCCTTGGGTGTTTAGAAAGGCGCTTACAAATAAAAAGTATTAAGATCGTTAAAGCAACCATACGTAAGAGTTTGATATCAAATTTCATAAACTATGAAACACTGTACATGTTTAACTTGCATCTGGGGACAAACAAAATATTTTTGCTGTAAACATTTTTAATGCTGATTTATTAATTACAAAAACCCCGGACACTTGTTGTAATTTGGTGTTCTCAGTCAGAAGAGTGAGTGTCACATGGCTCATTTGGGTTGCCAATTCTTTCGCATAAATCCAGTGTGTTTTAAAGCTAAGCCCAGCACCTTCAGCCAATCCTGAACCAGCGCTAGTGCAGCCAGTGAAACGAGTGTCTGCAGTGAAGGCCCTGGACACACATTCAGCTGTGATTGTAGTTTCTTTTAAAACTTGTAAGAACACAGGCTAATACTGTCCCATTAATGGGCTTCAGCTTACTGTTCTATGCAACTTTAATGCTATTTATCACTTTTCACCTTTAAAAGAAATTATTATAAATTATTGCTATGGCAACACACCTGATTTTTCATTCTGAAAACCATAAGGCGCTGTTCCGGTCCTATGGAAACGAGCCTTTGGCTAGATTCTGGGTAAATTGGGTAAACCTAATCCTGTGGTGTCCTGGGACATTTACTACAGTAGGGTCATGAATTCCAACTGAAATGTTAAGTTGAACAACAATTCTATAA
Source organism: Rhinogobius similis (assembly GCA_019453435.1). Classification (NCBI taxonomy): domain Eukaryota; kingdom Metazoa; phylum Chordata; class Actinopteri; order Gobiiformes; family Gobiidae; genus Rhinogobius; species Rhinogobius similis. The sequence goes on from CM033623.1 coordinate 715,499, forward strand.
TATCAAAGTATTGTGTTTGAAAATGGGTAGGTAAAAAGTTTTCACAGGCAAAAACTTGAGTTGCCAGGTTCAGTTTTATCTTTTTTGTGTGTGGAAAGCTAACTGCGCTGATGTTTAGCCACAGAATCAGAAGGTTGACATGTTTAATAAGCTTAATATTAACAATATCCAGGTTAATGTTAACATTAATAGTAATTTACATAATCATTTGTTTTTATCTCAGAATATAATAGAACAACTGCATAATGTGAGCAATCAGAAAACAAACATTGGACTGAAGCGTCTAATAAAAGTCTGTAAATACTGTGTAAAATTCAAACGACTGAAGTAAAATGACATCAGGAGTCAGCGCCACAGACACCGCTGCACTTGGGTTCACCGACGGCACCAGAGCACGTCGTCATGTGAGGAGGGGCACAGATCCACACTGGGCTCCAGCCCCAGCACTGCCCCTGCATCCCAGAGCGCCGCTGTGTGTGCGTGTGTGTGTGTGTGTGTGTGTGTGTGTGTGTGTGTGTGTGTGTGTGTGTGTGCGTGTGTGTGCGTGTGTGTGCGTGTGTGTGTGTGTGTGTGTCGAAGTGCATTAACGATGTGAAGGGCGTCCAAAACAGGACTTTGGTGACAACAGTAAAACAAAGTCATGGTCCCAGTTGTTACGACTGTTCGACTGTGGTCAGGCGTTGTTGATGACGATGAGTGCGGGGCAGTGGCTGTGGACGCTCTCTGGAGTTGCGTCCGACTGAGCGGGTTTGACCAGGACTCTGCAGCTGCTCAGGTCATACACTCCAGCGCTGTAGAAGCAGGCTCGCAGGGGCAGACACAACACCTCCTCTGGGCCCAGCACCACGCGGTACTGGCTCTTCCCCACCCAGGAGAAGAGCGTGCACGGGTCGGCCGCCTCACTGCACACAACAAACTGTGTTAGCACAAGGATCAGCAGGTAAAATACTTACATGGAGCAGGGCTGGGCCAATAAGCCATGTCTAAATGTTTCTGTGGCCCTTTTGATGAGCCGAGGCTCTTTTTAAAAGACGTGTTGCTTATCAGCTGTTAACAGATCTGGCATGTCGCTTAGACTGACCACGCCTCCTATCGTCTTGTGGTCCTCGGAGAAGAGTGTCTCGTGTGTGAGAGGACTGCTCCATCATCACAGTAGATGGAAGTTGATGAAGTTTGTGGAATTCACAAGTGTGAACTCTCAGAAGACACGGATCACCCTCGAGGTCTCATCCCTATGGTCTCACCCCCTGAGGTCTCACCTTGTGGTCACACCCCCCTGGTCTCACACTTGTGGGCTCACCCCTGTGGGCTCACACTTGTGGGCTCACCCCTGTGGCCTCACCCTCGTGGCCTCACCCTCGTGGCCTCACCCTCGTGGCCTCACCCTCGTGGCCTCACCCTCGTGGCCTCACCCCCGTGGCCTCACCCCTGTGGGCTCACCCCTGTGGCCTCACCCCCCGTCGCCTCACCCCCGTGGCCTCACCCCCGTGGCCTCACCCCCGTGGCCTCACCCCCGTGGCCTCACCCCCGTGGCCTCACCCCCGTCTCACTCTCATTATCAGACCAGAGAAGAGGCTTGCTCACCCAGAGGCTCGGTGCTGCAGCTCCACACTGACCTGTGCCGCACTCACAGACACATTGGTGAGGGTCAGGCACACGCACACCACACACATGCTGTGGACACATAGGTGACAGTTAGAGGGCGCTAGAGTACACGCCTGTTGTAAGTTTACAATCTTTGGGCTGTGTCTTGCTTAGTGGCAGTCTCAAAGCACGTGAATGGCACTGACCTGCTGGAGCTGAATGCATGGCTGTGGCTCTGGGGGAAGCTCAGGTTGGTCCGGACAAGTTCACTAAAGTCCAGTTTGGGGGCGGCAGGAGGTGGGGCTGGCTCCGAGCGGAACTTGAGCAGCACCATGTCTGCAGTGTCCAGCTGAAACAAAAGGTAGTGCTCACACTCTCAGCAGCAAGAGGAACATGTGGAACATCATCTGTTGGAGGCGTCAGGTACAGAGCTTAAAGCTTGCACAGATGAATGGGCCAACATACTAAGAACATACTGTGAGTGTGAATGTGAAAAATAAGTCATAAAGAAATCATAAGAATCTAAAAAAAATGTTTTTTCCCATTTCAAGCTCGCCGCTATTCTTTACGAGGGTGCCCCTTTAATACCAGAAACCTTTTTCCTACCTTTAGCTCTAATGCACTTGTGCAGGCAGAAATAGCTTGTTTTCAAACCATTATTTGTAAAAATATAGTTAATACTGTATATTTTTATTGATAATTGAATGTATCTCACAAGATTATTCCCACAGGAAGAAAAAACTCTAGTTTTAAAGTAACTCCATAGTTTCATATTGTTAATTTAATGTACCAGTTAGCTGCCGCAGCTAGCGTTATCATGTATTTAGGGGTGTAAAATAGCAAAAATCTCTGTTTACATTGCATTGGTTGGTTGTTGTTTTTTCTGTGTTTAATCCAAGTCTCTTCGAGACTTTTAAACATTACCGGGAACAAAACAGGAAATGACGCTGACCTTGCACCAGCAACATTTAAAAATAAAGACAGACCTAAAGCTAGATCGACTCCCACTGACCTAAGCCCAGTGCTGCTGCATACTGAATGACCAACATGGCTTAGAGTAGGTTAGGGTTACGGTAGTGGTGACAAGGGTTAAAGTTAGGCTCAGTAGATGAATGTAAGTCAATGTTAAGTCCCCAAGAAACATGGACACAATTGTATTTATTAAACCCCTTGAGACATATGATCATAATTTAAAGTAAACCCTATATATGTGTGTGTGTGTGTGTGCATGCGTGTGTGTGTGCGTGCATGCATGAGTGTGTGCGTGCATGCATGAGTGCGTGCGCGAGTGTGGTACCTACCTTCTGCAGCTCGGGGGACTTCTGTCCCATATTCTGAAGGGCCACATGGAGCTGTCCTTCCAGTATCAGCTGCTTATTGTCCTCCACCACAAAGGCCTGTGGACAAACACCACAGCAGGTGTGAAACCAGAGTCCTCCTGCTTCCAACATGGCATCTGCTAGGTTTACAGAGGTTTACTGTCCAAACCTCTGCACGCTGCTCTTCCCTTGGTCCGGAGTCAGCCTTACCTTCCAGATGACGATGATGTGCAGGTCCAGCTCAGTGGGAGTGCGCTCTGTGGGGCTCAAGGTTTCAGTCTCACAGCAGCGGAAGAAGAAGTCCCCACAGGGAGTGGCCGAGCTGACCACCTGCACACAGAAACGTCAGTGTGAATCCCACTGAGACACACGGCGACAGCACAGTGACACCCCGGAGACAGCACAGTGACACCCCGGAGACAGCACTGGGACACCCCGGAGACAGCACTGGGACACCCCGGAGACAGCACTGGGACACCCCGGAGACAGCACTGGGACACCCCGGAGACAGCACAGTGACACCCCAGTGAGATGCACGGCGACACACCAGTGTAGCACAGTGTGATGCACAGTGCGACAGAGAGTGTGACAATACAGTGGGACAGCACAGTGTAGCAAACAGAAAAAATCAGGGAAAACCAAGAAAAACGAATTTACCCTTTCGTTGGTCAGGTTCAGGTCTGCAAAAGTGTATTTTTCTGCTGCTGCATCTAGGGGACACAGACACACAGTGATGAGAGTGAGCTCCTTTGACAGGGGTAGACGGTTATTTATCACATCATGGAGACCTACCTCCCATGAACGAATATTAGGGATGTAAATCCTTAATTATTAGGTATCAACATGGTTAAAGTTCAGATTTAAAATAGGTAAAGGGTTAGGTAAGTAGTGACTATGGTTATGTTCAGGATCAGTCTGCAGGAATTTAATGGAAGTCAATGTAATTTCCCCAAGACACATGGAAACTGTGTGTGTGTGTGTGTGTGTGTGTGTGGGTGTGTGTGTGTGTGTGTGTGTGTGTGTGTGTGTGTGTGTGTGTGTGTGTGTGTGTGTGTGTGTGTGTGTGTGTGTGTGTGTGTGTGTGTGTGTGTGTGTGTGTGTGTGTGTGTGTGTGTGTGTGTGTGTGTGTGTGTGTGTGTGTGTGTGTGTGTGTGTGTGTGTGTGTGTGTGTGTGCATGTGTGTGTACCTGGAGGAGCTCTGCATGGCTCTGCCCTGAAGCACAGCTTGGCCCGCTCTCTGCTGCTAAGACGCCACTCTGTCAGGAGGTCAAAGGTCAGGATCATACACAGCCGTCAGTACAGTCACTCATACAGTGGACAACAGACCTTTGTGGTGTGAGGGGTTGATGCAGGTCTGCAGGCACCAGCGCTGACCACAGCTTGACACCTGGACAATGTGGAACTCTCTGACCCCAGCTTCACTCTGCAACAGAGCACAGTCTGAGCACACACACGCACACACGCACGCACACGCACGCACGTACACACGCACGCACACACACACACTTACCAGGTTTATGTTCTCCACATCCACAAACACCAGCGTTCCACTGGACACAGGCTGGAGCGGCTCAGGCAGGGCGGGGCTAAGGCTGAGGGCGTGGCAGGCTGAGGCTGTCACATTGAGGGAGCGGCTGGAGCAGATGAAGACAGAGTGGCGCAGAACCCTGTGGCTGAAGGACAACAGTGAGCCCTGTGAATAGCTCCTAAACTGCACGGACTAATGACGATTAAATAAAATGTGCACGATTCTATTCAGCTCTACACATTACTCTGGTTTACCTGATTTTGCCTCCTTTCTCTGTGCTTTCATAGTAGAAGAGGAAGTTGATTTCATGCACTCCTTCTTTATCAGGGCCCCGGAGCCACAGGGGCAGCTGCATGGACTCGCCTGGCCTGAGCACGCCTCCCTCGATGGGGATGGAGATGACGGAGGAGGGCTGGAGGAAGTCCTGGGCTGACACCAGCACGTGTGGCTGCTGCGGCTCACCAGTCACAGTCTTGTAGGCGGAGCAGCTCTCAGCGGAGCCTGGGGTCAGCGGGGTCAGTGGGCTGCTACTGGCGGAGCCGAAGGTGAAGAAAGTGGGGTGAGTGGACACCACCCTGAGGCCGCACAGCCCCACGGAGCTCATGTTACAGAACTCTATGTACGCCTTCCGGATCTCTCCACAGAGCAGAGCCGAGGGGAACTGAAGGAAGAACACCTGAGGGACACAACAGGACAGTCAAGACACCTGAGAGACACAACTGGACAGTCAAGACACCTGAGGGACACAACAGGACAGACAAGACACCTCAGGGACACAACAGGACAGTCAAGACACCTGAGGGACACAACAGGACAGACAACTGAGGGACACAATTGGACAGTCAAGACACATGAGGGATACAACTGGACAGTCAAGACAACTGAGGGACACAACAGGACAGTCAGGACACCTGAGAGACACAATTGGACAGTCAAGACACCTGAGAGACACAACTGGACAGTCAAGACACCTGAGGGACACAACAGGACAGTCAGGACACCTGAGAGACACAATTGGACAGTCAAGACACCTGAGGGATACAACAGGACAGTCAAGACACCTGAGGGACACAACAGGACAGTCAAGACACCTGAGAGACACAACTGGACAGACAACTGAGGGACACAATTGGACAGTCAAGACACCTGAGGGATACAACTGGACAGTCAAGACAACTGAGGGACACAACAGGACAGTCAGGACACCTGAGAGACACAATTGGACAGTCAAGACACCTGAGGGATACAACTGGACAGTCAAGACAACTGAGGGACACAACAGGACAGTCAAGACAACTGAGGGACACAACAGGACAGTCAAGACACCTGAGAGACACAATTGGACAGTCAAGACACCTGAGGGATACAACAGGACAGTCAAGACACCTGAGGGACACAACTGGACAGTCAAGACAACTGAGGGACACAACAGGACAGTCAGGACACCTGAGAGACACAATTGGACAGTCAAGACACCTGAGGGATACAACAGGACAGTCAAGACACCTGAGGGACACAACTGGACAGTCAAGACAACTGAGGGACACAACAGGACAGTCAGGACACCTGAGAGACACAATTGGACAGTCAAGACACCTGAGGGATACAACAGGACAGTCAAGACACCTGAGGGACACAACAGGACAGTCAGGACACCTGAGAGACACAATTGGACAGTCAAGACACCTGAGGGACACAACAGGACAGTCAGGACACCTGAGAGACACAATTGGACAGTCAAGACACCTGAGGGATACAACTGGACAGTCAAGACAACTGAGGGACACAACAAGACATCGCAGGAGCAACAGCAGAGACCACACTCCACATAACAGACATGTCCTTGGGAGGGCCACCTCCTTTACCTCCAGTAAAGGCATGGGTGCTGTGACGATGGGGTGGAGCCGCTCGTCTCGTCCATGACGGACAGACATCTTGTCCTCTTTGGTCTGGTTCAGACGTGGGCCCTGAATCTTCAGCTCCTGCCTGCCGTGCACCAGCAGCATGTCCCCTGCAGGCACCGCACAGCAGTGGTTTCATTTATAACAAGATTATAAACTTCATGTATAACAGTGACTCAGATCAGAGTGGATACAGCCTCAATCTGGGATTAGCTTGCACCTGCGGCATTTTCACGTGAAAGTAAAATAATGGAGTGTCAGAATGAACAATTAACTTGAGAAAAGCTAATATAATACAGATTTTTAGAAATATCTAAAAATCAGTTGCTGAAAGTATTGGTTACCATTATATTTGAAACTGATTCAAAGTTAGACAAAGCTTAGAGCTAGTGGTATTTTAACGTTAACGTTGCGGCTCTCAGTAACCCTCTATGTAAACTATGTTGTCTATTGAGAAATCTGACTGTATTCAAGAGAACCACCTTCGTCTGACTACTCTGCATGTAAAGGTTAGTGAGTGAGATTCGTCCCTTGTAGAGAGTTGAAGCTGGAGCTGGAGGACAAACAGCGGGTCCAGTACCTTCAGCAGAGTCTCCCGCTGCAGACAGACTGTAGCGCAGCCCCGTTACACTGAGCTGCCCCGTCCTCCGTGGTACCAGCTTCAGCCGAGCCTGTCACACACAAACACATGTTGAGCAGTGTCCGAGCAGTGTCCAGATCCACTCCGCTGTCTTACTCACTACTTTAGTTTCCTCTGGGCCCAGGGCGAAGTCTGCGATCACCTCGTTTGTCATCACCTCCTCGGCCTGCCAGGGATCAGGGCACACAGATAAGACTGTAAACTCACTACACTGTTATGAGGAGGGGGCAGGGGAACAGAAAAAATATACTGGGATGGGATACGGATCCTTTGTGTAACTTTTTAAGAGATCATGCATAATAAAGATCTGCATTTCTACATGTGATGGAAAGTAAACAAAGTACAAACAAAGTACAAAACGTTAAACTATGTTCTTGTAACAAACAACAATTAAACTGAAATAGTCTGTTCTGCAGCTGATCAAAAGTTTAGAACCACATGTCTTTGAAAGCCCAAATCTGTGAAAAAATGCAGATTTAGTGCCATTTTCTGTCAGTTATTCACACTGTCATGATGTTCTGATGGCAAAAAGGCACTCTTTTTGAACGTGGTCGGGTTGTTGAGCTGCATAAGCAGCGCCTCTCGCTGATCCTGAGGGTTATGGAACAAAAAAGTCAAGTGGAAGACCCCAAAAAATGACCCCAGCACTGAGCCAGAGGATCAAATTGACCGTCCATCAAGACACTGGACGATCCTCGACCCAAATTAAAGCCGTTACTGGTGCGACTGCAGCCCAATAACATCAGACACATCTGACACTGAAGGGCTTCAAAAATAAGAAACGTCTTCAAAGTCCTGGTCTCCTTGAACGTCACAGAACTGCAGCTTGGACTTTACAAGAGACACAAACATGGGACACTGAAAGTGGAAGAAAGTTTGATTCTGATGAGAAAAATGTAACCCTGATGGTCCTGATGGTTTAAACGTTACTGGCACGACAAGCAGATCCACCTGAGATGTTTTCTACGCGCCACAGGCTGATGGCACAGACTATTTCAATTTAATTGTTGTTTTCAATAAAATGTTTACTCAAACTTTGTCTCACTCCCATTTCTCGTTGCATATTGAAGGTCTACTTGGAACCTTGTAAAGATCCAACCATGAAAATGTGTCTTTTGCCATTTATTCAACTGCCCTTAAACGTTTGATCAGGACTGTACAAAGTAAAATTGACTTCTTAAAAGTGAAAAGTGGTGAAAGAAAAGAATTGGACTTCAATTTGAATCACAATACTAGTCCTGTCCCTACTGTCCCGTCCCAGCGGTGCGTACTAGAGCTGCAGGAGCATCCTCATTGGACAGCACGGCTGAGTCTCCATCTGCAGTGAACCTCCAGAGCAGTGTGAGCTCTGACAGAGACAGCGCCACCTTCAGGGGGTTCCTCAGGACCACCTCAACAATGATAGGCTCTGCACACAAACATGATGTATGTATGTAACCACCACATGTGTGTGTGTGTGTGTGTGTGTGTGTGTGTGTGTGTGTGTGTGTGTGTGTGTGCGTGTGTGTGTGTGTGTACTGACCCTGCAGCACAGCCAGGGGACGCCGCAGGTTGTCCGTCTGGCTGTGGAGGCAGTACTGAGTGGGTTGAAAAGCCGCGGGTGCATTTCCACCGTTAGCCGCAGACACTAACTGCAGTTCCAGCTGACACCACATGGTGGCGTTATCCTGGTCGTACTCCTGGTCCAGAGACACGTGTGTGGCCGCCTGCTTCTCTCCTGCACACAAATCATTTGTTATGTTCACATGCTTACATTTCTGTAGTGTAGGCTGAGGCTCTGACTGCAGTGGCAGCAGGAGGAGGAGATGAAAGCCCCGGTCCAAATGTGAGGTGGACGAATCAGAATCAGACACTGACAGATGTAGACCTTACCTTCTGCCGGGCGGCGCTCGGGCCCAAAGTACACCCTGGTGGCAGAGCTCTGGATGCAGGGCAGGGGCAGGTCTGAGCGGGTCTCTGTGCCCTCCACACCACTCTGCTGAACACATGCAGTTACACACCACTGAGCTACAGGAGTGCACACCAGTCTAAGGCCGCAGCACACACCTTGAAGACATAGAGGTACTCCCGGAGGAAGGCCCCCTGTTGTGTGGCCGTCTGTTGGCTCTCCTTCTCCAGGATGACCCTGAAAGCCTCCACTGCTCTGTCCGCCTGCTGCAGCGTAAACGACTGGCGCCCGATGGTGAAGTTGATGTGGTCCTCGGCTAGAGACCAGCCGCGGCCCTGGTACACCTGCATGGCGTGGCAGTAACAGCGCAGGGCATGCCTCCTCTAAACAGGCAAACACACCGACAAGTTAGAATCACATGCTCAACATGACTAGGACAACAGCACCGATCCAGTTCCAAGGGTAGCAGTTCCAGATTGTCAGATTCCCACCTAGAGCATACTACCCCAGAGCCCAACTAACATGATGGAGTGATTCAGGACAGTGAACAACACAGACAGATGCACTATTTTCCACTATTGCACATGCAGTTCACTTTAGTGGCCGAACAACGTTGTCAATGCCCCATGTCTTCTGATCTCAGAAGCTAAGCAGAGCTAAGCTAAGCCGTCAGCCTGCCCCAGGGCAGCTCTTGCTACCACAGCAGCTTATGACCAACTGTGTACGGAGTGAATTAATAATGTACAAAATTGTAAAGCAATATTAAGCATCTGGAAAAGTGCTGTATAAAATGGATGTACTATTATGATGATGAATAATGTGCTGAAATCAGCTTGTGTGCTTGAGCTGGGTTTGAGCTCACCTGTCCAGCCTTACTGAAGCGGTGCCCGGCAAGGATCATATGGAAGGCAAACTTGCGCACCATGGGAATCCTCATGTTGACGAAGCAGTGCGCCGCCTGCTCCAGCAGCAGAGCACTGCGCAAATCTGAGTCCTGGAACACAAAGGGCCAGCAGGGCAACCTAAACTTATTAGGTTTTGACTGATGAGTATATGATTCATAACTTGAAGATAATTAGAGGGGGTGTACGTTTTTTCAATGGAAATGCAGAGGGAACGGTCTCATTACAACACAAACCAAAACAAAGAGGGAAAACGAGTGGAGTCATATAAGAGAGAGAGCTTTACTGTTGTGTCTCTAGAGTTCACCTGGCTCCCCCTGGATGCTGACGGTGATGCCCCGAATACAAAACAGGTCCTCTGGGCTGTTACTCACCTCAAACTGGATCCACTGACCCTACCTGACCAGTCCTCCTGTTACGCTGCACTTTGAGTTCTTAAATTGCCCCCCAGATATACAGAAAGTTTGATTGATGGAACACTGAGAAGCCCCGTACCTCACTGGTCATCTTGATGAGTAGTGTGGCGGCCTCTGAGTACTTGCCCTGGCTCTTCAGGATCTCCACACTGAGCAACGTGCAGCGCTCGGCCAGCACCATGTTCCTGCGCGCACACACGCACACACAAACACACGCACGCACACACACAACAGCAGATACAACAGAGTTACCAGGCTTAAATGACCAAACCTGCATCTAAAAAAACACCCACTGTTGACAATGGCAATACGATATTTATAGAATAAAATTACAGTTTTACAATACAATTATCTGTCCCATGTGACACTGTCCTGTTTTGGATATGAGTGCTTTTAAAGCCGCTTGATGCTCAAACAGATCATTTTTTCATCCACTCCGCCTATTGATCAGCCTCCACCTGCTCCTCCTGCTCCTCCTGCTCCATTGGATTTAATCTATCACAGGAATCACTTTCAGCACATTGCCCACCTCTATGACAGACTGAGACACAAAGTGCAGTGCAAATTTTTCTGCAGCTGAATTTGAATTGAATATTTATCTATCATACTCTATTGTACAAAACAAGCCCAACAAAATGAAGAAGGTTAGAAGCCTGAGGTACAGAGGCTTTTAGCTGGGCTGCCGCACACACACACCTGCACGTGTCCTTGTACGTCTGGATGGCTGTGTCCATGTAGTGTGCCGGGTACGGTCTGGGAGCGCCCGGCTGGAGGAAGGCCGACACCGCAGCCATCTCCTGTGCACAGAGAGCGACAAAGGACAGTCAACATGGCACATACTCACTATGTGTACATGCACAAGAGCACTACACAACCAGTTACAGCAGGTCAAGGACCAATTATGTGTGTTGAGGGCTGAGGGATTATCAGGACTGTACAGTAATTTAGCCTTAGCACCAAAACCTTAAAACAAGCTAAATCATACATCTAACCACACTTTTGGCAAATACTGCAATGTCCATTTCTTCCCTGATGCAGTTGAATGCCTCCCCTAGTCTGCTCCTAGTGTGATCGGACTGCTCTGTTACATGCAGCAGGAATACTGCTACACACACACTTGTACACATGTTACTGGGATCTTTGAGATTCAAATAACCTTAATCGTACCCAGGTTTGCACACATTTTGAGAAATCGGTTTAATTTAAACAAGGTCAGTTAATCATAGTGACTACACTGGCCTATGATCACTGTGGACGCGGGCGTGCGGAAAGAATCCATAAGAAGTCTATTTCTCCCAGACATTGCCGTGGTCTGGAGCAGTTTTCAAATAATCAAACCAGAAACATGGTTGGTTTAACAGGCAGTCTGCAACTAACCCGCTCAATTATTAATGCCGAACCTGCTTCGAATTAAGTGTACACCCGACAGAATGTTGTTTTGTTGGTACTTCTGACAATAACCTTGCCTGGAAAATCCAGAATGATATATTTTTATCCAGTTTGTTAAATTAAGTTTGTTAAATGTGTCGATTTTTAAAGGAAAAATATTATGCATTTTATTATTGTTATTAGATTTGGTCTTGAGTACCTTAAGTGTGGCATTTTGTGTTTTAGAACTAAAAACCAAAAACCAAAATTAATATCTGTATCTACTGATTGCAAGTTAATTAAAATGTGCTAGCCTACAGTTACAGTTGTACTGATTAGACGAGAGAAATGCTCAGAGCAAGTCTGGCGATGATTTACAGATTTAAAACAGCAGTAGATTCTCAGAAAAGTGACGCAGTTATCAGTAAAATGTCACACATCGAGGGAGTTCAGCAAGAAGTGTTTTTGACGGTCAAAGGAATAGGATTTTCTAACCAGAATACATCAATCTAGCATGAATGAAGCTAAATGCAACTCCAGGTATGATGATGATTGATGATGGAACATTGTTAGAACATTTCATCTCCGCAAGTTTAGATGGCCGTGATTGACAGGTAGATAAGCCTATCAGGGGCATGGCTGGTCAGTCTGTATCAAAATAAACATGGTCGTTTACAAGACAAAAAAACAAAGGCATACATAAATATCACAGGGACAGAAAAACAGGAGCAAAGCACTAAACTCTGTTTAACTGTTAATCTGAGGTGAGAGAGTTTGATTTTGCTCATGATGACAACCAATGAGCGCTTTTGTTTCACATTTGTCATGGAAATAAACAAATTTGATTGCACTTTACTCTGAGTCTGACACAAGGGCAGACGGAGGGCAGGATGACCAGACTCACTCTTCGTAAACAATTGAAAAGTGCATGTTCTGGATCCCAGGCAACCAATGACCATAAACATGTAGATATGACAGGCTCACCAGTGCACCCGCCGCGTACAGCATGGCCTGGTCTGACAGGAAGTCCTTCTTGGCTGTGTGGTAGCAGCTGTAGGCCAGCTCGTAGTGCTGCACCAGGAAGCACAAGTCGGCCATCTTACGGATCTGCAGCTCAGGAGCCTCTGGGGGGTACCTGCCATCAGGAAAAGGCACAAGTATTTAATCAGACTTAGCTGGAGAGACCAGCCTGAGAGAACATCCAAACATGTATGTGGTTTGTACTTACAGGAGCCCAAAGGTGCTCTTGGGCTCAGCCACGCTCTTCTCAGGGGCCTTACCCCCACCAAACCACTTCTTAGTGGCCGTGAAGAGGGAGCGGCTCAGGCCTTTCCTGGACACGAGCTGTGGACACAGGTATACTTCAGACTGGGCGGGGCAGCAGGCTCCCAGTAGAGAGGGGCAGTAGGGGGCGGGGCAGCAGACTCTCAGTAGAGAGGGGCAGTAGGGGGCGGGGCAGCAGGCTCTCAGTAGAGAGGGGCAGTAGGGGGCGGGGCAGCAGGCTTACACATCACAGTCTTACCTGATCGTTGAGCTGCCGGATGTTCTTCTCGATGTGAGGCAGCAGACCTCTGAAGGTGAACTCCTGAATGAACTGTCTGATGCGGTCGTGGTCATTGAGTGTGAGGCAGGCACCGTGGCCCCCAGAGGCCCCACTTGTGCTGTCTGACACTCTCCTGCTGCTGTCACAGGCACTAAGGGTTGGGAGGGCCCCTGTATCCAGTCTCTGGCTCTGGCTGTCAGAAATTTCTCCTAAAACAGACCACAGCATCTGATCTACTTAAGGCCACTACAGATGACAGGATTTTAAATGATTTTTATATCTGGTGCAGACCACAGATCTTCAATCTTATGATCCCCGCGAAAAATTGACCTAACACAGCTAACGCACCTTAGCATCAGCTGTTTCCTATCTAAAGTAAAGTGAGACGTCAGTGTTCAAAATGATCAACTGCAGAAGCAGCAGCACTTTTTACATTGCTTAAAACTGGACTAATAGCGTGTTGTGGACAAGGTGTCATTTGATTGTGGTAGAAAATACTGATGGATAAAAGGACATGAATGAGAACTCTACAATTTAACTTCATAAGTTTACTAGAAATGGATAATAAAGTAATTATTGTGTTGTTTTTTTCCACCGTGTTTGTATCCTATGCCTTTGTGTGTCATTTCGTCTGCCCCTGATGCTCGGCTTTATTGGTGATTGCTGTGGCTGCGCTGTTTTATGATTACGATAGGAAAGAGCAGTTCAGGGTTGCGCTGACACTCGAGAAGAGCGGCTTAAAAATTGGAACCAAAGTCAGGTCATGCGGGGAGTAGTAAACCCAAAATCAGGCTAAAATATATTTTTTTAGTTTACCGGGCGTTAGTCCCAGCTCCAGTGTGGAGAGCGTGTGTGTAAGAGTCCATGTGTGCGGGGGCCCTACCTGTGTCTGCCTGCTCTGGGGCAGTGGCTGATGTGGAGTCCCCGTCCTGCACAGTCACGCAAGAGAAACTCAGTCATTTGTATTATAAGCAGATGCTGTTCGGTCGTGGTGCTCACCAGAGAGTGCAGGTAGCTCTTGTGTAAGTACTGACTCCAGGGGTCTGGGATCTGCTCCTCCTCCGACGCCTCCTCAGTGCGAGAGTTGATTTTGAGCAGATAGCAGCCCTGAGTCCCATACCTCTGCTTCATGTCCTCGTAGACCGTCTCCGCTCTGGAACGCAAAATGCAACTCCTCACAAACACAGTGCCCAGTGACCACAGACAGACCCCTCTCCTTGTGCTGGGACTGATCTCGCCTCTGTTCACAGTCCTCCACAGTCCTAACCCTCTGACTTACCTGTGGTCATCGCCCTGGCTCACATCGTGCAGTAGGACATAGTACTTGAGCGTGTTGGGGATGAACCACTTGGGGGTGCTGTACTCTCCACTGTGCTGGACCTGGTGCTGCTCCTGGGAAAGCTTCAGGAACTGCTCAAACGGGACGGCCTCAGAAGAGGACACCACCAGCAGGCCTGATCTCCATGGGTCAAGGAGGATACACAGGAGAACATTATCTGATAGTTGTGATATGTGGAACCATTATGTAAAATACTGAGCACAAGGGGCCATCAGATGTTGTTTTTACCATTTCAAGTTTTCTAGGGCAAAAGGTTCACGTTCATTTTCTACTATTGTCAGGCAGAATTGGAAAGGTTGTGTTTGACAGCAAATATTTGTCACCATTTAGATTAAAAATGTATAGCAAGGCCCACAAATCTATTTTAATTTAGAGTAAAGTTCACAAATTAACTTTTCACTTATAAATAAATAACAAAATAAAAACTGAACATATTAATGTGGAATATAAAATTATTTGTTGCATGACTGTGTATACATATGGCCATATTTTTTTGCCTAACTGCTCTTCTATTTCAATTTTTACGCATTAAAAAAAATAAAACAACCTTTTAGGTCTGAAACTCCACTCCATGTGTTTAAATTGTCCCTACATTTTGGACAGAATTTTGTGTATTAATAACCTGAACTTTCTTCGTAAACTGCCACTTGATGGGTGTAAACTTATGAGAAATATTTACCACAGGTAAAATCCAAGTAACAAATAATTTGAAAAACATGAAAAACCTGTGCATTTTCAGTTTCCTGAGCATGGCCTCCTCAGAAGCTAAGAGGGCAGTATTCGTAAAACAGAAGTGCAAGTAGAGGACACAGAAGAGTAGGTCACAAACAAAACCATTAGAGCAGCTTTGGAGATGCCCCAAGTGCAGAAAGGATACAGGCCAGGTAGTGGTTGAGGAACTCATGGTCCGAGGAGGGCATGGTCTGGAGGAAGGCCTCTCTGTAGGCCTCAAACCAGGGCGTGGTACCTACACACAGACACATACATCAGGTGTTTTTGAAATCTGATCCTGCTGTTGGTGCAGCCTTCCATTTGTGTTAAAGGTACACTGTGTAACCTGTAACTGTTCCACAATATGGTATTAAGTTAATTTAAGAGTTCGTCGATGTAATCCCTCATTCGTCCATCATAGAAAAAGTTTCAGGGG
Source organism: Rhinogobius similis (assembly GCA_019453435.1). Classification (NCBI taxonomy): domain Eukaryota; kingdom Metazoa; phylum Chordata; class Actinopteri; order Gobiiformes; family Gobiidae; genus Rhinogobius; species Rhinogobius similis. The sequence goes on from CM033623.1 coordinate 731,074, forward strand.
TTGTCATCCGGACACTGTTTGACGATCAAGACGTTTCGACTTTCGACTCAGTCAGTGAGCTGGTCTGAGAACTCTGGCTTATATGCTACTCTGGGTAGTGACAGGAATGGGGGTTTAAGATTTAATTTAGCTAAGATTTATGACAGCCTCCTAACACCCTGGTCCAAATCAATAGACCAGTCAAATGCTAATCAGGTCCTCAGCAGTGATGAGGGAGCAACAGCCAGCTATCAACAGAACAAAGGCTTTCACCACAGATTAGCCTCAGGTGACATTAGGCAGGGCCAACTATTAACCTAACAAAACAGGCCATATCACTTTCAGGTGATACTAGGCAGGGCAAACTATTAACCTAACAAAGACAGGCCTTTATCACTTTCAGGTGATACTAGGCAGGGCAAACTATTAACCTGACAAAAACAGGCCATTATCACTTTCAGGTGACACTAGGCAGGGCAAACTATTAACCTGACAAAAACAGGCCATTATCAGGGTCAGGTGACACTAGGCAAACTATTAACCAAACAAAAACAGGCTATCAGTGACTCCTCTCCGTAGGCAGGGCTCTCACTACTCAGAGTAGTTTATAAGCCAGAATTCCCAAACCAGCTCACAGATTGACAATGACGTCTGGATAGAAGCCAAAACGTCTCGATCTTCAAACAGCCTCCGGTTGACAACCCCTGAAACTTTTTCTACGATTAAGTTACCGTAACTTAACTATCTCCATGGGGATATGCCAGTGATGCTAGGCCAAACTACAGGTCAGATCTGTGGAGAGGTGAGCCAGCTCATAGTAGGTTTTTCAGTAATAAAAGCAAGGTAGATATGTTTAATATTAATGCCGTTCTATGGAACATTGCAAGTTACAAACATAATACTTTTCCATTGAGTCTCATTGCATCAAATGAGGGGCATACCTTCATGAGATTGTAACCCACCGTTTAGCACCTCTGTCGACCCGGGCCTGCTGTGCATCACAGACACATTTAGCCATATATAAGATAGCGGCTACAGTCAAATCTACAGAATACAGCAAACACGCTTGGAAATGACCCATCTCCATCTTCTGCATACATTGGTTGGGTTTAGTCACAGTTTAGGTGGAGGTCCAGAACTCTAATCGTAGGCCTGCAGAAAATGATTCTGGTTGATCTTAGTGCAGTCCATGGCTCACTGTTTACATCCATTCAGCTTTACCCTCCAACTTCTAATCAAAGTCCAAGGAATAAACTATATTCTCATCTAAGAGCACCAGCAGCTTCATCTGAAATGTTGCCATGTGGGACAAATGAAGGTTATCTTATCTTATCTTATCTTATCTTACGCAGGCGCAAATGCACATGACTAGGTTAGATACACATTTCACTCAAACATGGTGAACATGATTATATTTTAGATTTGACTAAAAAGTTGCTTATTTTCCCCCAGTTTAACGATTTTGGTGACATTATAATGTTACTTCCTCAACTGTTACCTAGCAACTAAATTGTAAACAAGGATGTGATATGATAACATAACCAATAACAATACCTGGTAAAGTCCTTATTTTGTTAAATTAATGTTTAGACAGTCAGTGAGAAGAACTCAGCACTACTGTATAGTTGTACTTTTCTTTTCAACTTTTCTTCCCAAACTGACACGGATTTGACTGATGTAAAACTGTGATAAATAAATACATTTACTGCAAGTACTAGTATTTCACCAACCTACGTAATACTATCAAATGCACTTTAAGTTCTTATTCCTTCAATAAATGCCATCCAAAAGCAACCAACTTCCTCCAATCCACAAGTACTTTATACAAGCCAATCTGACATTTTCTTGCAAATTTGCTCCTATGTTTTGGAAATTTTGCTATTTTTTTATTCTTGTATATTTGTGTTAGTCTGATTTTTGTATTGTTAATCTGAAATCCACTCCCCATACCTTTAAGTGGCCCCAAACTCCGTTTTAGACAGGCAGACAAGGACTTTGTGCTAGTTTTTCTTTCATGTGGATAGGCTCAGTAATTGAGATATGAACTATAAACCAGGTCAACAACTCTGCACCTGACGGTGGATTCAAACATAGAAACCTAGATCCTCAAACACATGAAACAAAAGTACCAGTGAAGCTGAGCTGGTAGTCCCCTGCGGTGATGCTGCAGAGAGCGCCCTCCAGTGGCTGGGACGACAGGACGATGTGGTGCAAGGTGTTGCGCTGGGCGGTGGTCAGAGAGGACGACGGGGCTTTGAGGCTCGGGCTCAGGCTGTTCACACTGATGCGCAGCCCCTTCACCTGCAGCAGCGCATTGTTCGGGTCCCGAATGTGACCTACAGCACCACAGAGGGGACAGGAAGAGGGCATAGGAGGAGGGGACAGGAGGAGAGGACAGGAAGAGGGCACAGGAGGAGGAGACAGGAGAAGAGGACAGAAGGAGGGGATAGGAAGAGGGGACAGGAGGAGGGGACAGGAAGAGGGCACAGGAGGAGGGGACAGGAGGAGGGGACAGGAAGACGGCACAGGAGGAGGAGACAGGAGAAGAGGACAGAAGGAGGGGACAGGAAGAGGGGACAGGAAGAGGGCACAGGAGAAGAGGACAGAAGGAAGGGACAGGAAGAGGGGACAGGAAGAGGGCACAGGAGAAGAGGACAGAAGGAAGGGACAGGAAGAGGGCACAGGAGGAGGGCACAGGAGGAGGGGACAGGAGGAGGGGACAGGAAGAGGGCACAGGAGGGGACAGGGAGAGGGGACAGGAGGAGGAGACAGGAGAAGAGGACAGAAGGAGGGGACAGGAGTAGGGGACAGAAGGAGGGGACAGAAGGAGGGGACAGGAAGACGGCACAGGAGAAGAGGACAGAAGGAAGGGACAGGAAGAGGGCACAGGAGGAGGGGACAGGAGAAGAGGACAGAAGGAGGGGACAGGAAGAGGGCACAGGAGGAGGGGACAGGAGGAGGGGACAGGAAGAGGGCACAGGAAGAGGGCACAGGAGGAGGGGACAGGGAGAGGGGACAGGAGGAGGAGACAGGAGAAGAGGACAGAAGGAGGGAACAGGAAGAGGGCACAGGAGGAGGGGACAGGAGAAGAGGACAGAAGGAGGGGACAGGAAGAGGGCACAGGAGGGGGGGACAGGAGGGGACAGGAAGAGGGCACAGGAGGGGGGGACAGGAGAAGAGGACAGAAGGAGGGCACAGGAAGAGGGCACAGGAGGGGACAGGAAGAGGTGGACATGAGGATGAGGGGTCAGGATAAGGGGACAAGGACAAGAGGACAGGGGCAGGAGGAGAAAAAAAACAGGAGCGACAAGGTCCATCAAACCACTGCACATTTATCCAAGCACAAAATCAGCAGAAATATTAGATATTTGATCTGTCACCATCTCAGATAAACACCTTTTTAACCAATTAAAGGTTGAATAATTTAAGGGGTTAGGGTGTTAAGATTAACTTTTGATACAATGTGTCTTTTTGTATGTGTCTGTATAGTTCAGAAAAATTACAGTTTATTTATTATTTAAAATTGATTATTAAATTACAATTATGAGTATTTTTTATGGTCGACCAGTCACATTTAGATTATTAATTATTGCAGCCCTAGTCATTCCTGCGCCTAATGATGGCGTTTGTTTGACTCAAACACATATGATCACTATAAAGCTCTTTATATGGCTGCCCTGAAGAGAGAGAGGCCCTTTGACATGACAAGAGTTACCAGTGTCACTGTGTTGTGCTTTCTGTCAAGACAATGTGTGTTGTGGCTGTCGTTTTCCTGACCAAAGCTGACATGTCACTACACTTCTGTCAGAGTGTTCCGTGGCCCGGTCAGAGGCAGAGCCGTACCTTCAGAGGTGAGCCTGCAGAAGGGCCGGAGCAGCTCGGTGAAGCTCAGCCTGTTCCTGCGGCTCACTTTGTCCGCCTCTTCGCTGCACAGGACCGCGACCATCGGCGTGAACGAGTCCTGGACCAGCTCCTGCACGGACTGTACGCACTGTGCCATGGCCGAGCGCGCCGGGGCCCGCGGAGGAGCCAAAACACAAGAGAAACACGGGAAAAACACACACACTCAGCTGCGACCGCGGCCACAGTCCGCCATGACAGAGGAGCGCACTTCCGGTGCAGTCAGCTGACAGTGGGCGGGGCTAAACTCCTGCCACCTCAAACGAGGATCTTTATGGATTCACAAGGGCAGTCACTCATATTTCACATTTCCATGACACTGCAATTTAACAGACGTAACTCTTTTTCTTTTAATTTATTATTTTAGGCCTATAGAGTTTTTCTATTTTCAGGTATTTCTTTGCTGTACTGTGGGTGGGATTTACAGTTCATTTACTCACTTTTTAACCTTTAAAACATCTTCGGGGCTCGAAATTTCATTCATACATAAAACTATAAAATACACAAGCCTACAAATATATAAAATGACAGCTTTACAAAAAACATTTGAAACGTTGACCTGTCAATCATCTAATACTGCACTGTGTATGGGTCACTGAATATCTCTCAAATTTAATCAGTCATTTTCATTTTGATTATTAAGCATTTAAGACATCACAGAAAACTATAAAGTGCTTTATTTAAAAATTAGTACAAACAGATGCAAAATATTACAAGTGACAGAATAAAAACGGGCAACAGGGCCAGACCATAAAAAGGGCCTTGTGGCAGGACAAGTTTAGTGTTTGTGATGTATAGGTCTATCGCCTCACAAAATTGTTTTTATCAGCATATGATTATATCAAGGGTCAAAGGCAAAGTCTACAAAATAGAACAAATAAAAAAAGTACAAACTTGTATATAAAGAAGGCATTTCACTGTGATTGGCTGTATTACACACATTACTCTATGTACAATAAACTAGCTGATGTTTGGGAAAAAAGAACATATTCATTCATGAACCTTTTATTGTCTTGGAGAGGTCTGTGTGTGGTGGCAAAAATGACGTATTCATGTTAGAGAAACAAATTGTATTTCCCCCGCTTACTACACTGTAGTAAAATAAGGGTTACGGTCTTTTTAGACTTCCGAGGTTCTGGTGGTGTTTCCCTGGATCATCTCCCTCAGGCTTTTGCTGAAGCGCAGGTTTGCTCCGATCACAATGAAGCCCTGTGAGACAGTCTGGTTAGTGCTGCTCCACAGCTCATGTCAGGAGAGGACACATATACTCACATTATGGTACTCCACCACCTCCTCAACGAAGTCCATCCCATCAGCCAGAGGGATCCTCACACCATGCTTGGTCCAATCTGCAACAGTTCAATGGTTTAGATAGACTTATCCAGTGTGACTGAGAAGTCCACTAGAGGGAGCAGACTTACTGTTGATGAGGGGGACCACACTCATCTGCAGCATGGTCTTCAGAGGAGCCTGCAGTGGGATGAGCTGAGAAGGAGAGCAGAGTCACAAATCATCAACATGAACATGACACGACACACGAGTGAGACAACAGGAGTCTTACCGCCAGAGACTCCAGAGCAGACTGGTTAGAGAAGATCTTAAACCTGCGAACAGAGCACTTGCAAGGTCAGGGACAGAGGGCCAGGGACAGAGGGCCAAGGACAGAGGGACAGAGAGACAGAGGGCCAGGGATAGAGGGTCAGGGACAGAGGGCTAGGGACAGAGAGACAGAGGGTCAGGGACAGAGGGTCAGGGACAGAGGGTCAGAGGGCCAGGGACAGAGGGTCAGAGACAGAGGGTCAGGGACAGAGGGTCAGAGACAGAGGGTCAGAGGGACAGAGGGTCAGGGACAGAGGGTCAGAGGGCCAGGGACAGAGGGTCAGGGACAGAGGGTCAGAGGGCCAGGGACAGAGGGTCAGAGACAGAGGGTCAGGGACAGAGGGACAGAGGGTCAGGGACAGAGGGTCAGAGGGCCAGGGACAGAGGGTCAGAGACAGAGGGTCAGGGACAGAGGGTCAGGGACAGAGGGTCAGAGGGCCAAAGACAGAGAGACAGAGGGCCAGGGACAGAGAGACAGAGGGCCAGGGACAGAGGGTCAGAGACAAAGGGTCAGGGACAGAGGGACAGGGACAGAGGGTCAGAGACAGAGGGTCAGGGACAGAGGGCAAGGGACAGAGAGACAGAGGGCCAAGGACAGAGGGTCAGAGGGCCAGGGACAGAGGGTCAGAGACAAAGGGTCAGGGACAGAGGGACAGGGACAGAGGGTCAGGGACAGAGGGTCAGAGGGACAGGGACAGAGGTTCAGGAACAGAGGGTCAGAGACAGAGGGTCAGGGACAGAGGGACACTGTCTGTCAGTGTCCCTCTGGACAGAGGGACAAAGGGTCAGGGACAGAGGATCAGAGGGTCATAGACAGAGGGTCATAGACAGAGGGTCAGGGACAGAAGGTCAGGGACAGAGGGTCAGAGGGACAGGGACAGAGGGTCAGGGACAGAGGGCTAGGGACAGAGGGCCAGGGTCAGAGGGACAGGGACAGAGGGTTAGAGACAGAGGGTCAGAGGGACAGGGACAGAGGGTCAGAGGGTCAGGGACAGAGGATCAGAGGGTCAGAGACAGAGGGCCAGGGACAGAGGGTCAGGGACAGAGGGTCAGGGACAGAGGGCCAGGGTCAGAGGGACAGGGACAGAGGGTTAGAGACAGAGGGTCAGAGGGACAGGGACAGAGGTTCAGGGACAGAGGGTCAGAGACAGAGGGTCAGGGACAGAAGGTCAGGGACAGAGGGTCAGGGACAGAGGGTCAGGGACAGAGGGTCAGAGACAGAGGGTCAGGGACAGAAGGTCAGGGACAGAGGGTCAGAGGGCCAGGGACAGAGGGTCAGGGACAGAGGGTCAGGGACAGAGGGTCAGAGGGCCAGGGACAGAGGGTCAGAGGGTCAGAGGGCTAGGGACAGAGGGTCAGAGGGCCAGGGACAGAGGGTCAGGGACAGAGGGTCAGGGTCAGAGGGTCAAAGGGGCAGAGGGCTAGGGACAGAGGGTCAGAGGGCCAGGGACAGAGGGTCAGGGACAGAGGGGCAGAGGGTTAGGGACAGAGGGACAGGGACAGAGGGTCAGAGGGTCAGAGGGCCAGGGATAGAGGGTCAGAGACAAAGGGTCAGGGACAGAGGGTCAGAGACAGAGGGACAGGGACAGAGGGACAGGGACAGAGGGTCAGAGGGACAGACAGTGTGGTGTTGGACAGTCACCTCCGCAGGTCAGCGTGCACGGCTAGTCTCTTCCCTCTCATCGAAACTTTGGCATTGAATTTGTTTTCCTGAAAACAAAAGCGATAATGTCATGATACAACACCACACCGAAAATACATATTCACAATACAACTTCTAACTACATTCAAGTTGGTTATTCTTTCATTTAGTAGTATTCAGAATAGAGTTTGACAAATGAGGGATTAAACACATTTTCCAGGATATAGTTATTTTCCTAAAGTCAAAACTAACAAATGACATCGCAGTACCAGACCATGCTATTTAGGCTTCAAACGGCATATTATTGAGAAAAACAGAAAACACTGGTTTATGTGTGCGCATGTATGATGTCCCTCTGTCATAAGTGATAAACAATGGTAGAATAAACATACAGCTGTTTTTCCTGCCCAGACGCACCAGAGACTCACATTAAGCATCTTATCAATCAATCAAATCAGTCAAATGAATTTGTTCTTTCATGGGTCATCTTCAAAAACTCCCAGAAAACACCTGTTGAAAATTGCCTTAAAATACCTGCATCTTCTTTATACCTCATGCCTCTCGTTTCATTTGTGTTTTTGTCTGTCCTGAACTGCCAAGCGTATGCGAGTGTCACAAAATGTGCTATATGAGTGTTATGTATTATTATTAGTATTATTCCTATGTTGCACTTTTTCTTACACAGTAATACTCTGCACCTGAATGTAACAGTATTCAGAATACAGGACTCTGATTGGACCATGCAGGGGAGTATGTCGCAAAATACATTTTAAAACAAGTACTCAGTATTCTGTTACTAAATACAATTTTAGCTCCAGGAGGATTTAGAGTCCATACGTTTTCATAAAATTCTCTCTCATGATACAATATATGCATTGGACTTATACAGTGCTTTTCTAGACACTCAAAGACACTTCACGCTGCATTATTCATTTACTCCACACTAGGTGGTGATAAGCTACTACTGCAGCCACAGCTGCCCTGGGGCAGACTGACAGAAGTGAGGCTGCCAATCTGTCAATCATTCACACACCACTCTCATATTAGGCAATGTGGGTGAAGTGTCTTGCCTAAAGACACAATGACATCTCCTCCAGCGCCCTCCTGTGGCACCTGGTGTTTCAGCAGTCTCTGGGAAGCTAAGCAGGTCAGGAATTGTTTAGCTTCCCAGATCTGACACATAGAACTACAGGATCAGGCATTGGCAAGCAAGTTTGGTCACTATCAGCAAAATGCTGATAATCAACTTCAGCGTGACACTCAGGAGAGACATGGCCAGCAAAACACAATCGGTCTATTTTGACATTTCAATCAAACCAACGCAACACCTGGAGGTGAGTGTCCCATGCAGAGGTCAGTGCGGGCCGTACCATGGTCATGCTGCTGAGCTGGATGGGCTCTTTCCCAGCCGGCAGGAGCATCACTCGGACATTAGCCGTCACTGACACTGTGGCCCCCGAGGTGCGGATGGAGGTCTTGGGAGGAGCTGTTACAGTCAGGTACAGAGCGATGGGCGCGTCCATCAGAGCAGCATTCTGGAAGAGACACAATGACACCCCAGCCAGCGGTCAGACATGTGAAGGGGAGTGGGTGGAGGGGTGAGAACGGGTTAGGTGGAGGGGGAGTGTGGGGCTGGTGGAGGGGCAGTGTGGGGCTGGTGGAGGGGTGAGAACGGGTTAGGTGGAGGGGGAGTGTGGGGCTGGTGGAGGGGCAGTGTGGGGCTGGTGGAGGGGGAGCGTGGGGCTGGTGGAGGGGCAGCGTGGGGCTGGTGGAGGGGGAGCGTGGGGCTGGTGGAGGGGGAGTGTGGGGCTGGTGGAGGGGGAGCTGGTGGAGGGGCAGTGTGGGGCTGGTGGAGGGGCAGTGTGGGGCTGGTGAGGGGAGGAGTGAGAGCGGGTTAGGCTGGTGGAGGGAGTGGGGCTGGTGGAGGGGCAGTGTGGGGCTGGTGGAGGGGGAGCGTGGGGCTGGTGGAGGGGCAGTGTGGGGCTGGTGGAGGGGCAGTGTGGGGCTGGTGGAGGGCAGTGTGGGGCTGGTGGAGGGCAGTGTGGGGCTGGTGGTGGGGGCAGTGTGGGGCTGGTGGAGGGGCAGTGTGGGGCTGGTGGAGGGGCAGTGTGGGGCTGGTGGAGGGGCAGTGTGGGGCTGGTCGAGGGGCAGTGTGGGGCTGGTGGAGGGGCAGAGAGGGGCTGGTGGAGAGGCAGTGTGGGGCTGGTGGAGGGGGAGTGTGGGGCTGGTGGAGGGGCAGCGTGGGGCTGGTGGTGGGGCAGTGTGGGGCTGGTGGAGGGGGAGTGTGGGGCTGGTGGAGGGGCAGCGTGGGGCTGGTGGTGGGGCAGTGTGGGGCTGGTGGAGGGGCAGCGTGGGGCTGGTGGAGGGGCAGCGTGGGGCTGGTGGTGGGGCAGTGTGGGGCTGGTGGAGGGGCAGTGTGGGGCTGGTGGAGGGGCAGCGTGGGGCTGGTGGAGGGGCAGCGTGGGGCTGGTGGTGGGGCAATGTGGGGCTGTTGGAGGGGGAGTGTGGGGCTGGTGGAGGGGCAGCGTGGGGCTGGTGGTGGGGCAGCGTGGGGCTGGTGGAGGGGCAGTGTGGGGCTGGTGGTGGGGCAATGTGGGGCTGTTGGAGGGGGAGTGTGGGGCTGGTGGAGGGGCAGCGTGGGGCTGGTGGTGGGGCAGCGTGGGGCTGGTGGAGGGGCAGTGTGGGGCTGGTGGTATGTGTATATATACATTTATGTCTCACTGGTGAAAATCAAGGCTGTGGGTGACATGGGAGGGTTTGTTCCTACCATCATGACAATAGCTCCCAGGTACGTGGTCCTGAGCAGCATCTCCAGATCCCTGGGCATCTGCAACATCATAGAGTGGCCAGACCACAGAGTTAGTGGCAAATAACCTCATGTTAAGGCCTTCTTATTCTAGTCAGATTCTTGGTAAATATTGTATTGTGCAATTTACCACAAAACCAAATAGAATTCAACTTTTTGTTCATCAACAGCACATGTCTGTCCAGTGTTCCTGCTCTTGCTGTGTGTGGCAGACCTCACCCTCTCATTAGCGATATCCATAGTGAATATCCCGGCCTTGTAATATGCAAACATGCCGCTGTCAAAGAAGTACTCGGACAGGCCCAGGTAAACCATGCGGTCGTACTCCTGGATCACGGGCTCCACCGCGAGGTTAGGTAGATGATCGTTCTCATTGGCTAGACTGAAGAACATGCCCTGAAAACACACAAAACACATGAACATTCTTTTTTCATTTTAATGGGACTATCGACACATAATGAGGAAGCATGTTTATTCTTTTGACTCAACAAACCTTTAGCCGAGTCGCCAACAACTTGTTCCTATTCCATATCAGGGTCTGGATGAGTGCCTTGTCTTTGTTATGGGTAATATCTAAGTTAAGAAAGTTCATCTTGTCTTTTTAACTAGAATACTGTGGTTGTTTCTTCTATATCAGACAATAGGTAAAGGGGAAATATCTCCCCGGGCTCCTCTGACACCAGAGACACTTATTATTATTCTTAGTCTATTTCCCCTGTGGTCACCTCTTCTGTTTGAAGGTGGATACACATCACATGCAGAGGTGAGGCATGTGGCAGATCTGACCTGGACCTGGGCTTGGTGATGTCACCTGCTTTCCTCCATGAAGATAGATAAGTTTAATGCCATACTGAGGAATATTCCAGATAACAACATCTGTAGGAACACAAGTTGGCCGATCCACCGGCAGAAAAGTTACATGGTCCACCTTTAATTCCTATATTTCAATGAAACGGCGCATATTTACCAGCTCTGTAAGTACAGTGGATGTGGACTTTTAATTTTTCAAAGCAGGCATTCTTATGTACGGCTGCAACTAGCCACTATTTTGGTATTTGATTAGTTGGCAATTATTCTGTCGATTAATCGATTAGTTGTTTAGGATGTGTGTCCATGAATACAAGATTTTTGCTCAGTTTGACCCAGATGACACTATGATGACGCTGCTTTGGGACGTCCTGATGTTGGAAATAGGTTTCTGACGTATTTGCCAACTTTTTAATAGTGACTTTGGGCTTCTTTTTTGAAAGTCGCTTGAACATTTTGAGAGTCGTGGGTTGCAGGTTTTTGGGCTTGTTTCAGGGAAGCACTTTCACATCATAAAAGGAGCTAATTTTCAGCCTTTTTCAGTTCTCTTTCATTTTAATAGATGCAATAATGACCGAAATGCAGACGTTGAATTACCGGTAGTTGAAAAACAAAACACTAAATTATCATGTTTTCCTTGTCATTTTGATGAAATGCTTTGAAGTTTGAGTATAATCCAGATAACAGTTATTCGATTACTAAATTAGTTGACGATTATCTCAATAATCAGTTAGTTGTCATAAATTGATTAACTTGTCTCAGCCCTACTTTTATGGTTTGAATCTTATTTACATGGTCAGGAGCAATGTGTGATTATTGAAAATGTAAAATCTGCTCCATGTGAAATTAAAACAGGCATCCCCCAAGGAACAGTCCTTGGGCCATTTTTCCTGCCTTTATGTGAACCATCTGCCTGAAGTATGTCCAGTGGGCCTTCAGATGTGCGCTGCAAACTAAATTAAACTCAAAGTCTAGAGAAGGTGTCAAGACTTTAGGTGTAATTATAGACTCCCAATGAAATGAAAAAGATCATATCAAGAACCTGTCATCAAAAATAAAGGTAACGCATTAACCGTTTCAGGATGATCAGAGATTGCTTGTCTTTTGAAAGTGCCTGTGTTTTTGTCACTGAAATGATTGTCTCTGCTGTCGTGCAACAACACTGTCTGGACCAGTGTTTTTCAACCTTTTATGAGTCATGGCACACTTTTTTGGTTAAAAATATTCCTCAGCACACCACCAATTAAAACACCACCAAATCATGGCAAGTTTATTTATAGAGCACAATTCAAGGCAGAACAGAACAGCATAAAATTGCATTAAATCACACCATTTCGGAAAATAAAAGTGCTATTTATGTTGCAAATACTGTGCCGTTGTGTCTGGTTCTTTAAATTAGTCAATGGTGGCTGTTTATCTTCATTTTTTGTGAAGAAGTTGCTCAAAACACTCAACGCTCAAAATAGCAAATTATTAATTTAAATCCATTAATCTGACATTTTTTCAAGGCACACTAGTGTTCCCCGGCACACTGGTTGAAAATCAAGGGTCTGGACCAACTCTAAAGCCTTTCCAGCGCCTCTACAACCGGGCTTAGGCCGATCAGATCACCATTGTTTGATTTGATCAAAGCTTAAAGTAATAAACTTTATGAAATTTTGTACCTTAAATTATGTAAGGCTTCTGAACCACTCAGTAGATTTACAAATAGATTGTCCACAAGGGCCACAAGAACCACCACACATGAGTACTGGAGAGTTCCTTCTGCAAAACCTTGTTTGCTAAAAGTGCTTTCTCAGTGAAAGAAGCGACCGTGTGATCATGTATAAACTGTGTGTGAGGGGAGCATGTGGATGTGTAAATGTCTATGCTGTCCTACTATATATTTGGTCTTTTTGACATATCCACTGTATTTATTACTAAATGCATAGGCTCCCTAGTGTATCGTGTAAAAACTCACTCTGAAGTCCATGTCCAGGCTGCGCTCGGACACCCGTGGGTCACTCAGCAGGGAGTAGTCTATGCCGATGTAATAATCCACCTCAGAGCGCACTGGGATAGTGTCCAGCATGGAGTTTACATGGACCAGAGCAGCATGGTCCAGCACCGGGCACAGCTGCACGGGACAGGAGACAAGAGGAGGTCAGCCCACATTACAGACTCTGCAGGACAGGTCAGGGACAGGACTGGGACAGGACTGGGACAGGTCAGGGACAGGACTGGGACAGGTCAGGGACAGGACTGGGACAGGACTGGGACAGGTCAGGGACAGGACTGGGACAAACTGACCTTCTGGTTCAGAAGAAAGCGCATCCCAGTGGTCAAGAAACTTGCCAGGATGCCATACACTTTACTGCAACATACACACAGCACATACACAAAGAATCATGGAAAAGGATACAGGATTATATTAATGTTGGTGTGCTGGTGAAGCTTTTGTTTGTGAGTGCATTTTTGACACTGTCATTTTTTAAAGGATTTTTTGGCCCGCAAGCGTTATTTGACAATGTAGCGTGAAAGGGGGATGAGAGAAGAAAGAACATGCAGGAAATGATCAGAGCCAGATTTGAACTCATGACCCTGTGCTGTGCATGTGTGATTCCAGACTCACTCTAGATTTTGTTTATTTTTTATTTTTTTATTTAGAGGGCCTTCATTAGCGTGTCAAGAGCCAAACCTATTATTGTTTTTAAAAAGTTCTCTTTAAAAAATCTCTTGACAGTCATTTTTTGTGCAAGGATGAATCAAAATAGATGGTTCTTACAAAATTCAGCACCCCTCTGCGGGCCAAGTTTGGGCACCACTGCTCTAGTCTAGACCAGTGTTTATAACGCACAATTTTTATTTATGTTGTTTTTCTGTTGCCCGAGTTTCCTACACCATCATGTCCCGATGAACGGAATGAATTTATGTGGTATTCCTATCGACTCATTTTCTCTTGCCTGAGTGTCCCACTGAACTGCGCCCTCATGTGGCGTCCCGATGAACTCGTGCTTTTGTCTTACCTGAGTGTCCCACTGAACTGCGCCTTCATGCGGTGGATCTTGGCGTCACAGCTGATGTTCCCTATCTTCAGCCGTCCGTCCATGTCCCGGATCAGGGTCAGGGCTGTGTGGATGTTGACTCCTTCTGCTGAGGCGTTGATCAGACCTGTGTCATAGCTGACAAAGACAGAGAGTAGCTTCAAGCACAAAAAAAAAAGTTAGAAGGCATGACTTACAAGAACCAGTAGAGGATGCGGCGGTGGAAGCTCAGGGTGATGGAGGAGTTCTGCACGCTGAACAGGAGTCCCACTGAGGGGATGAAGCTCAGCTCTACACTTGTGAGGTCCAGGTCTGTGATCTTTATACTGAGGATACACACACATATAGACATGAACAGTTTCAGTGTGCTCCGATATAGAGTTTAACATACAGTCATTTTTTGGGGGGAAATTAAGTACATTTAAGACTGCTTGATAAAAAAAGAAAAACATGTTATCAGTGCATGTGTGTGGAGGAGCCCGTACTCTGTGATGGTGTACTGGAAGCGACCCTCTTTGCCCTTCATCTCCGGCATCTCAATGTCGCTGATCTCCTGCTCCACAAATCGCTGCGTCTCCGCCTTCACTGTGGGACAACAGAGGAAAGCGGGACACTTAGAGGACATGCAGGCAAAAGACAAAACATGGGTCAAAAACATAATCCTGGAGCGAGGATTCGTAGTCATTTCTCTAGTCCAAATGACTGTTGAGTCCTCATAGTCTGAGTCCAGGTCAGTAGGACTAGTGTCAGTCCAGTCTTCAGGCCTTCAGGTTGTGGATGGCCATAATATTGTCTGAATATCGTCCAGATATATACCACTGCATTTGATCTAAAGGGGCTAGTTCTGCAGTAGTGTTTCAGTGGTATCTATGATCAGGTTAGTCCAGTCTTAAGTCTGAACCTTATATCAAGTCCTGGGCACTTGACTGTCCCTCAGACAGCCACGAGCCAGAGTCCAGATCCAAGTCATGTCTATGTGATCAGTCTAAAGCCCGTCTGTCAAGAGTCATACGCAGTAATGACAGAGCATCCTCCTTACACATGTCCAGGCCCCGGTCTGTGATCCGGATTTTGACCCCGGGTGGCTCTGACGACAAGACGCATGATGCTGACAGGACAGGGAGAAGCCAGAACCAGGATGTAGTCATCTTACAAGCAACACCTGAAACACATACGTTTTCTGTAGGTATTTGACTGTTACACCAGATGCCGTTCCTGTTAAAAGTCATGTTTGAGTGGGCAGTGGCAGGGGACAGTGAGGGTCAGTGCTGGGCTGAGGTTCAAACCAGGTAATGAGTCAACACTCCTACTGCACCACCACTGTCAACCAAATACCAAAAGCAATGGTGTACCATAAATAGTCCAGACCTGCTTCTGTAGCTCTGTTTCAGTCTATGTCAAATGGGCAAGACAAGAATGTGTGTTAAAAGTAGGGTTTATGGGACCTGGAGGCTGAGACTGGGATGTAACTCAAACTGATCTGAGCAGCCAACGCTGGTGTGAACTGTAGTAACCTCAGGGACCACAGGCTGTGGAGCCCTGCTGCAGATTTAGAACAGGTCGGGCCCTGCTCTGTAATGAGTTCTAATTAGAGGCCGCTCCACATGGTACAAAGCCAACAGGGCATTGGTAAGACCAAAAACATTCTTTTAATACACTTCACAGCACACACTTTTATTTGACCCAAATTAATCCGGACAATCCTGCTGAGACTTCATCCCTTGCAGGAGTCCTGGCCCCAGGTTTAGCACATACCAGCCTGGAATCAAACCTGGGACTGTAATGGTATGGTGCAGGAGTCCTAACCTCCATGCCACTATGACCCCACTCCAGTGGCTCTGTAGAGAATGACCCTAAACACATAACAAACCCAAACAAAAACTAACCATTTAAATACAAGACAACCAACTGTAAAGAACATTTCACAGATGACTTATGCTCTATTTAAACACAAACACAAAAGATTCAACATACGTTTGTGTCCAGTGTCCAGGACAGTAGTGCTACCTCCAGATACAGATGAAGCAGTGGCTGCCCTCCTGGGCTGTCCAAGTTAGTCCAGTCAGTCAGACTCCTGGCACTTCTCTGTCCTCTCTCTGTCCTCTCTCTGTCCTCTTACTGTTTTCTCTCTGTCCTCTCTCTGTTCTCTCCTGTCCTCTGTCTTCTCTTTGTCCTCTGGTCTTGTACTGTCTGTCCGTGTGCTGGAGCCTCTTGGAGCCTGTGTTGTTCCGTCCCTGGCTGCAGAGGTCTGTGGCTGTGCTCCAGTGGGTTGGTGGTGGAGTCCTCCCCCCTCAGCCCACCACAGGACCTCAGATCCTCCCCCTCCACACGCTGTGGTGCTGCCTGAATCTGCCCTTGAACATATGACCTGACTCAGCGATGGAACCAACAATGTTTTAACACTCATATTTAAGTGGCTTAATGTCTTTGTAGGGGGGTGCACGGTGGCAGAGCGGTTAGAGCTTCTGCCTCTCAATAAGGAGATCGTGGGTTCGAATCCCGGACCACCCCAACATCGTGGTTTCGAATTCTGAACCACCCTAACATCACACGATCTCTCTGGGTGGAGTCTGCATGTCCTCCCCGTGTTACCGTGGGTTCTCTCTGGGTTCTCTGGCTCCTCCCACCGTCCAAACACATGACTGTGTAGGTTAATTGAGAACTCTAAATTGTCCCTAGTGTATGAATGTGAGAGTGAATGGTTGTCTGTCCTTGTCTGTCTCTCTGTGTCAGCCCTGCGACGAGTTGGCCACTGTCCAGGGTGTACCCCGCCTAAGGCCCAAAGTCACTGGGATAGGCTCCAGTCACCCGCGACCCCTAACGGGAATAAGCGGTAGAAAATGGATGGAATGTCTTTGTAGGATGAGTGTGTGTAAAAGAGTCATCAGTCTGTTAAGGCTGAGGCATAAATTAAATGTTTGAAAGGAACAAAAATGATCAAAGAAACAGAAACGTTTAAAATCAAACAATGAAATGGTCACTGGGGGATAAAAGACAAGTAAATTGACCAACAATGTGGGCTGCTGTGTTTGGCTGTCATGTACAGTAGGTAAAAACAAGGGGATTCTGGGAAAAAACGTCATTTTTTCCAGAGCACTTCCTGTTTAATCTCAAAGGTCAGGGTCAGGAACAGCCCCCACATGGAGACAGGACAACAAACTCCACGCTCAGGCTGGACTAGGGAACCATAACCATAACCATAACAAAAATACCACAGTATGATGTTATATCACAGAGATGTTTATTTTATAATGAATAACAAGGGACTTTTCAGCTGTAAAAAGTGTCTGCCGTGTACCTTTGTTATGCCTGCTGGAAATGGATTGAAAGACTTGTGACTATTCCATTCTGGTTATTTTATTTATTTGTGTTATGTTATGATTTTTTTAAAATCTATTTGTGAACTCAAGGCAGTTAATGCTGCTTATTTCACAGACACAGTAAAATAAATGAGCTCTGTCAGTACAGTCAGAAATAAGCAGTATTAACTGCCTTGAGTTCACAAATAGATTTGTGTGCCGTGCCATGTGCCAAGGTAACGGCCCTGGTGATCACTGATGTACAATTTAGCTTGAAGGGGCACTGTGTAGTTTGCTGGTGGAGGATAAGAAATATTCTATTCTCAGGAGAAGGAATAAAACCAAACAGTCTCCTGGAGAGAAGAAGTAAACCGAGAACTTTTTGGGCAAAAAAAACTTTAACTGGTTAACCATATCATACTGTGGAACATTCCAGGCAAAGCAAAAAACTTCTATGAGAAAATCAACTGACTGACCCTCAACTAGAAAAATGAACTTCTGCTCTTTGTCCGGCCTGCTTCTCTCATTGTGCAGAGCAGTGTAATTCCTTTGCTTTGAGCCAGAAGAGGAGGTCGTCCTCTGGGGAACAGTTCCTCTTCAATGTCTCTTATGAAAAGTTCAAATGTCTAAGTCAGAACTCCAGCAGAGGGCGCACTCTTGGCTGGGACACTTCAGAGTGAAGCAAGCTCAACACAAAGACTGCTAGTGGTAAAGTCCATTAGCTGCACAGTGAGGGCCATCCGAGCACTGACACAATGAGCATCTGCTGAAGGTTTGAACTTGAGGATCAATGATCACAGACGTGTGTGTATGAAACAGCTCTGGTGGTTTATGGTTGTGTTCCTCAGAGCAGCACTGCAGGAGGACACTGTGTCCCATCCGAAGTCACATGACCTGGTCAGCTGAGCTTTTTGTTGTTTTAGGTCACTTTGTCCCACAGTGAACATGTGTTTCCATGGAAATGGCTCAGCAGCTCATGAACCACAGTAACCTCCACAAACTCAGCCCTGTCTTCACAGAAGGAGGCATTACTCCATTTAGAGTAAATGTCCAACAGACGTGGAAGTGCTGAAGAAGACTGTGTCCTGCATCACAGTGTCCCTCTTCTGTGTCCTGCATCACAGTGTCCCTCCTCTGTGTCCTGCAGCATCACAGTGTCCCTCCTCTGTGTCCTGCAGCATCACAGTGTCCCTCCTCTGTGTCCTGCATCACAGTGTCCCTCCTCTGTGTCCTGCATCACAGTGTCCCTCCTCTGTGTCCTGCATCACAGTGTCCCTCCTCTGTGTCCTGCATCACAGTGTCCCTCCTCTGTGTCCTGCATCACAGTGTCCCTCCTCTGTGTCCTGCAGCATCACAGTGTCCCTCCTCTGTGTCCTGCATCACAGTGTCCCTCCTCTGTGTCCTGCATCACAGTGTCCCTCCTCTGTGTCCTGCATCACAGTGTCCCTCTTCTGTGTCCTGCATCACAGTGTCCCTCCTCTGTGTCCTGCAGCATCACAGTGTCCCTCCTCTGTGTCCTGCATCACAGTGTCCCTCCTCTGTGTCCTGCATCACAGTGTCCCTCCTCTGTGTCCTGCAGCATCACAGTGTCCCTCCTCTGTGTCCCGCAGCATCACAGTGTCCCTCCTCTGTGTCCTGCATCACAGTGTCCCTCCTCTGTGTCCTGCAGCATCACAGTGTCCCTCCTCTGTGTCCCGCAGCATCACAGCGTCCCTCCTCTGTGTCCCGCAGCATCACAGCGTCCCTCCTCTGTGTCCTGCAGCATCACAGTGTCCCTCCTCTGTGTCCTGCATCACAGTGTCCCTCCTCTGTGTCCTGCATCACAGTGTCCCTCTTCTGTGTCCTGCATCACAGTGTCCCTCCTCTGTGTCCTGCAGCATCACAGTGTCCCTCCTCTGTGTCCTGCAGCATCACAGTGTCCCTCCTCTGTGTCCTGCAGCATCACAGTGTCCCTCCTCTGTGTCCTGCATCACAGTGTCCCTCCTCTGTGTCCTGCATCACAGTGTCCCTCTTCTGTGTCCTGCATCACAGTGTCCCTCCTCTGTGTCCTGCAGCATCACAGTGTCCCTCCTCTGTGTCCTGCATCACAGTGTCCCTCCTCTGTGTCCTGCATCACAGTGTCCCTCCTCTGTGTCCTGCATCACAGTGTCCCTCCTCTGTGCCCTGCATCACAGTGTCCCTCCTCTGTGTCCTGCAGCATCACAGTGTCCCTCCTCTGTGTCCTGCAGCATCACAGTGTCCCTCCTCTGTGTCCTGCATCACAGTGTCCCTCCTCTGTGTCCTGCAGCATCACAGTGTCCCTCCTCTGTGTCCTGCATCACAGTGTCCCTCCTCTGTGTCCTGCATCACAGTGTCCCTCTTCTGTGTCCTGCAGCATCACAGTGTCCCTCCTCTGTGTCCTGCAGCATCACAGTGTCCCTCCTCTGTGTCCTGCAGCATCACAGTGTCCCTCCTCTGTGTCCTGCATCACAGTGTCCCTCCTCTGTGTCCTGCATCACAGTGTCCCTCTTCTGTGTCCTGCATTACGGTGTCCCTCCTCTGTGTCCTGCAGCATCACAGTGTCCCTCCTCTGTGTCCTGCATCACAGTGTCCCTCCTCTGTGTCCTGCATCACAGTGTCCCTCCTCTGTGTCCTGCATCACAGTGTCCCTCCTCTGTGTCCTGCATCACAGTGTCCCTCCTCTGTGTCCTGCATCACAGTGTCCCTCCTCTGTGTCCTGCAGCATCACAGTGTCCCTCCTCTGTGTCCTGCAGCATCACAGTGTCCCTCCTCTGTGTCCTGCATCACAGTGTCCCTCCTCTGTGTCCTGCAGCATCACAGTGTCCCTCCTCTGTGTCCTGCATCACGGTGTCCCTCCTCTGTGTTCTGCAGCATCACAGTGTCCCTCCTCTGTGTCCTGCATCACAGTGTCCCTCCTCTGTGTCCTGCATCACAGTGTCCCTCTTCTGTGTCCTGCATCACAGTGTCCCTCCTCTGTGTCCTGCAGCATCACAGTGTCCCTCCTCTGTGTCCTGCATCACAGTGTCCCTCCTCTGTGTCCTGCAGCATCACAGTGTCCCTCCTCTGTGTCCTGCATCACGGTGTCCCTCATCTGTTCCTGCATCACAGTGTCCCTCATCTGTGTCCTGCATCACAGTGTCCCTCCTCTGTGTCCTGCAGCATTGCAGTGTCCCTCCTCTGTGTCCTGCAGCATCACAGTGTCCCTCCTCTGTGTCCTGCATCACAGTGTCCCTCCTCTGTGTCCTGCAGCATCACAGTGTCCCTCCTCTGTGTCCTGCAGCATTGCAGTGTCCCTCCTCTGTGTCCTGCATCACAGTGTCCCTCCTCTGTGTCCTGCAGCATTGCAGTGTCCCTCCTCTGTGTCCTGCAGCATCACAGTGTCCCTCCTCTGTGTCCTGCATCACAGTGTCCCTCCTCTGTGTCCTGCATCACAGTGTCCCTCCTCTGTGTCCTCCATCACAGTGTCCCTCCTCTGTGTCCTGCATCACAGTGTCCCTCCTCTGTGTCCTGCATCACAGTGTCCCTCCTCTGTGTCCTCCATCACAGTGTCCCTCCTCTGTGTCCTGCATCACAGTGTCCCTCCTCTGTGTCCTGCAGCATCACAGTGTCCCTCCTCTGTGTCCTGCATCACAGTGTCCCTCCTCTGTGTCCTGCATCACAGTGTCCCTCCTCTGTGTCCTGCAGCATCACAGTGTCCCTCACCTGTGTCCTGCAGCACCACAGTGTCCCTCCTCTGTGTCCTGCATCACAGTGTCCCTCCTCTGTGTCCTGCACCTCTGTGTCCTGCATCACAGTGTCCCTCCTCTGTGTCCTGCAGCATCACAGTGTCCCTCCTCTGTGTCCTGCAGCATCACAGTGTCCCTCCTCTGTGTCCTGCAGCATCACAGTGTCCCTCCTCTGTGTCCTGCATCACAGTGTCCCTCCTCTGTGTCCGGCATCACAGCGTCCCTCCTCTGTGTCCTGCAGCATCACAGTGTCCCTCCTCTGTGTCCTGCAGCATCACAGTGTCCCTCCTCTGTGTCCTGCAGCATCACAGTGTCCCTCCTCTGTCCAGCATCACAGCATAGTTCCTCTGGAAGGTCTTCTGCTGGATTTAGTGTTAAAAGTTTGTAGCATTTCAGAAGTCCAAAGCTAGCTACGTGCAGGGTTGCCATAATGAACATAAAGTAAATTCAATGTTACCTGCTATTAATTATGTTCATTGTTCATTGTTTACTGTACATAATATCTATGTAAAAAGGCATATCAGTTCTGCAGTTTTAAGAGGAAGAGCTGCCTCCAGTATAAGCCATTTGAGATCAATATTGTGGTTCACATGAAAAAAAAAGTAAAATTATTATCTGGTGTTCTTGAACTGTACATTGCGACACTGAAATTTCCCCATTGTGGAACAAATGATTGTTCTCTTATTTCTTGGACCACTACTTACTTTGTACTTTTACTTGGGTGATTGCTCCACTCAGCTCTTTGTGCAGCTCCTTCACAGTCCGTGGAAGCTCTCTCTGGTATTCACTCCTGCTGGAAGAGCTATTTTTATAGTTACATTTTGGTTTCGTACACTTTTCCCCTCCACATCCTGTAGATGGCGGTAAATGCAGTTGTCAGTTCCATCCTGACATTAAAGCCTAAGAAGAAGAAATGATGGCAGCGCTCTTCCGGCATCACACGTGTCTCTGGTGTGCGTGAGGACGGCGGATCCACGCAGGAACCGTGCTGTGTGGTTTTAGGACGTTTATTAAAATCCTGATAACAAGACCTGCAGCAGTGAAACCGTGCGTAAAACCGTGCGTAAAGCCGTGCGTAAAGCCTGCTCCACTGTCTCCTGCCCGGCGCACACTGACCCTCTGCGGCTGAGGATGCTGCAGCAGCTGGGCCTGATCGGGACGCTCCAGGAGGATGACCTGAGCCCCGAGGAACCCAACTCCGAGTCCGACTGTGAGGTGCGTCCACATGTCCTGGGTCCCGTGGAGAGGAGAGGGTGTTTAGTGTTATGGAAGTTTGACAATATTACATCAGACGAAACATTCTCTTTTGTCATTATAAATATCTACAAAATCTAACATGTATGTCTTGAAAGTTTTTAGGTGGAGTCTGAAACATCAAATGGCACAAGCAGCTTTTTCAGATCCGACACCGATTTCGATTCTTGCGCTTTATCTCCTGATATCATCCAATATCACTGCAGAACATTTATTTTCTTTAAACAAAAATAATGCATGACAAAACTGATCTAATTGGGTTGTGGAACTGTTATTTGTCCTTCAACTAACGGCAGATTAACTGTACATACATAATAGCTCAAATATTATAAGTTTTTAACCATCAATGGCAGTAAATATTCAAATAATTCATTGTCTTATTATACAATTTTATGGTTCCAATCAGGATATTGCTTGAACTAATATTTTGGAGCCGATACTCAATTCAACACATTGTATGTATCGGCACAGATATTTGATACCAGTTTCGGTGCATCCCTAATTCTGGCGAAAAACATATAGTTATTAAAGGCCTGTAGCAACTAACTGTTGGCTGTTGTGACCTCAAAACAAAAAGAGGGCTCTGTGCTAAATGGTAAAGTAGCCATATTTTTACTGCTTCATTTTATTTTTGTCTGTAGGCCTTGTCACTTGGCCAGTAAATGGGAATCTACTTTACTTCTGCATTTAAGGATTTCAAGCCGTGTTTAAGACTATTATACACCTTTTAAAAATTTTTCTCCTTTTCTGTGGACTGCCTTAAATCATTTTACAATCTCCAACCCCTAGGTTTAGAACCACTGCTAACGGGGATGGACCTTTAGGCTATTGGGATGACCGTTAAAGATCAGCCATCCATCTGTGACCAGCACTACTGTTGTGTCCTTGGGAAGACACTTGATCGACCTTGTATGAAAGGAGTTGGTGTTGCACATTGACAGCTTCAGTTCAGTGTATTCAGCTTCAGTAAATTTGAACACGGTGCCACGGCTGAAAATACATGCTTTTTACACTTCTCTGGTGAGTACATCTGGTGATTTCTGCTCTGTGACAGACAGAAGCACCGCTAAACACTCCAAGGAGAAGGACGAGAGCTGCAGCAGCCACAGAGAGAGCACCTGCTCCTCCTGCACAGAAAAGTCACAGATGACACGCTTTGGTGTGCATTGCCCTTAAATGTCTGTCGGATGGAGGAGCTTGGTGTAATTGCAATTTATTTAGTTTAGTGTGATATCAATTACTGTCTTTCTTCCCTGCGCTGGTGAAGCTGCAGTGTTTCCTGCTGTGTGTGACTGGGCCGTGTCCTTTTGTTGTGGCCCTCAGGAGGAGCCCATCGTGCTGAACCGGAAGAAGAAGCAGGGCAAGCATAGCCGCGGGGCCGGGGACTTCAACGCAGACTTTGAGTTTGGAGAGAGGGATGTGGGCCACACGGAGCAGCCCTGGCTCTCACAGGACGTCCTGAGCCAGATGAAGGCCAAGGTGAGAGAAGGAGACACCAGCTGGAGCCTAGCTATTGTGAAAGAATGTCTTCTTTTTGTATATATGTAGACAGACAAGGCAAAAAAGTGGGGACAGATCATGAACAGTTACAGTTCAAAAGGGCAGACGTACAGAATCATAAACATAAAAACATGAAAATCATAAAACCCCTGGAACTTATCCACATTTGTCACGTCACAACCACAAACTTGAATGAATGTTATCGGCAATTTATGTGAAAGAGCAACACTAAGTGGCACAAAATTGTGAAATAGAAGGAAAATTATATATGATATATGATATTTTAAACCTGAAAAATGCAGTGGGCACAAAAAACTGCTAACACTGTAGTTTGGATTTGTACCAACATGTTTTGAAACAAGCGACAAAAGTGCAACCAAAAGCAGTAAAAATGTGTATGCCTACAAACAACAAACGCGACTCAATGCACCAAAAAATCAAAAGTGACAAAAACGCAACTAAAAGTGGCAAAGACACATTTAAATATGACAAACACAACTGAATGTGACAAAAACGCGAATAAAAGTATCAAAATTGTGATTAAAATGTGAATTTGAACAGAATCCTATTATTAAATCACAAATCTAATCACAATCGCACTGGTCAGAAAAATCGCAATTCGATATTTTTCATAAATCGTGCAGCTCTGTTAAAGGCAAGTGAAAAACACAAAGTGATAAAATGAAAATCATATATCTGGCCCCAAGAAAATCGTGATGATAATGTTTAGCCTTATTGCCCAGCTCTAAGGCAGAGTAAGGGAAGTAGCAGTCCATTAGGGCAGAGAGGAAGGCTGTCACTTGCTTCCAGAATTGGAGAACAAGTAGAGCAAGAAAAATGTATTTGTATTGCACAATTTGTACAAAACGCAATTCAAAGTGCTTTGCAAATGTTAAAACACATAAAAACACTTTAAAATAAAAACATAAATAATTATAATAAAATCAGTTTTAAAAAATCATATACATATAAAATAAGCACGGCCAAACACAGCTGACTTGAGCCTAGACTTGCATTGCCAGTGTAGGGGCCTGTCTGACAACATCAGCAATATCGTTCCAGATCCTGGCTGCATAGAACTGAAATGCTGATTCCCCATGTCTTGTCCTAACTCCAGGCTGGTCTCTGAGGTCCTGAAAGTCTATTCTGGGCCTGAAGCCAGTGCAGAGACCTGAGCACAGGACAGGTGCTCGTATTTCCTTGTTCTGGTTAGGATTCGTGCTTTATGACAGAACCATAAGGCATGAATGTAGGTGAGGAGGAGGTTTGTGTGCAGATTGTACTTTTGTCTCTACTTGAATTTGGCCATTTTCTGTCCAGTATGACGTGTTCTGTGTAGTGTTCTGCATTGTCAGACATATTGTAGATGTTTTTGCAGATTTTGGTCCAGAAGGTGACCTCAGGGGCAATTCCCAGGTCTTTTTTCATATTTCTGTCGATTGTATAATGATTCTGTAGATATTAGCTATTAGACTTTTTGTTGATTTGATATTTATTATTAGTCCTGAGATTGGAGGGGGAGAGGAGATCGTTTATGTGTTGTAAGTTCTTTGAATGAATTATTTGAGTTGGTAATATTCCAGGTCCCTGATGCCAAACTTCTGGACTAATTGTGAAAATGGGACCAGTACGTAGCTGTGAAATAGGTGTTGTAGGTGTGAGATGGCCCTCTCTGCCCATGAGTGGAAGTGTATGGGTTTCTTGTCTTGTAGAAGATCTGGTGCCAGGTAGGTGCTAGAGCTGAGGATAATGTTGAAAATGTAAAGCATGGGTGATTATTGAACAGCTGTGTAATGGGAGGTCAGACATGTTACTGCAAAGTGCAAAGTTCAAAAACGATAAAGATGTGACTAAAAGTGACAAAGAGACATATGACAAACACAACCGCGGCAAAATTGTGTTTAAAATGTGAATTTGAACAGACTCCTATTAAAACATAAATTGCAAATCGCAAAATTAGATATTTTGTTGTTGGGTTTTGGAGTAAGTGAGATTATCTTATTGTTCAGGTGTGGGAAATCTGGATGTTTCTTTTATTCATGGATGAGTTAAAACCATGGCAGAACTCAGAAGAGAAGTCATCAGGCTCAGGAGCCTTATTTTTGGGCATTTAATTTTGTCTGTTCTTTGTTGCTTATAGGTACTTCAAATATGTAAGTGTAGGGCTGGCAATCCCGCAACACTTCAGGCACAAGCACCTCAAACCATCAGGTGCCAATAGTTTGATAATCGGCTCCAGTGATCAGGAGGGGGAAGTGACAAAAAACAAACAAAAATAAAGGCAGTCAGTCTGCCCTTCACACATGCCTCGGGCTTAGGCACTTCACGAGAGTGAAATGACTGAAAATAAACTCCAAATACCTAACAACCTAGGGACAGCAGGAACGGGGTAATCACTGAAAAATATAAAATACAGATTACACAAGCTACAACAAACACTAATTTGATAACCTATTACTATAAAAAAAAACTATAATAAACACAGCTGTTTATTTTTATGTTGTTTAATATATAATATTCAAACTAAATAGACACACAAAGTCAGCACAGTTCATCTTTATAATAATGCAAAATATACAATTAAAACTTTGCATTGCTGCTGTACAAAATATTACACATGTGCAAATGCCCAAAAACTCACCAACCCACCACCATGCGCCCGCTGTGAACCCAGCAAACGCCCTGGCCTCACACGGACTGTACACTGGCACCTCGTGGGCAAATGGACTACTTCCCAGTTTCCTTCAACCCTTTTTTTAGCTGCAGGCCTGCAGTGGCACCAGAGTTTCTAACCGTTACATCTGTCTGATGGTTGTTTTGTCTGGAGAGTAGAGAGATGTACCTTTTGGAATATGTGTTTTTTTTCTTCTGGTGACTGTTGAATTTCCTGCTGTTTTCTTAATTCTAATTATTGTTTTTCCTTTTTTTCCTTGCCCTATTTCTGACTAATTTAGTGATGCATCAACTGATCTATTTATATATTTAAAACAACGCTCACAATCGGAATTTGTTTATTTGTTTGTCCCCAAAGAAGATCTTTTTTGCATTACAGACATGCATTTAATGGCTGAAAGAATGCAAATAACATTTTAAGGCAAAACCACAGAGTGCAGTTAGTCATGATCAGTGGTAGTAAACTCGTGGGATTAAAAATGTAAAAATAAAATAATCTGAATACCTGAATTAAACAACCCGAAATACTGAGATGCAGCAATGCAAGAAATTGTAAAGACATGCTGATGTTCTGCTGTGCGTGATGCAGAGGACACCCACCAGCCTGGACCAGAAGATCGAGACGGTCCGCAAGAAGAGGAAGGCCCAGGTAAGGCTCTGCACTGTGCTCATTTCACTAGTATTCCTCTTTAACTTTATGAATGTCAAAATGTACAAGATATTTAAAAGAAGAGTTTCAGAAGCAACTAAATTTGGTTTAATCTATTCTTCAAAAATCTTTGAACAGCTATTTTTAACGTTGTTTTAGGAAAAGGGGTCCACTCCGGAGGTGAAGCTGGACCCATCAGAGGGTACCACGGAAGGTACAACGGAGGAGCAGCACTCAGACAATTCAGACGGCTCAGAGGAGTCGGAGGCTGAGTTCAGCTCTGGAGAAGAGGAGATCCTCACCAAATCTGGTCTGAACCATTGAATTCTGTTAGTGTGACTTTCTCTTTCTCCATGCTTTCTAAAAGGCATTTGAATGTGTTTGTGCAGACACTCTGAGAGACAAGGAGCGCAAAGGAAAGAGGAGGAGGACAGAGGATGAGGTGAGTGTCCTGCTTCAGCTGAACATGGGACCAGGTGTGTAACTGTGGGTGTAACTGCATGTGTTTGTGTGTGTGTCTGTGCGTGCAGTCTGAGCAGGTGTTTGAAGACGCCTCGGAGTATGACCACTCTCTGACCTTCAGCGACATGAACCTCTCCAGACCCATCCTGAAGGT
The DNA here is from genome assembly GCA_019453435.1 of Rhinogobius similis. Taxonomy (NCBI): domain Eukaryota; kingdom Metazoa; phylum Chordata; class Actinopteri; order Gobiiformes; family Gobiidae; genus Rhinogobius; species Rhinogobius similis. The sequence goes on from CM033623.1 coordinate 758,546, forward strand.
GAGTCGTGCTGACCCTCCTCAGGCTCCTGAAGCCTGGGCAGCCTCCTGACGCTCTTTGTGTTCCAGGCCATCACTGCCCTGGCGTTCCAGCAGCCCACTCCCATCCAGAAGGCCTGTGTCCCTGTGGGGCTTATGGGCAGAGACGTCTGTGCCTGCGCCGCCACTGGAACAGGTACGTGGCAACATGTAGAAAGGCGAGAGATTCTGTTGCCGTGGTGATAAACCCTTACAGGAGTCATTTGTTTAGAACCTGTGCAAGCAGCCAGGTACTTATACTATATTCATGGGGCCCACAGATGCTTGGGTTTCTGACATGAGAAGTCGGGGTTTAAAGTGTCTGCTCTGTTGGGTTTAATAGAACTAATCACTAAGATAAAGAAAACTAAACAAAATAGTTCTACATGGTATGGTGGTAATATTTTCTAACTCTGCTCAGGTGTTATTCACGTGTGGTTGACTAGTCTGTTGCCAAAAACAGCCCTGGATTTTCATAGTTTGCCATGTTTGGAGGCTAAGCCTAACTTTCCTGTTGAAAATGCATTTGTGCAAACTCATGAAAGGGTACTGGGCTAATCAATGTATGTTTTTGTTACAAATACAAGAGGGCCTGTTGCACTGGCCATCTTGTGATTGGAGAGCAAAATTCAAATAGAAAATGGTGTAAAAACAGAACCAGAAAATGTATTTATTAAATTTACAGATTGGGTAGATTTGTGGTCCAAATAATACAGAAACTCTGTTAGGACATTTTTACTCTGCACTGGTCCATACTTAAACAATGTTTGTGTCCGTTCACCATGATGAACACACAGCCATTGATCATCATTCTGTTTGCTTCACCACTATGCATTATAAAGGAGGGGTTTATTACTGAAAATAAAAATGATTCTTTTCAGTATGTTTTTCACATTACTTTGGTAGAACATGGTAATTAGATATAAATGTATTTGAGAGAAAACTGTAACTAAAAAGTCAACGTCCCTTTAAGTTTGCGTGAGTTCTTTAGTAGAAATTTAAAGTCAGAACATCACTGCTGGAACTGGATGTTGGTTACTATGGGTAACCATGGCAATACTGTAACCTGTCTAGCCTTCATCATATGTCATTGTGTGCTGTGTTTCAGGGAAGACAGCTGCCTTCATGCTGCCCATCCTGGAGCGTCTGCTGTACAAGCCCCGCAGCGCTCAGCTCACTCGCGTCCTGGTGCTGGTGCCCACCCGAGAGCTGGGAATCCAGGTGCATTCTGTGGCCCGGCAGCTGGCACAATTCACCAGCATCACCACCTGCCTGGCCGTGGGTCAGTGCTTCACATGTTCCCTACTCATGTTCTCATGCTCTTGGAGCAGTGAGCCCTGACTGAAGTGTGTGTGTGTGTGTGTGTGTGTAGGTGGGCTGGATCTGAAGTCCCAGGAGGCCGCTCTGAGAGCTGGGCCGGACATTCTGATCGCCACTCCGGGTCGCCTCATCGATCACTTGCACAACACGCCCAGCTTCGAGCTCAGCCACATTGAGATCCTGGTGCTGGATGAGGCAGATAGGTACAGACTGGCCTGGGCTCTTCTGGGGGCACAAACATGTGAAATATGAGAACAACTTTTTATCTTGAGGGGCTGTTTATTTCAATGGTAAACATTTCTGAAAAGGGCTGATTATTGAAATATTGAAGCGGTGGTTATATTTTGTTGGTTAAACATGGCTGCTGACGACCCTTTAGTGATGTTGTGAATGTGTTCGCCGCAGGATGTTGGATGAATACTTCGAGGAGCAGATGAAGGAGATCATCAGAATGTGCTCGCACAACAGACAGACCATGCTGTTTTCAGCCACTCTCACAGACCAGGTATTCTGCTAACTCTGCGACCCCAGTGTGACCCCTCTGACACCTGTGTGACCCTCTGACCCCTGTCTGACCCCAGTGTGACCCCTCTGACACCTGTGTGACCCTCTGACCCCTGTCTGACCCCAATGTGACCCCTCTGACACCTGTGTGACCCTCTGACACCTGTCTGACCCCAATGTGAACCCTCTGACACCTGTGTGACCCTCTGACACCTGTGTGACCCTCTGACCCCTGTCTGACCCCTCTGACACCTGTGTGACCCTCTGACCCCTGTCTGACCCTATTGTGGCCCCTCTGACCTCTGACCTCTTTGTGTTTAGGTGAAGGATCTGGCCACTGTGTCCCTTAAGGACCCGGTGAAGATCTTCGTGAACAGTAACACGGATGTGGCTCCATTTCTGCGGCAGGAGTTTGTGAGGATCCGAGCCAACCGTGAGGGAGACCGAGAAGCTGTGGTGGCAGGTAACTCCCCCAGAGTGCTCCGCTGCGGTGGCTAACTAACATAGGGCCGTGTACTATTGTTGGTACAGGGTCATGCTCCAGGATGAGGTTGCGTAGTTGTCCTGTGCCTAGGGACTTAGAGGTCTAGAATTGGATCATCTCTTTATTAGTTTAGATTCTTGGCCAGAGCCCAAACCTGGCTTGAGCCCAACTCTGGTCTAAGGTGCAGAGCCACACTGAGCATGCTTGCCAAATCTGTTCCGGACGATTTACAGCTGCACAGCCGCCGCTATGCTCTTATCCCCTCAGGACAAAATGTTTAACTCCCAAGTCAATAAAATTGGCCAAATATATGACATCAGAGAAGGCACTTGCATGTAAATGTGTGGAGAGGGAGAGAGCGAGGAGAGAAGTGGCGGAGAGCCACGGATGCCCTCCCGAGAGCTGAAGAAAAGAGCGCTGGAGATAATATGGGTGCGTGCCTGCAAAGGGGTCAAGCGTTTCTGGTATCAGAAGTACACAGGTAGAACACTAATGTATATATGTATATCATCAATACTCTGCACAAGTAAACTCTGTTTACTTAATGGAACTCTGGTTCTGTGCAGGGCCAGACACTGATTGAACACAGTGTTGAAAACTGGTATTGTATTAAGTTTAGATCAGGCCCAAAAAATGCAGCCTGAGCCCCCCGCACTCATAGAGGCAGAATAAGCCTGATAGGGCTTCATGTGTAATGTGTTCTCTCTCTACCTCGCTTCTTACTTTAACTCTTTAGGAGGGCATTCACTGCTTTGTCAATCTCCTTCGCTCCTGCCCTTACTTTGTTGCGCACTATCATTCAAGGCAATTCAAAGTGCTTGACACAATAGGAAAAATTGCTTTAGAAAAACAGATTAATGAAATCAAATCAAATACTTTAAAAGAGAAGAGAGCAGAATCTTGGGGCACCCCACAGGTCAAGCTCATGTGGTCTGAGACACAGTTACACAGTTATCAATCTCAACAAAGTTCTTCCTATCTTCATGCACCTCTTCCTCGCATGTTACATATTTGGCCACTTGGGAGTTAAATATTTTGTCTTGGGACACATTGATGGCTGTTATAAGTCGTCTGCGGAGCACCTGAAAACACACGACAGTTATCTGAACTGCTGGCCCATCGAGGCAACTGTTGTTGTGATTTTGGGCATTACAAAAATAAATTGATTTGATTTGACACGTGTTCAGCGCAACTGTATACTGTGGACTCAAGCTCTAAAGTCTAGTCTGAAGTACTTGATTGAAATAGGGTCAGGGTTAAGTCTGTTCTCCTACACCAGCTGAAGTGTTTTGTATTCTTTGCTGTGCCCTTAGCGCTGCTGACCCGGACCTTCCAGGACCATGTGATGTTGTTCACGCAGACCCGGAAACAGGCCCACCGGCTGCATATCCTACTGGGCCTGATGGGGCTGAAGGTGGGCGAACTGCATGGAGAGCTGAGCCAGACCCAGCGGCTGGAGAACCTCAGGTGACCTGCGCCATAATTTCTCTGCTCATTTTTATTTCTTTATTTGAAAGGGAGAGTGTTTATTAATCCGTACCAGTTACAGTTTAAATGTGACACTATAGCAAAATGGTAGTTTCATCTGTTGTCACTAGGCAGGTAAAAACAGTAGAACAGAAAACGAGAAAATAAAGTTGCTCACTAAGTTGGTTTTCGTTTATCCACTTAAGGTGCAATTTAATAGTGGACAATGCTGAACATTCTCTTATGGTTAGATAAAGACTATTCCAATAATAAGTCTCTTTGACAGCACATTTAATGAAGTCTTTCAACGGAGGACAAGCAAGATCATGCATAACTTAAAACATACGCATAATGAGCTGTGGCTCGTCTCGTGGCTGTGAGAGAAACTCACTGACAGCTGTGCTCTGTTTCAGGAGGTTCAAAGATGAGCAGGTGGATATTCTGGTGGCCACAGATGTAGCAGCGCGAGGCTTGGACATCGACGGGGTCAAGACTGTGAGTACCTCTCCATTTTTGACCCACCTCAGATGTTCACACTGTGTTTAGTCTCCTAAGCCCACAGTATCTTATGGTGGTGAATGTGCTGCAGGTGATAAACTTCACAATGCCTTCAACACTGAAGCACTACGTCCACAGAGTGGGCAGGACGGCCCGCGCTGGCCGCTCTGGGCGCTCCGTGTCTCTGGTGGGCGAAGCAGAGAGAAGGATGCTGAAAGAGGTCGTCAAGACGGCCAAAAGTGCTGTGAAGGCTCGTGTCCTGCCTCCAGGTAGTGTTCATTCATGTGAAGATCTTCTATGAGGATATCTTTCATGAGGATATGATTCAGGAGATCAGTGCTGATGTGGTTTTTGCATCTCTCAGAGGTCATTCTCAAGTTCAGGGACCACATCCACAAACTGGAGAAGGACGTGGAGGCTGTGATTAAACTGGAACGAGAAGAGCGTGAGATGGCTGCCTCTGAGGCCAAGGTAAGTCCTGATTTAGCTAAACACTGGGTACTTTGATGTAGTTAAGGTATCCTTTGTTAATCTCTTGTGAGGGAAATTCCTTCTCTGCATTTGACCCATCCTTCATTGCCTCCTTCAATGCCACTGCGGTGGATGCTGGCCAGGGCCCACCTCTCAAATGCAGAGGTGCTCATGAAGAGTGCTGTGCGTACGTGGTGTGTGCGTGGCTCATGATGAGTGTGGGGCGTGCGTGGCTCATGAAGTGTGTGTTGACTGTTGTGCAGCTGTCAGTCGCTCACAAGCGTTTGGAGGGCGGAGCCTTGGAGCCTCAGAGGGTGTGGTTTCAGAGCCAGCAGGAGCGCAAGCAGAGCCGCAGTGAGTCACACAACACACATCTGTTACTGTGCACTATATACACATCTACACACAGTACTTTAGTATTGCTGCAACTGTAGAACTACTATACACAGTTACTATAGTACTGATGTATCTGCAGTACTGTATTTGTAGTGCTGAAATTGTACTATAGATGGCTGTCGCTGATGCCTCTGTGACAGTGTCTAAGGCGCTGCAGGACTTTGACCAGGCCCTCAGAGGAAAGAAGAAAAGGAAACAGTTTGTGAAGGACGCAAAGAGAAAGGACATCTCTGTGAGTCTGTGTATGCAAGCATACGCACATCTACATACACATGTACAGGTGTACACACACATCTACATACACGTGTACACGCACATCTACATACACATGTACAGGTGTACACACACATCTACATACACATGTACACGCACATCTACATACACGTGTACAGGTGTACACGCACATCTACATACACGTGTACACGCACATCTACATACAGGTGTACACGCACATCTACATACACGTGTACAGGTGTACACACACATCTACATACACGTGTACAGGTGTACACACACATCTACATACACGTGTACAGGTGTACACACACATCTACATACACATGTACAGGTGTACACACACATCTACATACACGTGTACAGGTGTACACACACATCTACATACACGTGTACAGGTGTACACACACATCTACATACACGTGTACAGGTGTACACACACATCTACATACACGTGTACAGGTGTACACACACATCTACATACACGTGTACAGGTGTACACACACATCTACATACACATGTACAGGTGTACACACACATCTACATACACGTGTACAGGTGTACACACACATCTACATACACATGTACAGGTGTACACACACATCTACATACACGTGTACAGGTGTACACACACATCTACATACACATGTACAGGTGTACACACACATCTACATACACATGTACACACACATCTACATACACGTGTACAGGTGTACACGCACATCTACATACACGTGTACAGGTGTACACACATCTTCATACACGTGTACAGGTGTACACACACATCTACATACACATGTACAGGTGTACACACACATCTACATACACATGTACAGGTGTACACACACATCTACATACACGTGTACAGGTGTACACACGCATCTACATACACGTGTACAGGTGTACACACACATCTACATACACATGTACAGGTGTACACACACATCTACATACACGTGTACAGGTGTACACACGCATCTACATACACGTGTACAGGTGTACACACACATCTACATACACGTGTACACGCACATCTACATACATGTGTACAGGTGTACACACACATCTACATACACATGTACAGGTGTACACTCACATCTACATACACGTGTACAGGTGTACACACACATCTACATACACGTGTACAGGTGTACACACACATCTACATACACGTGTACAGGTGTACACACACATCTACATACACGTGTACAGGTGTACACACACATCTACATACACGTGTACAGGTGTACACACACATCTACATACACGTGTACACGCACATCTACATACATGTGTACAGGTGTACACACACATCTACATACACGTGTACAGGTGTACACACGCATCTACATACACGTGTACAGGTGTACACACACATCTACATACACATGTACACACACATCTACATACATGTGTACAGGTGTACACACACATCTACATACACATGTACAGGTGTACACTCACATCTACATACACGTGTACAGGTGTACACACACATCTACATACACGTGTACAGGTGTACACACACATCTACATACAGTACAGGTGTACACACACATCTACATACACGTGTACAGGTGTACACACACATCTACATACACGTGTACAGGTGTACACACACATCTACATACACATGTCCGGGTGTACACGCACATCTACATACACGTGTACAGGTGTACACACACATCTACATACACGTGTACAGGTGTACACACACATCTACATACACGCAGTACAGGTGTACACACACATCTACATACACGTGTACAGGTGTACACACACATCTACATACACGTGTACAGGTGTACACACACATCTACATACACGCACAGGTGTACACACACATCTACATACACAGTACAGGTGTACACACACATCTACATACACGTGTACAGGTGTACACACACATCTACATACACATGTACAGGTGTACACACATCTACATACACGTGTACAGGTGTACACACACATCTACATACACATGTACAGGTGTACACACACATCTACATACACATGTACAGGTGTACACGCACATCTACATACACGTGTACAGGTGTACACACACATCTACATACACGTGTACAGGTGTACACACACCTACATACACGTGTACAGGTGTACACACACATCTACATACACATGTACACACACATCTACATACACATGTACACACACATCTACATACACATGTACAGGTGTACACACACATCTACATACACGTGTACAGGTGTACACACACATCTACATACACGTGAACAGGTGTACACACACATCTACATACACATGTACAGGTGTACACACACATCTACATACACATGTACAGGTGTACACGCACATCTACATACACGTGTACAGGTGTACACACACATCTACATACATGTGTACAGGTGTACACACACATCTACATACACATGTACAGGTGTACACACACATCTACATACACGTGTACAGGTGTACACACACATCTACATACACATGTACACACACATCTACATACACGTGTACAGGTGTACACACACATCTACATACACATGTACAGGTGTACACACACATCTACATACACGTGTACAGGTGTACACACACATCTACATACACGTGTACAGGTGTACACACACATCTACATACATGTGTACAGGTGTACACACATCTACATACACATGTACAGGTGTACACGCACATCTACATACACGTGTACAGGTGTACACACACATCTACATACACGTGTACAGGTGTACACACACATCTACATACACGTGTACAGGTGTACACACACATCTACATACACGTGTACAGGTGTACACACACATCTACATACACGTGTACAGGTGTACACACACATCTACATACACGTGTACACGCACATCTACATACACGTGTACAGGTGTACACGCACATCTACATACACACGTACACGCACATCTACATACACGTGTACAGGTGTACACACACATCTACATACACGTGTACAGGTGTACACACACATCTACATACACGTGTACAGGTGTACACACACATCTACATACACGTGTACAGGTGTACACACACATCTACATACACGTGTACACGCACATCTACATACACGTGTACAGGTGTACACACACATCTACATACACATGTACACGCACATCTACATACACGTGTACAGGTGTACACACACATCTACATACACATGTACAGGTGTACACACATCTACATACAGGTGTACACACACATCTACATACACGTGTACAGGTGTACACACACATCTACATACACGTGTACACGCACATCTACATACACGTGTACAGGTGTACACACACATCTACATACACATGTACAGGTGTACACACATCTACATACACGTGTACAGGTGTACACACACATCTACATACACTTGTACATGTGTACATACACATCTTCATACACTTGTACACTCACATCTACATACACGTGTACACGCACATCTACATACACGTGTACAGGTGTACACACACATCTACATACACATGTACACACACATCTACATACACGTGTACAGGTGTACACACACATCTACATACACGTGTACAGGTGTACACACACATCTACATACACGTGTACAGGTGTACACACACGCAGTACATATCTACATACACATCACGTGTACAGGTGTACACACATCTACATACACGTGTACACACACATCTACATACACGTGTACAGGTGTACACGCACATCTACATACACGTGTACAGGTGTACACGCACATCTACATACACGTGTACAGGTGTACACACACATCTACATACACGTGTACACGCACATCTACATACACGTGTACACGCACATCTACATACACGTGTACACGCACATCTACATACACGTGTACACGCACATCTACATACACGTGTACACGCACATCTACATACACGTGTACACGCACATCTACATACACATCTACATACACGTGTACACACACATCTACATACACGTGTACAGGTGTACACGCACATCTACATACACACGTACACGCACATCTACATACATGTGTACACATTCATCTACATCTGTGTTAGTCTGTGTTCATATACAGCCACACGAACGTGTGACCTGTGTGTGTGTGACCTGTGTGTGTGACCTGTGTGTGTGACCTGTGTGTGTGACCTGTGTGTGTGACCTGTGTGTGTGACCTGTGTGTGTGACCTGTGTGTGTGACCTGTGTGTGTGACCTGTGTGTGTGACCTGTGTGTGTGACCTGTGTGTGACCTGTGTGTGTGATCTGTGTGTGACCTGTGTGTGTGACCTGTGTGTGTGACCTGTGTGTGTGACCTGTGTGTGTGACCTGTGTGTGACCTGTGTGTGACCTGTGTGTGTGACCTGTGTGTGTGACCTGTGTGTGTGACCTGTGTGTGTGACCTGTGTGTGTGACCTGTGTGTGTGACCTGTGTGTGTGACCTGTGTGTGTGACCTGTGTGTGTGACCTGTGTGTGTGACCTGTGTGTGTGACCTGTGTGTGTGACCTGTGTGTGTGACCTGTGTGTGTGACCTGTGTGTGTGACCTGTGTGTGTGACCTGTGTGTGTGACCTGTGTGTGTGACCTGTGTGTGTGACCTGTGTGTGTGACCTGTGTGTGTGACCTGTGTGTGTGACCTGTGTGTGTGACCTGTGTGTGTGACCTGTGTGTGTGACCTGTGTGTGTGACCTGTGTGTGTGACCTGTGTGTGTGACCTGTGTCTGTGACCTGTGTGTGTGACCTGTGTGTGTGACCTGTGTGTGTGACCTGTGTGTGACCTGTGTGTGTGACCTGTGTGTGTGACCTGTGTGTGACCTGTGTGTGTGACCTGTGTGTGTGACCTGTGTGTGTGACCTGTGTGTGTGACCTGTGTGTGTGACCTGTGTGTGACCTGTGTGTGTGACCTGTGTGTGTGACCTGTGTGTGTGACCTGTGTGTGTGACCTGTGTGTGACCTGTGTGTGTGACCTGTGTGTGTGACCTGTGTCTGTGACCTGTGTGTGTGACCTGTGTGTGTGACCTGTGCGTGACCTGTGCGTGACCTGTGTGCGTGACCTGTGTGTGTGACCTGTGTGTGTGACCTGTGTGTGTGACCTGTGTGTGTGACCTGTGTGTGTGACCTGTGTGTGTGACCTGTGTGTGTGACCTGTGTGTGTGACCTGTGTGTGATCTGTGTGTGACCTGTGTGTGACCTGTGTGTGACCTGTGTGTGTGACCTGTGTGTGTGACCTGTGTGTGTGACCTGTGTGTGTGACCTGTGTGTGTGACCTGTGTGTGTGACCTGTGTGACCTGTGTGTGTGACCTGTGTGTGTGACCTGTGTGTGTGACCTGTGTGTGTGACCTGTGTGTGTGACCTGTGTGTGTGACCTGTGTGTGTGACCTGTGTGTGTGACCTGTGTGTGTGACCTGTGTGTGACCTGTGTGTGACCTGTGTGTGACCTGTGTGTGTGACCTGTGTGTGTGACCTGTGTGTGTGACCTGTGTGTGTGACCTGTGTGTGACCTGTGTGTGACCTGTGTGTGTGACCTGTGTGTGTGACCTGTGTGTGTGACCTGTGTGTGTGACCTGTGTGTGTGACCTGTGTGTGTGACCTGTGTGTGTGACCTGTGTGTGTGACCTGTGTGTGTGACCTGTGTGTGTGACCTGTGTGTGTGACCTGTGTGTGTGACCTGTGTGTGACCTGTGTGTGTGACCTGTGTGTGTGACCTGTGTGTGTTATCTGTGTGTGTGTGACCTGTGTGTGTGACCTGTGTGTGTGACCTGTGTGTGACCTCTCTGTGTGTGACCTGTGTGTGTGACCTGTGTGTGACCTGTGTGTGTGATCTGTGTGTGACCTGTGTGTGTGACCTGTGTGTGTGACCTGTGTGTGTGACCTGTGTGTGTGACCTGTGTGTGTGACCTGTGTGTGTGACCTGTGTGTGTGACCTGTGTGTGTGACCTGTGTGCGTGACCTGTGTGTGTGACCTGTGTGTGTGACCTGTGTGTGTGACCTGTGTGTGTGACCTGTGTGTGTGACCTGTGTGTGATCTGTGCGTGACCTGTGTGTGACCTGTGTGTGACCTGTGTGTGTGATCTGTGTGTGACCTGTGTGTGTGATCTGTGTGTGACCTGTGTGTGTGACCTGTGTCTGTGACCTGTGTGTGTGACCTGTGTGTGTGACCTGTGTGTGTGACCTGTGTGTGTGACCTGTGTGTGTGACCTGTGTGTGTGACCTGTGTGTGTGACCTGTGTGTGACCTGTGTGTGTGATCTGTGTGTGACCTGTGTGTGTGACCTGTGTGTGTGACCTGTGTGTGTGACCTGTGTGTGACCTGTGTGTGTGACCTGTGTGTGTGACCTGTGTGTGTGACCTGTGTGTGTGACCTGTGTGTGTGACCTGTGTGTGTGACCTGTGTGTGTGACCTGTGTGTGACCTGTGTGTGACCTGTGTGTGTGACCTGTGTGTGTGACCTGTGTGTGTGACCTGTGTGTGACCTGTGTGTGACCTGTGTGTGTGATCTGTGTGTGACCTGTGTGTGTGACCTGTGTGTGTGACCTGTGTGTGTGACCTGTGTGTGTGACCTGTGTGTGACCTGTGTGTGTGACCTGTGTGTGGGACCTGTGTGTGTGACCTGTGTGTGTGACCTGTGTGTGTGACCTGTGTGTGTGACCTGTGTGTGTGACCTGTGTGTGTGACCTGTGTGTGATCTGTGTGTGATCTGTGTGTGTACCTGTGTGTGTGATCTGTGTGTGACCTGTGTGTGTGACCTGTGTGTGTGACCTGTGTGTGACCTGTGCGTGACCTGTGCGTGACCTGTGCGTGACCTGTGCGTGACCTGTGCGTGACCTGTGTGTGTGACCTGTGTGTGTGACCTGTGTGTGTGACCTGTGTGTGTGACCTGTGTGTGTGACCTGTGTGTGTGACCTGTGTGTGTGACCTGTGTCTGTGATCTGTGTGTGTGACCTGTGTGTGACCTGTGTGTGTGACCTGTGTGTGTGACCTGTGTGTGTGACCTGTGTGTGTGACCTGTGTGTGACCTGTGTGTGTGACCTGTGTGTGTGACCTGTGTGTGTGACCTGTGTGTGTGATCTGTGTGTGACCTGTGTGTGTGATCTGTGTGTGACCTGTGTGTGTGACCTGTGTGTGTGACCTGTGTGTGTGACCTGTGTGTGTGACCTGTGTGTGTGACCTGTGTGTGAGCTGTGTGTGTGACCTGTGTGACCTGTGTGTGACCTGTGTGTGTGACCTGTGTGTGTGACCTGTGTGTGTGACCTGTGTGTGTGACCTGTGTGTGTGACCTGTGTGTGTGACCTGTGTGTGTGACCTGTGTGTGTGACCTGTGTGTGACCTGTGTGTGTGACCTGTGTGTGTGACCTGTGTGTGTGACCTGTGTGTGTGACCTGTGTGTGTGACCTGTGTGTGTGACCTGTGTGTGTGACCTGTGTGTGTGACCTGTGTGTGTGATCTGTGTGTGTGATCTGTGTGTGACCTGTGTGTGTGACCTGTGTGTGTGACCTGTGTGTGTGACCTGTGTGTGTGACCTGTGTGTGTGACCTGTGTGTGTGACCTGTGTGTGTGACCTGTGTGTGTGACCTGTGCGTGACCTGTGCGTGACCTGTGCGTGACCTGTGCGTGACCTGTGTGTGTGACCTGTGTGTGTGACCTGTGTGTGTGACCTGTGTGTGTGACCTGTGTGTGTGACCTGTGTGTGTGACCTGTGTGTGTGACCTGTGTGTGATCTGTGTGTGACCTGTGTGTGACCTGTGTGTGTGACCTGTGTGTGTGACCTGTGTGTGTGACCTGTGTGTGTGACCTGTGTGTGTGACCTGTGTGTGTGACCTGTGTGTGACCTGTGCGTGACCTGTGTGTGTGTGACCTGTGTGTGTGTGACCTGTGTCTGTGACCTGTGTGTGACCTGTCTTTGACCTGTGTGTGACCTGTGTGTGTGACCTGTGTGTGTGACCTGTGTGTGTGACCTGTGTGTGTGTGACCTGTGTCTGTGACCTGTGTGTGACCTGTCTGTGACCTGTCTGAACAGCCTGAGGAGCGTGCTCAGTTCGAGATCCTGAAGGCCCAGATGTTTGCAGAACGCGCCGCCAAGAGAGAGCGCCGCCCCAAACGCGCTCGTGCCATGATGGAAGAGCCAGCACCCCCTCCAGGTCAGTCTGTGCATAGCGGCCTTGCTGCGACTGCACGGGGTCCCATTCACTGACCTGTGTGTGTGTCACCCCTCAGGAGCCAAGCAGAAGGGGAAAGGAGGCAAGAAGTCCGTGTTTGACAAGGAGCTGACTAACACCAGTGGCCGTGTGCTCAAGCAGTACAGAGCCGGGTCAGTGTGCACTCTTCACTGGATTTAGTGACTTTGGTTGGGTTACTGTTTTGACCTGGTTTATGTCTGTTATTTTGTACAATTATATGGTTCAACATTTTCAGTTTGGATATTTCTTTCAAATCTAACCTATTTTTCTTCATTATAGACCCTCTTTTGCCGACCGAAAGCGCCTGGGTTTGAACCGCAAAACGCCCAACGGACACAGGTACAGTGTGTAGTAACGCTGGTGTCTGCAGCTTTCATACTCTCCGCTCACTCTGTCTGTTTTCTCTTTCAGGAAAGGACCAGGAGCAGCCAGGTAAATGCTAGTGTTAGAAGAGTCAGTCCACCATAAGTGTCTGCAGAGACCCTATCTGGACCCTAGGTCTATGAACATGCTTAAGTTACTGTCAGAGGTGGATGATAAAAAGTTAATTTCAGTAAGCTTTTGCGGTAGTCTACTCTTTACTTGTGTGTGAATATTATTTTATTGTACTTACATTTAGTGGTTTATAGATTAGAAATCACTACTAACAAACCTGAAGCTACTCACAAAATTGCTGAGTGTTCAATCACACATGGCATCCTAAATAGTTAATACTTTCTCACCATCTCTTAACTTTGTACTGGATCTGTAATTTACTTTGTATTTTAACATAATTTTCAAAATGTTTGTGTTCTCAGGTTCAAAAAGAAGTGATTTTGTATGCATGTCAGCAACTTCAGGACCTGGCTCAGAATCATCGAAGACTCAACAAAAACCTTCTGCAGATTGGCTGCTCATGGGATCAGATTGTCTTTTTTGGAGGGTCTGAGGCCTCCTGAAGCCAGGAGGTGTTGTCTGGACTCGTGTGTGTGTCTCATTCAGACTGCTGTGGACACACTGAGCAGTTTGCATTTCTCTGCAGTTATTGGTGTATGAAATGTAACTTTGTCAATAGGGTATTCTTAATAAACCTTTAACATGTTTTTGTCCTTATTTTTCAGTTAATTTGAATACATTGATATGCATCTTTTTAATTCACTTTAAATATCAGATGTTTAGAGCACAAAAAGGGTAAATAGATGGAAGATACTTGTGGATTCCAACCCAAATTTTATATAACCTTTACAGATAATCTTTTCCAGTCCAGGTTCAGTTTGTTAGATTATATAATTGTGTGTTAAATACAGTAATTTTCAGTTTACCAAACTTTCATCACAATCCATAATTTATTACTCTTTTCATGATTACCAGACTCTTGTCCCAATACATTTGATTATTTGCCAAAATCTTTTAAATATGTAATTTCATTCATCAAATAAACTATATTTGTACAACTTTTCATTCTGTCATTAGAAGTCTCACATGGTACAGGATTGACTTGTGGAATAGTATCTAGTACAAAGGGGTTGTTTGGTCAAGTTGTCATTTTTCTTATTAAACTTTAAAAAAATATATTTTCAGGTAATTTGTTTCATAAATTACTTGTAATGGTTTTAACAGTTAGATCTAATAATTGAAATATGTGGACAACTTGTGATTGAAAGTCAGTCATTTCACTTACAAACATGCACTGTAGTACATGCAGTACACTCAATGACGCAAAAATGTGCATTAATGTACTTGGTAAGACTGAGCTGTGTTTAAAATGCTCATGGCACACATCTGTGATAAATGAAAAACTATCTAAAGGTGAGGCTGCTGCACCATGGGTCCTCACTCACCCTGCCTCAGGACACAATGACAATATGCACTTTTAATAAGCTTTATTCATGAAAAAATGTGGGCCACACTATATACAGAGAACAATGGTCTCACAGCCACTACAGGTGAGATCGAAGGGCTTAAGATGTGAGACACAGGGACACCACAAAACTCTGAAGCCAAGTCTGGCCGACCAGAACCACACTGTCATTATGTAGAGAGAAGTCAGCACAATGCAGACTTTTGTAAAACAAGATCTTTAGCGGTTGCACTCTCACTATTTTTGCAAGAGTCAAGACCACAGCAACTGGCAATCTCCTGCATTTGTATGTTAATAAATCTACCTTCACTTGTAATGAAGAAAACATTTCTTCAAGGAACACTAGAAGAAAGTGGTTGTGGCTCTGATAGCTCCAGAGTAACACAGGCTTTATTCCAACATCAGAAATCTGAAGCATGAAGTAGTCTGCAGGTCTCCTCAAGAGGCAGCAGGGGGCGCTGCTTTGCTACACAGCCTGGCCACCAGCCCTGCCATCTGCAACAGAGTGTTCACCCCCTCAGCCACTCGCACATGAGTGTAGCCAATCTCCTGTAACAGACAGCACTAGTGAGAGTACAGTAACAAACACATGTAACAGTCACATTTAACAGTCACTGTCTCCAGTCACACACAGTTGCATGTAAAAGGGAACTTTGTAAACTCAAGAAATCCTATTTTTATTTGGCTATATTTCTGTCATTTTGTCAGACATTATGATTGTAGGCTACTTCTCTCCAAGATTCAAATGGGCTTGTTGTTTATTCTAAGAACGGTGGTGGTTAACCAGTGTTGGCCACATGCTGCAGATCTTATGTTTTATGTTACTTCTGAAAGATGTCAATTGAAGGAAATGTGTCACATTTCTCTATTAAGTCTAGAGATTAGATTAGTTTGTGCTTGTAATTTTGTGAATAAGCGGTGATTGACAACAATGTGATGTAGAACAATTTTGGATTTCAAACTGTTTCCTGAGTCTTCGGCCTTTTCCAAACCAGTCCCCCCACCCTCTCCCTCAACACTTGCACTAAACTCTTGACTAGCTCTCCTTCAGCTGAGGAGGTTCCTTCATTAGAGTGCTCAGAGCCATATCTTAAAAACCACTCTACTCACTCAGATTAAAGAGACACGCTCCTTTACCATGAAAGTGCCCCCCACTAATTTATTATGTCAGTATGTTAATTATATATCTCAATAAACATGGAACAAACTCCAAAAAAACAGCTTGTGGATCTACTCAATTACTGTATTTGTTTTACTTTCACAGAGAAAACAATATAATAAAAAATAGGCGCTTTATAGGTGTATATTCATAGAAAATAATCAAACATGTTCATCTCATAAGTAAGGTTTTCCAGTGCCTTTTTGTTTTCAAAAGTCGGGCTCTGATGCTGACTCGCTGTGAAGAAGCTGATAGGACACGTCTCACTACTCGCCCCATTTGGAACAGAACTCACGTGGCTGTGATTAGTGCTTAGGAAAAAGGAGGAGGAAGCGGTTTGGAAAAGGGTTTTTGATTTTGCGCTGTTTGCTGTTAATGATCAGGACCATGTTACACCCAGAACGAGGCTCCTACCATCACTGTGTGCCCTTAGAATTTACTGATACCGTCTATACAGAGGTGAGGCCAGCGCTGAGAGAAGTGCAGAAACACATTGGTGTCAAATATCAGCTAGAGTTTCAATATCAGACCAGTACAGATATCTGGTGGAACCCCCCAATATCACCAATAACCCATCCCTAACTTGTATCAGTGTAAAATAGAACAACAACGACGAACAAATGTGAACACAATACAAAACTACTCCATGAGAGTAAACCAGGACAACCCTCTAAGTTCAGATATGTACTTTTTAAATGTTATACTGACTCTGCATTAGTCCAAGACAAGACTGTCAGGCTCTAGGTGTCGCTGTGTTGAGTATAGAGCTGGGCGATATGACAAAAAATGATTATCACGACTTCCTTGTTGCCAGATCATGATTTCAATTTTCATCACGATTCATGTTAACTTTGTTTTTTTCTATTGCCTTTAATATAGCTGCACAATTTAGGAAAGATATCTAATTGTGATTTTCCGGACCAGTGCGATTAAGATTAGATTTGCGATTTAGGTTTGAACAATAGGATTCTGTTTTGTTGCTTTTTAGTTTTTGTCACGTTCAATTGTGTTTGTCATATTTAAACGCGTCTTTGTCATTTTTTGTCATCTTTTCTTTTCATGTTTTTGTCACGCTTGTGTTGCGTTTCTTGTTTGCAGGTGCGTTTTGTTTGCTTTTGAGCGCATTTTTATCACTTTCGGTCATGCTTTTTGTGTGGATTTGGTTGAATTGTGCAGCCCTTGTCTATAAGAGGTAAATAAAGTCATCTGCTCAGTGGCTTCAGAGGCTAAACAACAGGAGAAAAAGTGTGTTTGAACAGACAGCTGCATTAAAGACAGAAAAACAATGAATCACGATACGTCGATTTCACAAAAATAGCAGATTGTCACAGGGACGAGCTCACGATTCGATTTTTATCACCGTATCGCCCATCCCTAGTTGAGTACCTTGATGAACTCCAGCTTGAGGTACTCTGGCATGCTGTAGGTCTTGCACACTCTGAACACGTTCCCGATGATGTCCTCGGGGGAGTAGCCCAGCCTCCACAGCTGCTCCATGACGCGGTACGCCTCGTCCACCTGGCCCTGCACACAGCTTCCCAGCATGCCTTTCACCAGCAGGGGGTGGGGCTCGTCACACACTTTGAACACGTTCTCGCTGTTGATGAAGCCAAAGCCTGAGTGTGTGGACTGCAGGTTGTTCAGGGCCTGTGCAGGACGGAGCAGGGCAAACACAGATCCGATCAGACACAGTAGTCAGGTTAAGGAGGTGTATTTGTGGACGTGTTGTTGCCCCGTTTGGAACCCGGACTGCTTTATGTTGCACCTACGCCGAAGCAAGTTCCTACGTTTGTGAATTTCACTGACAATGGCAATAAACAGTTTCTGATTCTGATTCTGATTCTGATTTGGCGTCGTTTTGGACACAATGCCGAAGGAAGCATATTTTGGACAACTAGCTCAAAGTCTATAAATAATATATATCTAAACTGTTGATACATGTTAAAAATGGAGCAGAGCTGGCTTCCAATGTAAAACGGATAACCTTGACGATAATAACCTAAAACAAACTCTCTTTCAAACTTTGATAAAGACACATTTGACAAGTCTGGAAATATATTTGTAAACCGAACAAGCATTTAGCTACATAAACTCAGACGGAGATTAAGATATTACTAAGATTTAGATCGACAGGAAATAAATCTATGTCCCCAAGAAGCATGGAAACATAATGTATGTGTGCACCTGTCTCTGTGTTCCCGTCTCACGTCTCCCTGCGTCCCTCTGCCCGTCTCATGTCTCCCTGCGTCCCCGTCTCACGCCTCCCCCCCAGCTTCTGTCTCCCTGCGCATTTGTCTCACGTCTCATGTCTCCCCGTGTATCAGTCTTAAAGTGTCCCCGTGTACCCGTCTCCCTGTGTACCCCTCTCACGTCTCCCCGTGTACCTGTCTCATGTCTCCCTGTGTACCCCCTCTCACGTCTCCCTGTGTACCTGTCTCATGTCTCCCTGTGTACCCCCTCTCACGTCTCCCTGTGTACCTGTCTCATGTCTCCCCGTGTACCCCTCTCACGTCTCCCTGTGTACCTGTCTCATGTCTCCCTGTGTACCCCCTCTCACGTCTCCCTGTGTACCTGTCTCATGTCTCCCCGTGTACCCCTCTCACGTCTCCCTGTGTACCTGTCTCATGTCTCCCTGTGTACCCCTCTCACGTCTCCCCGTGTACCTGTCTCATGTCTCCCTGTGTACCCCCCCTCTCCACGTCTCCCTGTGTACCTGTCTCATGTCTCCCTGTGTACCCCTCTCACGTCTCCCTGTGTACCTGTCTCATGTCTCCCTGTGTACCCCCTCTCACGTCTCCCTGTGTACCTGTCTCATGTCTCCCCGTGTACCCCTCTCACGTCTCCCTGTGTACCTGTCTCATGTCTCCCTGTGTACCCCTCTCACGTCTCCCCGTGTACCTGTCTCATGTCTCTCTGTGTACCCCTCTCACGTCTCCCCGTGTACCTGTCTCATGTCTCCCTGTGTACCCCCTCTCACGTCTCCCCGTGTACCTGTCTCACGTCTCCCCGTGTACCTGTCTCATGTCTCTCTGTGTACCTGTCTCATGTCTCTCTGTGTACCCCTCTCACGTCTCCCCGTGTACCTGTCTCATGTCTCCCCGTGTACCTGTCTCATGTCTCTCTGTGTACCCCTCTCACGTCTCCCCGTGTACCTGTCTCACGTCTCCCTGTGTACCCCTCTCACGTCTCCCCGTGTACCTGTCTCATGTCTCCCTGTGTACCTGTCTCCCTGTGTACCCCCTCTCACGTCTCCCTGTGTACCTGTCTCATGTCTCCCTGTGTACCCCTCTCACGTCTCCCCGTGTACCTGTCTCATGTCTCCCTGTGTACCCCCTCTCACGTCTCCCTGTGTACCTGTCTCATGTCTCCCTGTGTACCCCCTCTCACGTCTCCCCGTGTACCTGTCTCATGTCTCCCTGTGTACCCCTCTCACGTCTCCCCGTGTACCTGTCTCATGTCTCCCTGTGTACCTGTCTCCCTGTGTACCCCCTCTCACGTCTCCCCGTGTACCTGTCTCATGTCTCCCCGTGTACCCCTCTCACGTCTCCCCGTGTACCTGTCTCATGTCTCACTGTGTACCCCTCTCACGTCTCCCAGTGTACCTGTCTCATGTCTCCCTGTGTACCCCTCTCACGTCTCCCCGTGTACCTGTCTCACGTCTCCCTGTGTACCCCTCTCACGTCTCCCCGTGTACCTGTCTCATGTCTCCCCGTGTACCTGTCTCATGTCTCCCTGTGTACCTGTCTCATGTCTCCCTGTGTACCCCCTCTCACGTCTCCCCGTGTACCTGTCTCATGTCTCCCTGTGTACCCCTCTCACGTCTCCCCGTGTACCTGTCTCATGTCTCCCTGTGTACCCCTCTCACGTCTCCCTGTGTACCTGTCTCATGTCTCCCTGTGTACCCCTCTCACGTCTCCCCGTGTACCTGTCTCATGTCTCCCTGTGTACCCCTCTCACGTCTCCCCGTGTACCTGTCTCATGTCTCCTGTGTCTCATGTCTCTCTACCCCTCGCCTCCCTGTACCTGTCTCACGTCTCCCTGTGTACCCCTCTCACGTCTCCCCGTGTACCTGTCTCATGTCTCCCTGTGTACCCCTCTCACGTCTCCCCGTGTACCTGTCTCATGTCTCCCTGCGCGGTGAAGATGACAGCCTCCAGCCCGTCGTCGGTCACGCTCAGAGCCTCCTGTCGCACCACGTCCTGCAGGCGAGCCAGGATCTGCCCGTCGCTCAGCTTGGCGTAGCGCAGCACGGCACAGCGGGACTGGATGGGCTCGATGATGCGGTCTGAGGCGTTGCAGGCCAGAGCAAAGCGGGTGGTTTTGGAGTAGATCTCCATGATGCGGCGCAGAGCCTGCTGAGCACCGTCCGTCATGCTGAGCACACACACGGAAACAACACACTCTTGTCTTCTACTTTATTGATATTAACAACATGAATGTGTGTGTGCTAGACTCATCACTGGAAAACTCAAGTTAGCACAATCTGACCATAAAGAGCTGATCACATGAGCTGAGCTTTCACAAGCAAGCATTAGCCAACTGTTTCAGTTAGTCACCTTTTTGCTGAAAATCAAACACCTAAACAGGACCATGAACACCCGGCTTGATCAGTTTTGCAAAGTATGACACCATATTAAGTGATACAGTATCTAGGCTTGTCACTATAATTAATAACGTATTGTTCAATAGTTATAGATGGAACATGCATACTTTTTCTTTGTACAGTACCCATCAAAAGTTTGAGACCAGTTGAATAAATGGCAAAAATTACATTTTACATGGTTAGATATTAACAAGGTTTCAAGTAGAGCTTCAATAAGCTTCAAGAAACAGGAGAGAGACCAAAGTGTAAACATTTTATTAAAAAACACAATTAAACTGAAATAGACTTTTCTGCAGCTGATCAAAAGTTTAGGACCCCCACAAAACAGAAATCAAAGTCCCAGATATGAACTCAGTAACGAGTAGCTCCACTGTTATAGTTGATCACTTCAAACATTGGTTGTGGCGCTTGATACAAGTGTTTCCAGGAGGTGAGAGGGAACATTTGTCCAAGTGGTGCAGACATGAAGGACATCTACTGTCTGAACTGTGCTCCATTTGTGTAAACGTCCCTTGCCGTCCGTCCCCAAAGGGTCTCAGTTGGATTTAGATCAGGGGAACACACAGGGCGGTCCAAAAGAGGGATGTTCTTCTCCTGAAGAAGTCCTTTGTCCTGGGGCTTTGTGAACTGTAGCCTTGTCCTGTTAAAAACCCAGTGGTTCCACAGACGAGGCCCTCAGTCATGAGGGATGCTTTCTGCAACATCTGCACAGAGCCAGGGGCCCCATTGTTCCACTGAAGGAAAAAAAAAACGAGATCATTCTGGCCTCCCTGTGGCGCATAGAAAACATCTCAGGTGGATCTTGTCGTGTCAGTAACGTTTAAACCATCAGGACCATCAGGGTTACATTTTTCTCATCAGAATCAAACTTTCTTCCACTTTCAGTGTCCCATGTTTGTGTCTCTTGTAAAGTCCAAGCTGCAGTTCTGTGATGTTCAAGGAGACCAGGACTTTGAAGACTTTTTTTGTTTTTGAAGCCCTTCAGTGTCAGACGTGTCTGATGTTATTGGGCTGCAGTTGCACCAGTAACTGCGTCCCACCTCAGCAGCGATGGAGAGGCCCGGCTTATGCAGCTCAACAACCCGACCACGTTCAAAAAGAGAACGTTTTTTTTGCCTTTTTTGACAGTGTGAATACCTGACAGAAAATGACAATGAAGTCACATTTTTTAACAGATTTGGGCTTTTAAAGGCATGTGGTCCTAAACTTTTCAGTTTAATTATTGTGTTCACTTCCATTTCTTGTTGCTTTTTAAAGCTCTAGTTGGAACTTTATTAAGATCCAACCATGAAAATGTGACTTTTGCCATTTATTCAACTGGTTTTAAACTTTTGATCGGAACTGTATGAACCAATGTCTGGTGACATTAGGAATTCTGACCTGACTGAGCGAGAGGTTTAAACTGTAGAGATTCTGGAAGGTTTCAGAATTATGGAAAATTAGGACTGTTGCCATAGCAATCAACAATGTAAAACTAAATATTAATTGTTTTGAATGGGGAAAAAAGTGTTGCACATCAGAAAACTGAAACCCAAGCATTGGAAGATTATACAAATATATTGCAATCGCACTAAGGTTCTTAGGCGGTCGCAGGGCTGACACAGACACAGAGACACAGACAGACAACCATGCACTCTCACAATCATTCTCTACGGGCAATTTAAAGTTTAGGGAGGAAGCCGGTAAGAGACGGTAACACGGGGAGAACATGCAGACTCCACCCAGAGAGACCATGTGATGTTGATCTGGTGTGGGAATCGAACCCACGATCTCAGTTTAGGTTAAATTTATTTTTGTTTTTGAACATTGCATTGTCTCATAATGTGGAGCAGTGAGGAATTTCTAAAAATGTCTTCTCTCCAACAACTCAAACCTAAAACAATGAGCGCTCCTGTGCTCCAGAGCTCCTTGTCCTCCAGCCCAGTCCACTGACCTGTCTGCTTCGTCCAGGATTATGATCTTGTGGCGTCCTTTGGGGAGAGTCACCTTTTGTTGAGCAAACATCTTGATTTTATTTCGAACCACATCAATACCTCTGAAACATAATACAAAATGTTAGTCATCACACTCTGCTGATTGGTGCACTTTGTGTGTTCAGAGCCCAGTGAACGGGGGCCCAGTGAACGGATTTATTCACATGAACTACAAAAGTCATTGTTTTTGCTAATTATTGTATGTATTTCAATATATAATATAGTCATTTCAATATTGGAGGCGGGATCTTCTGCTCCTCTCTATAGACTGTTGAACCCACACCTGCACACATGCAGCCTGAGGAAGGCTTGACTGAGCTGAAACATGGAGCGGTTTTAATTGAATAAATCCATTTAAATAAAAGCTTTTTAATTAATAACCCGTCAGAGTGCCTTGGTTTTTTAGTCTGTTATTTTTACATCCTTACCCTATAAGTACCCTATAAGTACCCTATAATCTTAAAAAATATGTTAAAGTAGAGCTTAATAATTTTATAAAACATAACTAACAAACCAGAAAGTATCTACATAAGATCTGGCATTTACCGCATATACTGTATTCTTAAATTCACAAAAAAAAAATCTTTTTTTTAGTCTGGTAAACGCGCTCAGGAGATCAGGTAGTGGGTAGACCCTCATGTGCAGACACCTGGCCTTCCCTTGTGCCGCTTGTGTTTGCTCCGGGATCAGACCTGTCATTGGAGGCATTGAGCTCCAGCACGGCGTCCTTCATGGATGCTCCCAGCAAAGCCCGGGCCAGGCACAGGATACTGGTGGTCTTACCAGTGCCAGGGGGACCTGAGGAGCACAGAGCACATCCAGGGTCAGAGATTGAATGTAGGGATGTAATCAACAAAAAATACTTAAGTAGAAATTCCCTGTGCAGTGATTAATCAACTAAAAAGGGCAAAGCGTGGACTAAGTATCTGGACTTGTATCTGACCCACCCATCCTGCACCTGCAGGATTTCATAAAAAAACTAAACAAACATATTTGGAAAAAGTGGAGTGAACTATTTATTATTTTATGTTAAAAGTTAAAACAAACTCACAATTCAATCCCAAAACCTAATATAACACTAAAAAGTATATATTTATTATTATATTCCTTTTATACAATACCTCACCCTCAGCTCTCCAGAAATCAGATCATATTCTGAGTGACAGGTGGCTGTAGCCAATCACAGCGAAGTGTGGGCTCTCAGATGGGGAGTCCAAACAAACAAACACTTTTCTACAGAACTACCCCACATAGTCGGCCCTGGCACGCACTACAAACAAGAGTGGCAAGACTCTCAGACTTTATCTGACAAACTCTGGTTTATTTAGTTCCCGTTGAACATGTCCCACCTGCGATGATGATGTTGGGCACATTTCCCTCTTTGGCGAACACCTCCAGGCGGCTCACCGTCTCCTCGTTCCCCACGATGTCACAGAGTTTGAGCGGCCGGTACTTCTCCACCCAGGGCAGCTCATAGGCCCCCGAGGCTCTCTCCGGGGCCTTCTCCGGAGCTTTAGAAGTGCTGGGCTCCTGCTCCATGTCCACCTCCATCTTTACCGCGCTTTCATACTTCTGCTGCAGACGAGGCTTCCTGTCCCTCTGGCGGCTCACTGCTGCCTCTCACTGGAGAGAAGAGAGGAAAGGAAGCAAGGACAGAGCCCTAGTGTTCAGGGCATACGTCTATGGCTGGCTCTCAATTCTCTGTCCTCGTTTCCTTTCCTCTCTTCCTCTTTTCGTCTCCTCAATACCTTGATTCTTCGGCAAAGCTCAGAGGAGGCAAGGGAAGGAAACAACGGAGGAAACACGAGCGAGGCTTCAGGAGGCAGACAGAAAAATCATCATAGCCTATATTCAGACACCTTTATCTGAAAAGAAATACGTTGGTCTGACCGTAAAAGTGCCATAATAATAATATAAGATAAGCCTTAGTACAGTACTCACTACAGGGTCATTTTGGTCATAGCTCCACTTGAGTTGAGTCACTGAGTCTAATCTCTCCTCAATGTGTCCCCAGTAGTGAAAAAAAGTAAAAGAGGTGCTCTTTGGTAAAGGGATTGTAGATGCATTAAAAAAAAAAGTTATGCTGAAACGCGTTGGGGATCATTGAGGTCCATAGAGACATGCCATAACTAATAAAGGCATTTTAAATTTATAGAGGGTGCCTTGTTTTTTGTTGTTGTTGTAATTTACATCTTTATTTGTGTCTGGTCCAAAGACTGTAAACCGGTAAAGGTTAGAAATGTGTGTTTGTAATTAACCAGCAGTCTGCCGGAAACAACTAAAAGAACAAGGTCCTACATCCATGGTCCCTAACCACGTCCTTAACCAGCCGAGGGGGGCGCTGCTGCTCCGTGTAGCTCGTCTTGGTCTGAGCAGAAGAAGCGGGCAAAGGCGGGAGGAGGTCCGCTGTCCGCGCGGGCTCCGGCCATCTTGGAAACCCAGCTCCACACACAGCCTATCCCGGTCCCGCCTGTGCCCCGCTTCAGCCCGGTACGAGTCTTCCCGAGGCCGCTCTTTGTGAATGTTTCCAGAGTCAGAGGTGGATTTAGTCGCACACGTTGAAGCAGAATGTCGACAGCTACACCGAGCCGGGAGCGGGAGGCCTCCACGCCGCTGTCCCCCACCAGGATCTCCCGCTTGCAGGAGAAGCAGGACCTGCAGCAGCTCAATGACCGTTTAGCCGTCTACATCGACCGAGTCCGGGCTCTGGAGCTGGAGAATGACCGCCTCATGGTCAAAGTGTCCGAGAAGGAGGAGGTGTCCACCAGAGAGGTGAGCTCAGTCTGGTCCTGCATTTGCGGGACTCTGCAGCCGCTAAACTTATGTGAAAATAGGCCTACAGTGTAAACACTGTGTGTGTGTGTGTGTGTGTGTGTGTGTGTACGCCTGTAGTAGGCCTACGGCGTTAAACTGGCTCCTCTGGAGGTCCACGCCCACCTAACTATTAATCATTTTAATTTCCTGGTCGGATACTATAAAATTGTAATGAAGCCGAACACAACATCTTAAAAGCAAATGATGAACTACAATCTATAAATGCTAATGTTCTGGTACTTGTAGAAATGTTTATTATTTAAATCTCTGTAGAGTTAAGGAACAATTCACCTCGTAAGTTGATTTATTGCTGTTCTAAAAAGTTTTAAAAGAAATGATTTATCAAGTATTTCTGCTTGTATATGAACTGAAAAAGGTGGATGGGCTTCTTTAGTGTAAATGCCATTCATATTTACATAGTGGTTAACCCAGGTGACTATACTGTGTGCACAGGTGAGCGGTCTGAAGGCTCTGTATGAGGCTGAGCTGGCGGATGCTCGCAGGGTCCTGGATGAGACGGCTAAAGACAGGGCTCGGCTGCAGATTGACTTGGGCAAGGCTCAGACTGAGCTGGAAGAAGCCAACAGGAGGTGCAATTGACTTTTCTTTTGCTTTCAATTTCACTTCACGTTTTAGCCACTGTTTAGTAGATATTGGTAAGGTCTACCGTTGCTTTACAATTGACTTTGAACAACATCTTCCTTTCTTATGTGTTGTTTTGTCAGTGTGAAGAAGAAGGAGGGGGAGCTGGTTGCGGTCGTGTCCCGGGCTCGAGGTCTGGAGGACAAACTGAACCAGAGTGAGGCTGCCCTGTCCACTGCTCTGAGCCAAAGTGCAGCTCTGAGCTCCGAGCTGGGGGATGTCAAGGGCCAGCTCGCTAAGGTACAGACTATAATTGAATAGTTTAGTTCTTGGGAAATAAAAATAGAAAATAAATCATGAGCTCTTATTATGGCTGCAAGGCTTCTGAGTACTGCATTACAGGACTATCATCAAGATTTTTAAACTGTTCGACAATTCACCACCCTAATATCATTTAGTTAATTAATCAGCATAAAACTAGTTGACTATTAAAACAATCATATTTTGATTATTACAACAGTTAAAACTAAAATCAATATTTTGTTTTCATTTCAAAAATTGTGGCATTAATAAATCAAAATGTCAAAAAGAATAAACAATTTCTGATTTTCATTAAAAATGCTTTTTATTTGTAAATATTCTCTATCTAGCAGCCTTCAGTCACCATATTTCAACCTTTATTTTGCCTGTCAGATTACATGCCTCAATTTTTGAATTCTCATACCATAGTACTGTGCGATCACAACTACAACATGATTCACTAGAGGGCGCCATATCCACCAGAGAGTACAACATGTAATCACTCTCCCGCCCACACAGCCTTCTCCTGAAGCTGCTTTTCCCGCTGCTATCTCTGTTCCATGTTTCACACACTTGCATTACTACAGCGTTGTGTGCTTTTCTTTATTCATTTCTTATTGCTGTGCGACCACAGGCTGAGGACGGCCATGCTGTGGCCAAGCGGCAGCTGGAGGCAGAGACCCTGATGAGAGTGGACCTGGAGAACCGCTGCCAATCCCTGACTGAGGAGCTTCAGTTCAGAAAGAGCATGTTTGACCAGGTCAGTCCTCGCACCACTGCTGTTCTGTTGTGTCAGCGTGCTCTATTACTTCATTTTATCCTCAACATTATGAGGTTCTAGACAGTTTAATGTCTCTCACCGCTCTTCACAAAAGTGTTCAACATAACAAAAACGCATATAGTATTTTCTTGGAGCAGGGTTTGCGCTGCATATAAATTTGATTTTACCGCCACGCCAAAATTTTGGTCCCACCCATGACATTACTGGATTATTTTTATGACAGAATAACTATATTGACTGAATGTGTTTTACTTTGATTTTGGCCTATTCTAAACAACGTCCATGTGTCACCAAATGCCTATATATCAAGTCCACTGATGGTCCATCCCAACACAGCATTTTATTACGCATGATGCTGTGTGCACAAACCTTTCACCAGAGCAGTACCGGGGTTTCTCCAGGCGACTTGTGCGCTATGAGCAGTGCTTATGCCATCGACGCAGCGCATCATTCAAACCCACTTCAGCTCCTCCACTCCTCACAGCGCCTTTTACGCTCCCGCAGTGACCCTAAACCACTTTACAATATGACTTTGTAGGTTCTCAAACTGTGGGTGAGGGTTTAAAAGGTTCAAAAAGTTTAAACTAATATGTACAGCTCATGATACCTAAATTGTCTCAATCCAATGAAACATGGGCAGTTTAATAAAATGCAGTGGGCCACCAGGTCCATGATGAATGGTAAATACAATGTCAATTACAATATTAAACCAAGCAGCCCCACGGGCCATGCTTTGTCCTCTGCTCTCGCAACTCTCAAGGGATGGCACTGACACACCCTTTGTGGGTTTTCCGCACAGAGACCATAGCTCTTATCCCAAAAGATTGGATAACCTTTGGTGCCCCACTCCTCGGGACGATTTTCACAAAATTTTACCTTGGTCTGCTGTTATGATGCTGTGGCTCAGTACCCATCCATAGTGGTGTTTAAGCCTTGAGCAGCAGAAAATGCAATGTGAAAATGTGTGAATCACAATTTAACAATGTCACCAAAATGGTAGATTTCCATCCCGTCTTATAAAACAGGGAAATGTAATAATTTGCATTGTTGGAATGAGATGTAAACAGACCTGTTATTGTGGACATGAGCTGACCTGGTGCAGAGGCTGGTGTAGCCGCTCTCTGATGATGTTGACTGACTGTGGCGCAGGAGGTGCTGGAGTCGCGGCGGCGTCAGGAGCAGAGGATCGTGGAGGTGGACTCTGGAGTGAGACAGGACTACGAGTTCAAACTGGCCCAGGCTTTGCAGGTACAACCACAGTTATGTTTTTTAGGCTTTTGTTTAAACTGTGTTTTTTTGTTTTGTTTTTGTTTTTTTTAATGAACATAGGGCACAAACTTTAAATCTGTGACAGTTAAAGGTGCAGTATGCAAGTAGCTGCAGTCCACATGCATCCCAATTATTTACTGAGATGAGTTTAAGAGTGCTTTTCACAACTCTGAGCCCAGAGCAGATATTACTGTCACAGTAAAGCTAACAAACATTATTATAAAACAAACATTATTATCCTAACAGAACACTTCCTGCTTCACACAGAATAAAACTCTCTATATTTGGAAACAAAGAACACGGAATGGACTAATTTTCGTCCAAATATATACTTTTACAATATTTATACAGTATACCATAGCAAAGCAGATTTTACAGGTACAGGTTCTTTATTTTAACCGTATAGTTTTAACCACTAATTTACCTGCATTTATTCACATTTTAATGACCCCAAAAAAATTTGACTCCGTTGAGATATGGAACGTTCCATGCAAAAATGATGGTGTAGAAAAGAAGCTTTTGGAACCTTTATCTTAAAAAAAAGTCCCATTAATCCCCAATGTTTGAACTTTAAACCACATGTCTTTACTGACTGGCTGTGGACCTCTGCATTAGACCAAGCAGATCACGGTTGATTTGAAACTGTTAAACCTTGAGTCAGTAAAAATTCTGTCCTAGTTTGTTAGAAGTCTTTTTGCACTGTTTACAGACACGTTATAAGGAGCGTTATGAATGTAACTACGCTCTGTGAATCTCTGACCACTAAATGACTCCTTGCGGATGGTGTCATTCAGTGCTAAAGCCGCCTTTTGTTCTCTTTCATTTCTTCTGATCACCATTGTTCAGAGCTGCAGTACGTTCAAAGTGACGTACATAATGATATATGTTGTTTTTCTTACACAGGACCTGAGGAAGCAGCATGATGAGCAGGTGTCTCTGTACAAGGAGGAACTGGGACATGCCTTCCAGGCCAAGGTCAGTCCTCACTTCCTCTGCCTGCTCCTCTGATGGCATTTGATCTAAACAAGTTCATGAGACGCTTCATTCACTTCCCATTCTAAACTGAAGAACTGATGCCTGTCTTTTTATCATATAATTTCCCATTTGCAGGCAGCAGATTGTCTTTCATGTTTTTTTTGTTGAGAAATGGCCATACAACATAAGCTAATCAGAGTAATAATCAGTGATTGAAAGAGGACTGAATATTTGTACACATAACTAAAAATTACAAGCAGTGTTGGTCGGATTACTTTGTGAAGAGAAGTAAATCAGATTACTATTCTTGATTACTTAATTTCTAAGTAATCAGATTACTGATCACTTTAGTTACTTTGAAAAACATGAATTATGAAAAGTTTTAAAATTTTTTGCTTATTAAATTTCCATTTCATGTATGTATCTATCTCTTTCTATTTTGTGTTTTTACTTTCTTGTTTTTACTGGTTTTATCTTGTTTTAGGAATGGTAAAAGTAAGTGAGCAAATACTTTTTAAAAATGTATTTATTATGGTTGTCTATTTCTATGCAGCACTTTGGAAACTATTTAGCACATTTCACTAACTGAAGAAGTGGATTAGATTATTGATTAATAAACGTATTGATAGAGATATATAGCTCCTATCAGTTGTGCACAGTGACACTGTGCAGTAGAAACGGAATGAGTTCATATGTGAAACTCAAAAGGAGCAGACTGATTGACGTTGGTGTAGACCTGTTTGATCTCAGAGTTTAGTACAAACATGAAGCTAATCAATTAAGTTAAGAAGAGGCTGCACTTTCATAAAATAAACAAACATTGTTTCTCTAACCGTGCTTCGTTGAACTCACAGAGTGCATGCCTTTAAATATATCCCCGATGGGAACACTTTGCTTCTTATTCCTGATAAACGATGTACAACACTGTTTCTAACCTCAGCTTGAACAGTGTAAAACTCAGAAACACCTGCATCTCCTGCAGCAGAGGCAGGTCGTCTGTTTTGGTTCACACGAGCTGAACACGCACTGTACGGTGACGTCACTGAGATGCACACCTCCGTTTTATGACAGATTTATATGGTTAAGACACTTTTGGTTGGAAAAAGTAACGTGTAGTTACTAGGGCTAGTAGTTACTAGGGGTAGTAACTATAATCTAATTAGGCAATTTTAATTATAATGCTACTTAATTACTTGAAAAGCAATTTGATTACAGTAACACATTAGTATTTACACGTTACTTCCTAACATTGATTACAAGTGCTGCTGTCAAATATATACTGTGTGTGAGAGTTTGTGCATTTTTGTTCTCAGATACAGGTAAACATGTTAAAAACAAATCTAGCTTTTACTGAGAACAACTGTAATATTGATTTTATTTTTGAACTATAAAAACATTGAATATGATGGACAAGTTGTTGATGTTACAATTTGGTCTTTTGGTTCTCAAGAGGATTTTTCAATCAGAGAGCAGAATTAGTCTCTTTGCTTGCCAGTTTCAAAGTGTAATCCAGTGTGTTTAAACCATCAGTCCTCTCTGATCTTAATGCTCACTACCTAAAGCCCAGCTCCTGCACCAATCATGAGTCAGTGCTAGTTTGGCCTCTGCAACTCTGTGAGACAGGAATTCTGGAGGTGAAAGGACTAAATGAGCTTTTTTAAACCAGTTAGAGTGCAGGCTATCTACAGGTGCAAATAAAGTCAACTGAACTGCTAATGATGAGAGAGAACATTCTGGTTAAAAGCTCCTAAAAGTGCTGTTTAATCTTCTCTCTCACTTTGTCTCTGCAGCTGGAGAATGCAATGATGTCCTCAGACCTGAACGACAAGGCCATGAGCAGTGCCCGAGAGGAGGTGCTGGAGTCTCGCAGCCGCATCGAGAGCTTGAGCTATCAGCTCAGCAGTCTGCAGAAGCAGGTACGACATGAGCACTTCTCTTCAGCACCTCTAAAAGAGTACCTGTAAAAGGGTTAGGTCTGAAAATGTGAAAAGAACACCTGTGTTTGGGCTGGAGATGGGTGGTCAGGGGTGTTGAGCACAGCATAGAGGAGAATGAGAATGGATGTGGAGTCAGAACGTCAGCAGTGACTGAGCGCGGAGGGGTGGAAACCTTCGCCGGAGCAACGTCTTATCCGGGCACGAGGACAATAAGCTTGCTATCACCCGTTCAAAGGTACCGTCAAATTTGGACTTTTGAGCGCACCTGAGTATAAGCCATAGTATAAGCCGCACCAGCCATATTTACAAAGAAAAACAACCCTGTACATATATAAGCCGCACCTGACTATAAGCCGTTGGTGTCCATGTGTAACATGAGACGTTTACACAGAAAGAGGGAACACGCAAAGTTTTAATTGAATGCTTTTTCCAAGTGGTACCTGTAACACGGCAGTGCATTGAGTCCGTTCTTCACTCGGCCGCCTCCGACGTCTTACCATCGGTTCATTGATGACAAGCTCTCGTGCAACAGCTCTATTTAGGCCTCTATCGCTCTGGTGCTCAGGGCCTGTTCCTGTGCTGCCATGATGAGCCTCTGTGCTGTCCTTCAGTCCGGCCCGCTTGAGGCACAGGTAGGATTTCTTGATATCAGCCACTTCAGTTATGTTCCGGTGGTATCATCTGGGGCCTTATCCTTGATGTACTTGTGGATCTTGGATGTTTCATCCTGGATAGTGGTTCTCACTGGTCCACGGCCTCCTTCATTACGGCTAGTGTACAGTCTCAGGGGCTGGGTTTGGGATGGAACCCTCCATGCATGGTAAGGAGCTTTCTTGTCTTAACATCTGTGGTCTGTATCTCTTCCTTTGGCCACCTTATTATGCCCGCAGGGTCTGATCTGCAGGGCGTATCTGTTTATCGCCAGGGACTTGTTCTTGCCATTGAGCTGACTTCTTAGGGATTTGGCTGTTGCTGCTTTCCTTGTTGCCTCTTCGAGGTTGCCATTTGCCTGTGGTATTCCAAAGTATTTGTACCAATCCTCACTGTCTGCTATTGTTCCTTCTAGGAGTGAGACCCTTTTGTGTGGACTAGTGAGTCGATGTCTTGCTCGCTCTTGATGTCATCCATGTAGAGGAGGTGACTGATGGTGGCCTCACTCCTGAGTCGGTATCCACAGCCAGTCTTCTTGATTATCTGGCTGACGGGGTTCAGACCTATGCAGGACAACAGTGGGGACAGTACATCTCTTATCCATCTGATGGGCACCTGGTCAAGTGGCTTACCATTGGCCTCGAGGGTGGTCTTCCACAGCCTCATTGAACTTGCTATGAAGGCTCTTGTTGTACATCTTCAAACATTCAGTGATCCATGTGTGGCATTGAGTCGTAGGCTTTCTTGTAATCAATCCAGGCAGTGCACAGGTTGGTGTGTTGGGCTTTGCAGTCTTGGGCCACTGTTCTGTCAACCAGGAGTTGGTGTTTGGCTCCTCTGGTGTCTTTGCCTATGCCCTTCTGGGCTTTGCTCATGTATTGATCCTTGTGTCCATTTATCTTAGCCACAAGGATGCCTAACATGAGCTTCCATGTTGTGGAGAGAAAAGTTATTGGCCGATAGTTGGATGGGACTGTACCCTTGGAGGGATCCTCCATGATCAGGATTGTACGCCTTTGGTTAGTCAATCAGGGTGAGTCCCATCCCTCAGCAGCTGGTTCATTTGTGCTGCCAGGTGCTCATGGAGTGCAGTTACTTTCTTTAGCCAGTAGGTTGGGATCATGTCTGGGCCTGGTCCAGTTTTTCATGCCTGAGACTTTTTCTTGGATATTTGCTGCTGTGATGGTGACTGGATTCTGTTCTGGGAGGTTGCTGTAGTCCTCTCTCAGAGCCACAGCTATGAGCCACTTTACATCGCTGTTGTGTGATGTCTCCTTCTCCCAGACACTTTTTCAGTACCTTTCAGTTTCCACCCTTCGTGGGTCTGTTCTGCTATTATTACCCTGTCATTGTGAGTACACTTTCACAGGTTGAGTTGCGAACAGGCGATTTATTTGTCTTTGGCTTCGTTATCTTTCATGTATCTCTTTAGGCGGCTGGCCAAGGCCTGGAGCCTTTGTTTGGCAGTTTCAAATGCTTCACATATGGGCATCTGGCTGTATTAAGTACTTACTTCTTCATTGCACCTCTCGGCCTCTGTCAGCTGACTCACTTCTCTCTGTGCTATCAGGTGCCCTCCCACCACCCTGTCATAATTAGAAATAAATTAGAACCTGTCACATAGACTTCAACTGTTCGTGCGTCTGTGTGATCGGCGACCGCTGCAGATCCTGCGGCTCCACAGCAGATAGAGAGGCTGGCTCCACACATGGAGCTACAAACTAACAGGGATTATTAATTTCCTCCTCACTTACGGTCCATTTCCCAATTTTTGTTCGTCTTTCTGGGGTTTATTTTGGTTGTGTTCAATGCACCACCGAAGCTGTTTAGATCAAAGTTAGTTTGGTCGAATGGAGTCAAGCGAATTACATTGGAGTCTTCTTGAAACTGTACCGAGAACCGTTTCGGTACAGCTATGGTCCGGACCAAATTAAACTGGTCTACTTTCGCACCAGTCCAAACGAACCTCACTTGCAGGTGTTCTGAACAGGAGTTCGCTTGAAACCGTAGCAATGATCTGATCTGGAGGTGAGGCTGGAAAAACTGAATGAATGAAACTAGTATCCAACAAGTAGCCAATTTGAGCCAAATTGTGTCTAAAACGAGTTTGAAATGACATTACATGTTCTCCACAGCTGGCTGCCTCTGAGGACCGGATCCGTGAGCTGGAGGAGATCCTGTCCTCTGAGCGGGACCGGGCGCGGCGCACTCTGGAGGCTAAAGAGGCAGAGATGAGCGACTTGAGAGAGCGCATGAATGCTCAACTCAGCGAGTACCAGGAGCTGCTCGATGTCAAGCTGGCCCTGGACATGGAAATCAACGCCTACCGCAAGCTCCTGGAGGGCGAGGAGACCAGGTACTGACCCAGGCTTAAAGAGGTGGAGACCAGGTACTGACCCAGGCTTGAGAGGGTGTGGAGACCAGGTACTGACCCAGGCTTGAGAGGGTGTGGAGACCAGGTACTGACCCAGGCTTGAGAGGGTGTGGAGACCAGGTACTGACCCAGGCTTAAAGGCGTGGAGACCAGGTACTGACCCAGGCTTAAAGAGGTGGAGACCAGGTACTGACCCAGGCTTAAAGAGGTGGAGACCAGGTACTGACCCAGGCTTGAGAGGGTGTGGAGACCAGGTACTGACCCAGGCTTGAGAGGGTGTGGAGACCAGGTACTGACCCAGGCTTGAGAGGGTGTGGAGACCAGGTACTGACCCAGGCTTAAAGAGGTGGAGACCAGGTACTGACCCAGGCTTGAGAGGGTGTGGAGACCAGGTACTGACCCAAGCTTAAAGGCGTGGAGACCAGGTACTGACCCAGGCTTGAGAGGGTGTGGAGACCAGGTACTGACCCAGGCTTGAGAGGGTGTGGAGACCAGGTACTGACCCAGGCTTAAAGGCGTGGAGACCAGGTACTGACCCAGGCTTAAAGGCGTGGAGACCAGGTACTGACCCAAGCTTGAGAGGGTGTGGAGACCAGGTACTGACCCAGGCTTGAGAGGGTGTGGAGACCAGGTACTGACCCAGGCTTGAGAGGGTGTGGAGACCAGGTACTGACCCAGGCTTGAGAGGGTGTGGAGACCAGGTACTGACCCAGGCTTGAGAAGGCAAAGAGATCAGGTAATGACCCAGACTCAAACTTCTCCATCACCATGTTAGAAAATAGTCCATTAAAATAAAATGGAAAGTAACAGCACAGACACGACTCACTTCACAGGGTAAACTACCCATGACTCAATTTAAGTATTTAAACATCATTCTATTAAAATTTTTGCTAAACATGTGTTAACTATTTTACCCCAGTTAAGCAATTGTACTTACACTTCCTGATTAAAAATGATGTCATCATACTAGGTTTTTGGGGGGCAATAATCAATAAATAATAATCAAAAAACAACGCACTACATGCTAATGGCTTATTTTTAATTTTTTCCACAAAAAGTTCCCTACTGAGTCTTCAATTTTGTTTTATGAATGTTTTAATGGGACAGAAAATGTGTTTCTTGTGCATAAATGCTCACTGAATAATCTGGATGGAATTTAGTGTCTCCCCAGTGTGATGTGATGCTCTGCTCTACTTAAGAAATTTTCTTTTTATTTATTTTCTTTTTACTTTTCCTGTTTTAAAGCCTGTTTTATTCATCCCTAGAGGGAAATAAATTTGCATCCTGAATGGTAAAAAAAAATCTCTTACAAAAGACACTGTATAATACTTACAACAGACTGTTAGGTGGACACATTAGACTCCATGGTGCTGTTCAACAGCTTGACTGCTAAATACAAGTCAAGTCCATTTGGCATAATCTGTGTACTATAAAGAACAAATATTGCGCATTATTGACTTTTGAGCTTTTAACCCTGTTCCAACATTGTTCCGTCATCAGAAACATACCTGGAGTTGCATTTAGCTTGTTTGATGAATCCTGGTTAGAAAATCCTCTCCCCCTCCGACCGTCAAAAACACTCTCTCGTTCTGAATTCCTTCAATATTGTGAGGGTTTTCGATAACCGATGTCTCTTATCCGAGAATCTTCTGCTGTCTTAAGTACGTAAATCATCGCCAGACTCGCTCTGAGCATTTCTGCTGTCTCATCACTTCAACTGTGTCACATCTCTGGACTGCTTCATTAATATGGCTTCTCCCAAAGCAGTGATAAAATTGTATTGTTCTTTATAAAAAATAATTGTATTATTAGTTCTTAAACATGAGATGTAAGTAAAGATACTCAAGCGCATGTTTAAAGGCTAATAACAATACAAAATGCATAAGTGCATCAGCATCCCCTTTAAAAGGTAATGTGACCTGTGTCCCCTGTGCCCAGGCTGAAGCTGTCCCCCTCGCCTTCCTCTCGGGTCACGGTGTCTCGAGTGAGTGGCTCTGCGGCATTACGCTCCAAGAGGAAGAGGCAGGAGGCAGATGAGGGCGAGGAGTTGAGGAGTGAGCTGCTGCTGTCAGAGGAGTCCACAGCCTCTGGAGGCATCAGCATCTCCCCCACGGACATGGACGGCAACGCTGTCACTCTGAGCAACCTCGGCGACCAGGTCAGAACCACCGGACTACAGAGTACATTAGTTTCAGAGCTGGCTGACTATAAATGTCCTTAACATAAACAACGGAGCAGTCCGGGGCCGTGCTTTAACCTGCGTGTGTTGCAGGATCAATCGTTGGGCAGCTGGAGGCTCAGTCGACAGGTGGACGATGGAGAGCCTCTTGTGTACAAGTTCTCTCCAAAGTATGTGCTGAAGGCCGGCCAGTCTGTCACGGTAAGGACTTTACAGGGCTCACGGTCTACAGTACAACTCCTACGCCAACATTTGATGCAATGTCATAGTTTAATTTGTATGAACCAATAGCCTATCTATGATGGTGAATGTAGAAACACTTAAACACAGTTTGTTGCAAGCATGGATTAAAATGTGTTTACTTTGGCATTTATGTTCCAGGTTTGGGCAGCAGGTGCCGCGGTAGCACACAGCCCTCCCTCAGACCTGCTGTGGAAGAGCCAGGCCTCATGGGGAACTGGAAATGACGTCATCACCTCTCTGACCAACACGGATGGAGAGGTGAGCTTTTGGTTGGCACACAGTTTACTTCTACAGAGCTGATCAAGTTTTGAGGATCGCCCAGTGTCTTCTCTGGCTCAGTGCTGGTGTATTTTTTTTTGGGTCTATCACTTGTTTTGTCTTTTGTTCCATAACCCTCAGGATCTTTTTAAAAAATTCAAAATGCCTGTCTTACTGCGTCCCACCTCAGCAGCGATGGAGAGAGGCCCTGCTTATGCAGCTCAACAACCCAACCACGATCAAAAAGAGAATGTTTTTTTTTGTCTTTGCCATCAGAAAATCATGACAGTGTGGATACAGCAGGGAAAATAAGTATTTGACACATCAGCATTTTTATCAGTAAGGGGATATGTAAGTGGGCTATTGACACAAAATTTCCACCAGATGTAGCCATCAAGCCAAATATTGGATTCATACAAAGAAATCAGAACATTTAAGTATACAAGTTGAGTCATAATAAATAAAGTGAAATGACACAGGGAATAAGTATTGAGCACATGAAGATAACAAGGTGGAAAATGGCATAGAAGGCCAGGAGATCACCTGAAATCTGTCAGTATTAAGAGATAAACTCTGCCCCCTAACAGTACTTATTGATATCAGCTGCTTTAGTCCTAATTGATGGCCTATAAAGGCTTGTCATTACCCAGGAGGCACACAGGAAAGACTTCATGAAAGCAAAGAACTCTCAAGATCTTTGTAATCTTATCGTTGAAAAGCATTTTGATGGGAATGGTTATAGGTGCATTTCCAGAATACTGAATGTTCCTGTGAGCACTGTGGGGGCCATTATCCAGAAATGGAAAGAGCATCACTTCACATAAACCGGCCACGATCAGGTGCTCCACGTAAGATCACTGTCCGAGGAGTCCAAAGAATAATCAGGAGAGTTCTCCAAGAGCCAAGAACCACTCGGGCAGAACTTCAGGAAGACCTTGCATCAGCAGGTGCTGCTGTTTCGAAGAAAACTATAAGCAATTCACTGAAGCGCCATGGCATCCACGCACGCTCACCATCCACTGATAAACAAAAAGAATGTTGAGGCTCAGTTAAAGTTTGCGAAAGAGCATTTGGAGAAGCCTGTGGATTATTGGGAGACTATAGTATGGTCAGATGTCATTCTACACCATGTTTGGAGAAGAAATGGCACTGCCCACCACCCCATGATCACCAGACCAACAGTTAAGTTTGGGGGGAAGCATCATGGTTTGGGGCTGCTTTTCAGCAAAGGGTACTGGCAGACTTCATATTATTGAAGGCAGGATGAATGGAGAAATGTACATTCTGGATAAAAATCTGCTGCCATCTACCAGAAAATGAAAAGAGGGTGGACATTTCAGCAAGACAATGATCCCAAACACAAGGCCAAGGAAACAATGATGTGGTTTCAAAGAAAGAAAATCAAGTTGCTTGAATGGCCCAGTCAATCACCTGACCTAAATCCCATAGAAAATCTATGGAGAGAACTGAAGATCAAAGTTCATAAAAGAGGCCCAAGGAACCTTCAAGGTTTAAAGACCATTTGTGTGGAAGAATGGACCAGAATCACTCCTGAGCAACGCAGACGACGTTGGTGATTACAGCTTCTAGACGCTTCTCGAATGGAGAGACCAAAGGCTTTTCTACTTTATTATGACTCAACTTGTGTACTTAAATGTTCTGATTTCTTTTTGTATATTTGGCTTGATGGCTACATCTGGTGGAAATTTTGTGTCAATAGCCCACTTTACTGACAAAAATGCTGATGTGTTAAATACTTGTTTTCCCCGCTGTACCTGACGGAAAATGACAATCAAATTTGGGCTTTTAAAGGCATGTGGTCCTAAAGTTTTGATCAGCTGCAGAACAAACTATTTAAGTTTAATTGTTGGTTTGAATAGAATCTTTACTCTTACTCTTTTCTTGTTGCATATTGAAGCTCTAATTGAACCATTTTTCCATTTATTCAACTGGTCTTAAACTTTTGATCGGGACTGTTTTTCGGTCCTGTTCACACACACACCGGTCATCATTAAAGCCATAAACTGCACGTGAGCTCACCAAAGAATGAATTTTCATGACAACGGGCCTCAAACATCAGAGCTGTGAATACACACGGTCAATCGATGCAATGGTGGCAGCAAAAAAGCTTTGAGGGAAGCCTTGGACTGAGGCAAGACAAGTGTTGATCC
Organism: Rhinogobius similis; assembly: GCA_019453435.1. NCBI lineage: Eukaryota > Metazoa > Chordata > Actinopteri > Gobiiformes > Gobiidae > Rhinogobius > Rhinogobius similis. The sequence continues at coordinate 798,192 of CM033623.1, forward strand.
AGATGCCTCATCAGACGCAGGTTTTAAACAGCAGCTTTACAGTTCCTAGTTATTCAAGCAGCCTGTGATCCAAGCACTTTTTGATCCAATTTCAAACACTTTTACCATCATGGACGCTGCGGTGAAAGTAGGTTGGTCTGAGGTCGGCAGCTTTCACACCACACTCTGCCTGCTCCAGATTGTGGGAGGAGCTGCTCTGAGATTATGGTGTGAGTGTTTAATGAGCGCCAGACTGCAGCTGGGTCATTCACACTGCTCTTGAAGAAAAGGTTCTTTTACACCAACCTAATTTAGTGGCAGCGTGAAAACGAATTGTATTAAGTTTTGTAATGAAAAATGTGTCTTCAGGGCACATGCTCAGACTAATCTGTGTGTGCAGGAGGTGGCCCGGAGGAGAGCCACCAGGACCCAAGTGGAGGACGGAGAGGAGGAGGGGGAGGTCAATGGCACGGTCAGTACAAGAGCACATGTTGAATGCTGCTGTTCTGTCGCTGGGGCTCATGTTGTTTCTCTCTCACACAGGGGCGGAGCTCGTCTCGGGAGTGTGCAGTCATGTGATCTTCTGTCAGACGCACCGCTTTTTGGGACGCGCGCTTCCAAAACAGTATTTACCAAGTTTCTTAAAAAAGTGTGGAAATGAGAAAAAAAAAAGTTTGTTAGTTTGTGTGTTTTTAAGACTCTGGAATATTGAAATTAATTCAAACAGTTTTTGCCCAAACAAAGAATTGTAACACTCCTCTTCAGAACAGCAGAGGGTGTTGGACGGCGCTTGTGCAAGGAAAGCAACTCCGGTTTGAACTGAAAATTATGTCCTAACCGCCTTTGTCTGAAGACTTTGCGCTGTGTAATTTTTTTTGCTGTTCTTTTAATGTTTATGTGAGGAAGGACCATATTTTTCCACATTTCATGACATCTCTGTAAACGCCCAAAGCCTGGACACGGCTCTGCCTTTTACCACATTCTTTACTCTGCAGTGAAAAAATGATGCTGGTATTCCAATATTTTAACAGGATGTTTAGTTTAATTATGTTTTGGCTCTTTCCTAAACTGCTTCGTCTCTGGCTGTGTGAACTTCAACTCACTCTAAATAGTTCTCTACAGTAGAGCTGCAACAAATGAACCACGAATCAAGACTAGGCGACTATAAAAAAAAGTCCAATGTTGTTAATTGTTACCTGGGCTACACAGACTCAAACACATACGAAAAGACAGTGGAATTATTAAAATATCAAAAAAGGATAAACTTACTGATTCTCCTCAATAATGCACTTCATTCGTAAATATTCTAGTCTAAAAGCCTTCAGTCAAAATTAATATGAAGGTCTCAGAGTACAGAAGAAATAATTGTTTGACCAGTTGTGTAAAATTGGAAAAAAGCCTGTAGAAAATGTGATTCAAAACAAAACTGTGTTCTGACCAAAAATATTTTTTATGGTAAAATGTGAAATAAGGCCACATGGATCATGACTCCTGACTGATCCTGTTCAACACTGATGATTGTGAGCTGGGTTTGGGACTCTTCCTGGTTCTGTGGGACTCAGTGCCAGAAGAGTTCTGAGCACAGTTGAGTGTGAAGTGAGTGAGAGCAGGGAGCACTTTGGAAAAGGGTCTTCATCACACTAATATGAGCGAGTGTCTAAAGCCAGCAGACCAAAGGTTCCTATGGCTGGGTTTTGGCTGAGCTGTTGATCACTACAGCCGTGTGCCTTCAGTAAACCTCAGTACCCTCAAGAACAATGGTCTGCCATTGTCCTGTTCTCTATGGTTCAGACCTTCACATGACAAAGTCCTACATGAAACCACTGGAACAGGCCAAGAACGTCACATCCAGGGGACGGCTTCATCTTCTGCTTATTTATATGAAATACACTCCATTAAACCGTGCTCTCATGTGACATGTGGATTTATGAGCTGTCACAGGAGTCTTTCAGAAGCTTAGTTAAACTTCAGGTCCAGATAATGTATGTGAAACACTCGGCTGCCGTCTTAAGTAGAAGCAGCGTCTCAAACATGTACTTTTAAACTTGTAATAAATCTTTTTTTTATCATTATGTGACTGGTCATTATTCATAGATCTTTGTTCCTTGACCTGACAAGACATGAGGCCTGCCTCCACCCTGGAGTGTTTCATGGAGTAAAGTACTTAACAGAAAATGAATATGATACTGTTAATTATTTTCTTTGTGTAGAAGTCTGATTTACTACACAATGATTGTAGAATGATGTGAGGAGGCAGACTTGTTTCCTCACATTCATTACACAATGAGCTGGTCTAAGTGCACTGCTGGACTATGATCCACTTCATGAGTGGAACATGGTGGGGAGCACTGCCGTGTTCTGCTCTGAGCGGTGCGGCTGCAGTACAAGAGAGCAGAACATAGGGGGCAGCAGCGCTGCCGTGCGGGGCAAGTGCTTCTGGTTCACGGTGGGTCATGTGACGTCGCTCTGGGATCACATGACTCGCATTGGACCCGAGGACTGATGCTTTCTGTGGGACACCTCTGAGCTGCGATGCTGCTGGTTCTGTCCGAGCAGCACAAAGGACACCTGTCCTTCCTGTCCACCGTGGAACCCGAAGGTGAGTCTGGAGAGGAGAACAGTCCAGTGTCCACAGGACGTGTACGTGTGGCGAGGGTGAGCAGCACACAGCCCCGATCAAAAGTTTAAGACCAGCTGAAGAAATGGCACAAGTCACATTTTCATGGTCGGATGTTAACAAGGTCCAGGTAGAGCTTCAATAAGCAACAAGAAATGGGAGTGAGACAAAAACGCTTGAATCAATGTTTGAAGTGATCAACAATAACTGTGGTGCTGCTCATAACTGAGTTCATGTCTGGGACTTTGATTTCTGTTTTGAGGGGGTTTGGGTTTTTTGTGGTGTGGTCCTAAACTTTTGATCAGCTGAAGAACAGTCTATTTCAGTTGAATCAAACCTTTTTTTGTCTCTCTTTCATTTCTTGTTGCTTATTGAAGCTCTACTTGAACCTTGTTAAGATCCAACCATGAAATGTGACTTTTGCCTTTCATTCAGTTGGTCTTAAACTTTTGATCGGGACAGTAGATGACCGCAAAAACACCATGATTTGAGTTTGTATCAGACATAACGCACAGAGACGTAGAGGAGAAATGTATGACAACCCTGAAAGACAATTAACCCAAAAAGTCTCTTTGCGAGGAAATGGTACAATTCATGAGACATCAATGAAAAAGTGTGACTTTCTCCAAATGTATGGGGCTAGGAAAGAGACTCAGCTGCTGCTCCAAAACTCTGGAATAATCTCTCTCTCCACGTGAACATTTCAAAACATTACTTAAAACCTACTTTTTTACACTTGCATTTAACACTCTTAGAGCAGACACCAACACATAATTCTTACTGTTTATAGTTGTGTTTCTGAAACTCTATCTGTGAAGCACTTTGGTCAACCCTGGTTATTTTGACTGTGCTATATAAATAAATGTGATTCATTGATTTTATACACAAAAATATTGTCCCCTTCTGTCCTCAGTGGTGGCGGAGTTTGGACGCATCGCCGTGGACTTCCTGAGACGAGGGACAAGCCCCAAGATCTACGAGGCTGCAGCACGTAAGAGCCCCGGGCCCCGGGCCCTGTAGCACACACTATTATTTTTAGCCTCATTCAAACTGCTTCCCTTAAGTCCATTATCTTCAGTGGGCTACATGTGTTTTTAGCCTTTAAAATATATTCATTAATGTTTTTGTGTTTCTATTTAGTTGTAACATAAAATACCAAAGCTAAGGCCTAAACGTTGCATAACAGCTGTTTATCGAGTACATTGGTGTTTGTGACTTCTGTGCAGGGAAGCTGGGTGCGTCTGTGGAGCAGGTGCAGTGTGCCGTGGAGGGCCTCATGTTCCTGGTGCTGGAGAGCTGCAGACACACGGTCAGTCTGAGTCTGAGTCTCACGCGGTCACCCCGAGTCTGAGTCTCACGCGGTCAGTCTGAGTCTGAGTCTCACGCGGTCACCCCGAGTCTGAGTCTCACGCGGTCAGTCTGAGTCTGAGTCTCACGCGGTCAGTCTGAGTCTGAGTCTCACACGGTCACCCCGAGTCTGAGTCTCACGCGGTCACCCCGAGTCTGAGTCTGAGTCTCAGTCTGAGTCTGAGTCTCACGCGGTCACCCCGAGTCTGAGTCTCACGCGGTCAGCCCGAGTCTGAGTCTCACGCGGTCAGTCTGAGTCTCACGCGGTCAGTCTGAGTCTGAGTCTCACGCGGTTCAGAAAAAAGCGCTTTTTTTTTTTACAACATTAAATATTTTCATGAATGACTGTTACCAACATGGTGAAAGTAAGACAAGGAAGGTCTGATGTTTGCACATTCAGCCAAAAACAATCTGGTTTTAGTATCGTGTCCGCTGACAGTCCCTTTCTTTAATGGATGCCATTAGCAAATCACAAAAGCTGCAGTTTTTCAAGCGCAATAATTTCATCCACAAACAACAAAATGTCTGGCTTTGATTTGAATAAAAACTGCTCACACTGTAGTTTGGATTTGTACAAACATGTTCTGAAAGACGTGTTTAAATATGACAAACACAACTGAACGTGACAAAAACTTGCACCGGTCAGAAAAAGCACATTAGATATTTTTCCTAAATTGTGCAGCTCTTTTAAAGGCAATAGAAAAATACAAAGTGAACACAAATTGTGATGAAATCGAAATCATGATCTGGCCCCAAGAAAATCGTCAATTTGTCGCCTTAGGTTAGTCTCCATCAGATATTTCAGAGATGGATTTTGAGACGATATTTGATGGTTTGACAATTCCAACATTAGGATTTCAAATCCATAGCAAAACCCACAAATATATGTTACTTTACAATAAGTGGTTCAAAAATTAACTTTTATTCTTTTGTAAAAATAACAAAATGTATTTCTTTGGGATATAAAATCATTTGTTTCAGGATTATGTAACCATTCAGTCATATTTTTACTACAAAGTTTGTTCCAGAAACTTAGGGGCCCGGGGCAAGAAGCCTAACATGGGCCCCCTCTAATATAAATTCTACTCCCCTGGTTTGTTCCATTTTCATTTGTTTGTTTTGTTTTTGTGAATGACCCACAGACTGTAACAAAGCGGTGCCCAGTATCAGCGACATTTTGAACAATGGAGCAGAACCAATAGAAGACTTCATTCAGAATATCACTTTAGCTTTTGTCGGATGAAACGACTTCACCCACTAAACATGAAATCCCACGTTTTCAGGACAAGTCCAGAGTGAGCAGGTCATCGAGCGCCGAGTGGACAAATGTGAAATGAAAACTGAAAATGTCCTTTGTCTCTGTCCTCGCTGCAGCTCTCTGAGACCGACTTCCTGGACTCTGTTTTGGTGCTGGGCTTCAGCCAGGAACTCAACAACACACTGCTCCAGGTCTGTCCTCTGTCCCCCTGTCCCTCACACTCACTCCTGTCCCTCTGTCTCTCACACTCGCTCCTGTCCCTCTGTCCCTCACACTCACTTCTGTCCCTCTGTCCCCCACACTCACTCCTGTCCCTCTGTCTCTCACACTCGCTCCTGTCCCTCTGTCCCTCACACTCACTTCTGTCCCTCTGTCCCCCACACTCACTCCTGTCCCTCTGTCCCTCACACTCAGTCCCGTCCCCCACACTCGCTCCTGTCCCTCTGTCCCTCACACTCTCTCCTGTCCCTCTGTCTCTCACACTCGCTCCTGTCCCTCTGTCCCTCACACTCACTTCTGTCCCTCTGTCTCTCACACTCGCTCCTGTCCCTCACACTCACACCTCTCCCCCTGTCCCTCACTCACTCCTGTTCCTCTGTCCCCCACACTCACACCTCTCCCCCTGTCCCTCACACTCGCTCCTGTCCCCCTGTCCCTCACACTCGCACCTGTCCCTCACTCACTCCTGTCCCTCTGTCCCTCACACTCACACCTCTCCCCCTGTCCCTCACACTCGCACCTGTCCCTCACTCACTCCTGTTCCTCTGTCCCTCACACTCACACCTCTACCCCTGTCCCTCACACTCGCACCTGTCCCTCACTCGCTCCTGTCCCTCTGTCCCTCACTCACTCCTGTTCCTCTGTCCCTCACACTCACACCTCTCCCCCTGTCCCTCACACTCGCACCTGTCCCTTACACTCACTCCTGTCCCTCTGTCCCTCACTCACTCCTGTTCCTCTGTCCCCCACACTCACACCTCTCCCCCTGTCCCTCACACTCGCACCTGTCCCTCACTCACTCCTGTTCCTGTCCCTTACACTCGCTCCTGTACTGTCCCTCACAGAGGCTCATACTGTCCCCCCTGCCTTCTCTGTGTCCTCCAGCTGTACCTGCAGCAGGGTTGTCAGGTGCGCTCCGTCCTGGCTCAGCTCGGTCCCACGTTGCCCGTCTACCACAGTCTGGAGTGGAGGCTGGACGTCAATGTAAGTGTCAACCTCTTCTGCTTATCTGGGCCCGTGTCGTGGGGTCGGCCCCAGCAGTCTGAACAGAGGCCCCGCCCCTCACTCTCTCTTTAGTCCTCCTGGCCCCACCCATGACTTTCTCATTAGTCCTCCAGGCCCCGCCCCTCACTCTCTCTGTAGTCCTGGAGATCCTGCTCTTCACGCGCTCTTTAGTCTTCCAGGCCACGCCCCTCTCTCGCTCTTTAGTCTTCCAGGCCACACCCCTCACTCCCTCTTTAGTCTTCCAGGCCCCGCTCTTCACTTTCTCTTTAGTCCCTAACTCAAACATAACAAAATACATTTTTGACTCTCATTTCTGCTCACTAATAAGAGTTATGTTCTGAGCAGATGTCCAGCCGCGCGCTGAGGCAGCAGCTGTGTCCTGTGCTGACGCTGTGCCTGAGCCTGACCAGAGAGGGCGCCAGCGGGGACACTCGTAGGCTCCTCCAGGCTCGTCCTGGGACTCTGGTGCATCTGCTGTCTGTGTTGGAGCAGGCTCTGGACGCTATGAAGAGTACGCACACACGCCGCATCCTCAGGAACATCAAATGAGCCCGAGGAACACCGAGTGAGCCCGAGGAACACCGAGTGAGCCCGAGGAACACCGAGTGAGCCCGAGGAACACCGAGTGAGCCCGAGGAACACCGAGTGAGCCCGAGGAACACCGAGTGAGCCCGAGGAACACCGAGTGAGCCCGAGGAACACCGAGTGAGCCCGAGGAACACCGAGTGAGCCCGAGGAACACCGAGTGAGCCCGAGGAACACCCAGTGAGCCCGAGGAACACCCAGTGAGCCCGAGGAACGCAGTGAGCCGAGGAACACCCAGTGAGCCGAGGAACACCCAGTGAGCCGAGGAACGCAGTGAGCCGAGGAACACCGAGTGAGCCCGAGGAACACCGAGTGAGCCCGAGGAACACCGAGTGAGCCCGAGGAACACCGAGTGAGCCCGAGGAACACCGAGTGAGCCCGAGGAACACCTAGTGAGCCATGAAGTATATTTGAGGGACACTTCACCCTGTAGAGATGCTCAGACTGACAAGAGTTGGATACAACGTTCACTGTAGACTTTGTGAGGCAACATACTTCCTGGCACATATAGTTTAATTGTCATGTACTTCTCTGTTTGGCAGTGGTTTTTATCTGATGGCATTTTGGAAGAGGCCCTTTATTTATCGCACATAGGGGTTTTATCCTAATTGTTTTACAGTAATGTAACAATAACCTCGATTGTAATTAAAAGCAGTTTGCTGAAAGTTGGCAGGAACTACTTAGATCAAATATGCATCAAAATATTGCTATATTGTTCTGTTACCCTTATGCTCCATTCATTGTTTTTTTTCCACCTCCTCCACCACAGTTACTGCAGATATCAGTTTGATAACAGGGAAGTCGGCGCTAGACATGGGACAATATTGAAATTTTGTGACAGGATTATCATGGCCAAAATAACTGCAATTAACAATAACATCATAATTGTTACTAAAATTGCTTATTAACAACAATTAATTGTTATGGATATTTATAATGTTAATAGTACGAAGTTTCACATTTAGCGATTATAGAACTGTTTGTTTTACGTGAATGATTTAGAGGAGAACATCATGGATAAGTAGCTTTTTTTCTTCACAGTCTGGTGGTATAACGACAATTATCGTTGCTGGTGATTGTCCTAATTATGTACCACCATGATTATTGTTAACCTATTTTTATTACAATAAACGATATTGTCCCATCCCTAGAGCCATAATGCTTCTATTCATTAAACTTCAAACAACTACTGTTAATGTGGGCAGTTAAAGAATGTTTTCTTTTTATTTTCGTTTAATTAGCAACTAGAACCAATATGGTGGCAGGTATAAAAAAATCTGTTCTTATACCAGGAAGAGACAATTGTGAAATATCGTTCCTTGGATCATCTGGGGATTATTGCTACTCTAAATATAGTTTCTCTAAAATATAATTGTTAAGTTTTGCACAAGTATATACCATGTTCTTTCCTCTATATTTCCCCAGGTAGGTTTTCTAAAGAATTAAATGGGAAAAATGCCAACAATAATGTCCACTTTCACAGTGGTTGTGTTTCCATGCACACCAAAAATCTGATCCGGATGTCATTTTGTAGTTATCAGATTATTGAATCTCATGTTCCATCATCCACAGTTCCATCCGACGTGAGTGCTTGGACCGTGCAAGGGGGACAAGGAAAATGATGCAAAAAAGGTCAAACTAATGTGGCAAAGACAAAAATAAAAAGGACAACGTTAATGATTGAAAGCATTATTTTAAAATTCATTGTACTTTGTCTTCCAAATAGTTACTCTAAAAATCCGATTTACTGACATGTGTCACCAGATGTTTTTGATGATCAGATTTATTTTGTGCATGTAATGACACGCCAAAAATCAGATCCTATTATTGTGTTTTCTGTTTTTACTAGCCATGTGTTGTACCCACTGGTAATATGACTGCAGAGACCAGACCAAAGCACACAGCCCACATGTGCTTTGACGCTCACACAGTGAGTTGGCCTTAAAGCAAGAACGTGGAAACTCAATTTGTGAGAAAACCATAAGAGATATCTGAACCATTTTGCCTGACAAAGTAGAGCTTGGGAAGCTACACAACATACATTTGAAATCTCCTGTCTGTCCCATAGCATTCCAGAGAAACAATATTTTTAGTTTTTATTCTCGCAAACGCCGTTTCAACGTATATTCTTACAGCCTTTTCACATTAACTCCACAGAAACAGATTCTGTGTGCATACAGTCCCTACATTTACATTCTGGGGCCCAAACTCTACAGGAACCTTCTGTCTAACCTCGTTCTCCTCACAGCGAGGGGACCACCCTGGGGACATCATCACGTGCCTGGGTTTATGAAGGAGCAGCTTTACTAATGTGTCCGATCTCTTCATTGTAACCGATTCAGCAACTAATGTTGATTTTAGTTGTTGATTAGACTACTACTTCTACTGTGCCTTGTGTGGGATGTTGAATGAATTCAAGCAGATAAAGATGCAGACTGAAGACCTTTTCACAAAACCTTTTTTGTACCATTAGGATTTAATAATGCTGTCTACCCTCTCTTCCATCTGTGTTATGTGTGAAGCGGAGAAAATAAAATAGAATATTACATTAGTCATTGCTTAATCCAATCAGTTTTAGCAGCTCTAAATGTGATCAGATCGACTATAATTGTCTTTTATAAATAAAAGCTTAACCCATCCTCTGGTCTTTTAAAGTCATCCCTTTGTTCTTGTCTTCTTGAGGTAGAGTTACCTTATGTTTTATACACTTATTTACCCATGGCATTTGCGTTTAGAAAGTAATTTTGCTTTTAATAAAATGAGCTAATTCTTCTCCACTCACGTCAATTTAAGTAAGACTTCACAGGATGTTTGATTGCTGCACACTGGTCAAACTCCAGCACAGTAGGTGGCGACAGTGCACCTGGTGACTGTTATAAAACCTACTTTGCAGTGAATCTCAGTGGCCCAGGGCACTTGCCTGACAAGACGATCAAAAAACTAAAAAAAAAGATTCAAGTGTAACTTGAGCACCCGAGCAATGCTGCAGTTAGCTTCCCTCCAGCTAATGTTGATGACATCACCTGCAAGCTATCACCACGGAGCTGGTGTTATAATTTTTTATAATTTTCTCTGAAGTCATTTTCATTATCTGTAGACTTTTATCTAATGCCCACGTTCTACCAAACATGTTTTGAAGTAACAAAACAATCTTTTATTGTACCTGTGGTGAAGTGAGCAGAATAATGAGCAATGTTTGTGTGGTGTAGGGCAGCTATATCTCAAATCTGCACAAAATATGGATCAGTACGGTGTTTTTAGATTGAATATTCATGGTCATAATTCAGAGTAGGAAATGCACCATTATGTCCATTGAATATTTTTCTTCTGATTCTGTGCTGCTCTTACAATCACAAGATGGCCGTCGCAATTACCACGGCAACAGAATCGATAACTTCTCTAGCCTTTCTTATATACGTGTAGCAGGATAGAAGAAGAGCGTGTCCTCCGGTAGTGGTCCTCCGGTAGTGGTGCTCCTCTAGTCTCCGGTCCTCCGCGCCAACGCCGTGTGCCAGAGCCGTTCTGCCGGGGCAGTGCTGGTCGACATGGCCGAGGAGGGAGAGCCGCGCCTCGCCCTGAAGCTGCTGTGTTTCCGCGCCGTGAGGGAGCACTTCTGCGCCCTGTCCACGCACGCTGCCGAGGGTCAGTGACACGCACAGCATGAAGTGACCACAGCACTGTCCAGACACTGAGCCTAAACATGTGACCACAACACTGTCCAGACACTGAGCCTAAACATGTGACCACAGCACTGTCCAGACACTGAGCCTAAACATGTGACCACAGCACTGTCCAGACACTGAGCCTAAACATGTGACCACAGCACTGTCCAGACACTGGGCCTTAACATGTGACCACAGCACTGTCCAGACACTGGGCCTTAACATGTGACCACAGCACTGTCCAAACACTGAGCCTAAACATGTGACCACAGCACTGTCCAGACACTGCGCCTAAACATCTGACCACAGCGCTGTCCAGACACTGGGCCTAAACATGTGACCACAGCACTGTCCAGACACTGGGCCTAAACATCTGACCACAGCGCTGTCCAGACACTGGGCCTAAACATGTGACCACAGCGCTGTCCAGACACTGGGCCTTAACATGTGACCACAGCACTGTCCAGACACTGAGCCTAAACATGTGACCACAGCACTGTCCAGACACTGCGCCTAAACATCTGACCACAGCGCTGTCCAGACACTGGGCCTTAACATGTGACCACAGCGCTGTCCAGACACTGAGCCTAAACATGTGACCACAGCGCTGTCCAGACACTGGGCCTAAACATGTGACCACAGCGCTGTCCAGACACTGGGCCTAAACATGTGACCACAGCGCTGTCCAGACACTGGGCCTAAACATGTGACCACAGCACTGTCCAGACACTGGGCCTTAACATGTGACCACAGCACTGTCCAGACACTGAGCCTAAACATGTGACCACAGCACTGTCCAGACACTGAGCCTAAACATGTGACCACAGCACACTAGGCCTTAACATGTGACCACAGCACTGTCCAGACACTGGGCCTTAACATGTGACCACAACACTGTCCAGACACTGGGCCTTAACATGTGACCACAGCACTGTCCAGACACTGAGCCTAAACATGTGACCACAGCACTGTCCAGACACTGAGCCTAAACATGTGACCACAGCACTGTCCAGACACTGGGCCTTAACATGTGACCACAGCACTGTCCAGACACTGAGCCTAAACATGTGACCACAACACTGTCCAGACACTGGGCCTTAACATGTGACCACAGCACTGTCCAAACACTGAGCCTAAACATGTGACCACAGCACTGTCCAGACACTGAGCCTAAACATGTGACCACAGCACTGTCCAGACACTGGGCCTTAACATGTGACCACAGCACTGTCCAGACACTGGGCCTTAACATGTGACCACAGCACTGTCCAGACACTGAGCCTAAACATGTGACCATAGCACACTAGGCCTTAACATGTGACCACAGCACTGTCCAGACACTGAGCCTAAACATGTGACCACAGCACTGTCCAGACACTGGGCCTTAACATGTGACCACAGCACTGTCCAGACACTGAGCCTAAACATGTGACCACAGCACTGTCCAGACACTGGGCCTTAACATGTGACCACAGCACTGTCCAAACACTGAGCCTAAACATGTGACCACAGCACTGTCCAGACACTGAGCCTAAACATGTGACCACAGCGCTGTCCAAACACTGAGCCTAAACATGTGACCACAACACTGTCCAGACACTGGGCCTAAACATGTGACCACAACACTGTCCAGACACTGGGCCTTAACATGTGACCACAGGACTGTCCAGACACTGAGCCTAAATATGTGACCACAGCGCTGTCCAGACATTGAGCCTTAACATGTGACCACAACACTGTCCAGACATTGAGCCTTAACATGTGACCACAACACTGTCCAGACACTGGGCCTAAACCTGTGACCACAGCACTGTCCAGACACTGAGCCTAAACATGTGACCACAGCGCTGTCCAGACACTGAGCCTAAACATGTGACCACAGCGCTGTCCAAACACTGGACCATTCACCAGTTGGTATCTGCAACTATCTATGGCAGGGCTTGAAGTTAACAGACAGAAAAGGGTCAGTGTTGTAAAGTTTATGTTTGGGAGACACTTTTAGCTTTTATAAATTATTACAGGCTTGCATGTATGTAACATGGTTTAAAGTTCAGATATTATAAAAGAATCGTATTTGGCATCTGAACTACACAGATTTTAATACACATACAAACAAAGACAGTGGCATCATTATATTATATTACATTGTTGTATATTATATTATATCACATTATATCATATAATATTATTATATATTCATAAATTGAATCTAGAAGCCTTCAGTCACCATATTTCAACTTTTATTTAGTTGATAATGTTGTAGGCCTATTCAAAAAGGTTACATTTTCAAAAGAAATAATTATTTGACCAGTTGACTAATCAAATAAAAATAATTGTGGAATAGCCCTGAGGATCAGTCTCTGAGAAATTAACGTACAGTAAGTCATTGTAATGTGTCCAAGAAGCATGTGTGAGAGCTGGCTTATGCTTTGCCTTGAACGTTTCACTGAATGATTTTAAATCTCTCTATCTTTTGTACCTTTAATTTACTTAAGATTTGCCTTTGTTCGTATGCCACCAGATCTAAACCAGATCAGACATGTATTTGTTTTCACCCATAGACCGTACATATCACTGGACGGCCCTCGCCCGCTGCCGCCGCGTTCCAAATAGGAAGTATCCATGGAGGCTGTACCGGCTCCATCAAGCCGAGCTGCCATTCACTTTCTATTGGGACACTGGTGTCTTTACTCTGTAACTGCTTCGGTCAAACTCACCATCTGGAACTAAAATTAGTTAGTTAGTTAGGTTGTTCTTAAATTAAGTTATTAGCAATAATAACTGACCAATCAGGTGCTTCCTTTTCCAGGGGCCGTTTTCGCTCGTGTTAGCAACGGTTTGATTGACAGCTAGCGCCGCACGTTGCCGCCGTCTCCTCCCACGGAGGGGCGGAAACCGTTAACAACCTCGCTCCTGATTAGTCCGTGTGGTTGCCACGATACGCACTCGGATTTCCAAATATGGAGTCTGGCTCCACTTTAGCTGCTATAACTGATAGCCACGATTGGCTTCATTTGGCTGGAGCCAAACGCTATGGTGACATCACATTCCCATAGTCCATCGATATGTACGGTCTATGTTTTCACCAAACCTTGTTTCTCTTCTGTGCACTGCCTGAGCCTGTTCTTGTCCTGTTGGTGTAGTTCTCCCACGTGGCCTGCTGGAGGAGCTGCAGCCTCACCTCACTGTCTGTCAGCTGGACCGTCTGCAACCAGCGCTCAACCGCAAAGGTAGGGACGCCTCTCAGCACTGTTTCCTCACTGTTCTAGGCCTGTTTCCTCACTGTCCTAGGCCTGTTTCCTCACTGCCCTAGGCCTGTTTCCTAACTGTCCTAGCTTTGTTTCCTCACTGTCCTAGGCCTGTTTCCTCACCGTCCTAGACCTGTTTCCTCACTGTCCTAGGCCTGTTTCCTCACTGTCCTAGGCCTGTTTCCTCACTGTCCTAGCTCTGTTTCCTCACTGTCCTAGCTCTGTTTCCTCACTGTCCAAGGCCTTTTTCCTCATTGTCCTAGGCCTGTTTCCTCACTGTCCTAGCTCTGTTTCCTTACTGTTCTAGCTCTGTTTCCTCACTGTCCAAGGCCTTTTTCCTCATTGTCCTAGGCCTGTTTCCTCACCGCCCTAGGCCTGTTTCCTCACTGTCCTAGACCTTTTTCCTCACTGTCCTAGGCCTGTTTCCTCACTGTTCTAGGCCTGTTTTCTCACTGTCCTAGGCCTGTTTCCTCACTGTCCTAGCTCTGTTTCCTCACTGCCCTAGGCCTGTTTCTTCACTGTCCTAGCTCTGTTTCCTCACTGTCCTAGCTCTGTTTCCTCACCGCCCTAGGCCTGTTTCCTCACTGTCCTAGGCCTGTTTCCTCACTGTCCTAGCTCTGTTTCCTCACTGTCCTAGCTCTGTTTCCTCACCGCCCTAGGCCTGTTTCCTCACTGTCCTAGGCCTGTTTCCTCACTGTCCTAGCTCTGTTTCCTCACTGCCCTAGGCCTGTTTCTTCACTGTCCTAGCTCTGTTTCCTCACTGTCCTAGCTCTGTTTCCTCACCGCCCTAGGCCTGTTTCCTCACTGTCCTAGGCCTGTTTCCTCACTGTCCTAGCTCTGTTTCCTCACTGTCCTAGGCCTGTTTCCTCACTGTCCTAGGCCTGTTTCCTCACCGCCCTAGGCCTGTTTCCTCACTGTCCTAGCTCTGTTTCCTCACTGCCCTAGGCCTGTTTCCTCACTGTCCTAGATCTGTTTCCTCACTGTCCTAGCTCTGTTTCCTCACTGCCCTAGGCCTGTTTCCTCACTGTCCTAGCTCTGTTTCCTCACTGTCCTAGCTCTGTTTCCTCACTGTCCTAGGCCTGTTTCCTCACCGCCCTAGGCCTGTTTCCTCACTGTCCTAGGCCTGTTTCCTCACTGTCCTAGCTCTGTTTCCTCACTGTCCTAGGCCTGTTTCCTCACCGCCCTAGGCCTGTTTCCTCACTGTCCTAGGCCTGTTTCCTCACCGCCCTAGGCCTGTTTCCTCACTGTCCTAGCTCTGTTTCCTCACCGCCCTAGGCCTGTTTCCTCACTGTCCTAGCTCTGTTTCCTCACTGTCCTAGCTCTGTTTCCTCACTGTCCTAAGCCTGTTTCCTCACTGTCCTAGGCCTGTTTCCTCACTGTTCTAGGCCTGTTTCCTCACTGTCCTAGCTCTGTTTCCTCACCGCCCTAGGCCTGTTTCCTCACTGTCCTAGCTCTGTTTCCTCACCGCCCTAGGCCTGTTTCCTCACTGTCCTAGCTCTGTTTCCTCACCGCCCTAGGCCTGTTTCCTCACTGTCCTAGCTCTGTTTCCTCACTGTCCTAGCTCTGTTTCCTCACTGTCCTAAGCCTGTTTCCTCACCGCCCTAGGCCTGTTTCCTCACCGCCCTAGGCCTGTTTCCTCACCGCCCTAGGCCTGTTTCCTCACCGTCCTAGCTATCTCAGTCCTCAGTCATAAATCCCGCCCACTGAGGGCAGAGGCAGGATGATTGACAGCTGAGTGGTTGAGGAGCAGAGCAGAGATGGGCTGGTCCTCTTGAGCCTGTCTCTGTAGCTGATGTGTGCTGTGTGCTTGTGTGTGGCAGGAGTGTCCACGTTCAGCGGCTGGAGGCACATCTTGAGGCACATGCGGGGTCCATCTTGTGTAGGTGATGTCTCTAAAAACACTGTCATTGTGTGATCGCTCATCGCGCATTCAGGCAGAGCTACAGCGATCATTGCAATAGTGATAACTAGTCAACTATTAAAATAATTAGGCCCAAACCGAAGGGCGAGAATTGTCCAGACAAGGGACTAATTTAAATTGGCTGGAAAACTGAAAAAAAAATTATATATATACTCTCCAAATAAGAGTGGAGTAAAAAAAAACCTGCTTGTTCCATTGGCAAATATTATTTTAAGATGGTCAAATCAAATCAAATCAATTTATTTTTATAATGCCCGAAATCACAACAACAGTTGCCTCGATGGGCCACAGGTAAAAGCAGTTCAGATAACTGTCCCAGAATGCCCCTGTCCTTTGACCCTCCTTCAGGAAAAACTACAAAAAACCCCATTGGAAAAAGTAGAAACCTCGGGGAGAACCACAGTGAAGGAGAGATCCTACTCCCACGGACGGACAGGCTGCAGATGAACTAGGACTGACATCCACTTGGACTGTGGAGCCAGTAAAATATACTAAAATTAAGATGAATATTACTTAAAACAAGCCCTTATTAGCACATTATCTTATCTAAGATAGTTGAATGTGAGTGAGTTTAGCCGAAGATTTTGAAGTGAATCATTAGTTTAATCAAACTTAAATACATTTAACATATAAATACACTGTTCATTAGTACTTTTCTGCTTAAATAGTTGTTTTGGCATCAGTCCAGTTGTGGTTTTTTGAGTGCAGTTTGGATCAGAAACATGGACAGACTTCATAGTTTATATTTATTTTTGCCACAACCTCTTTTTGTCAATTAATCAGTTGATAAAGCAGGTCTTTAGTCAACCAAGAATTTCTTTAGTCCACTACAGCCCTAACTACTACTATGTCCACGACTGTTATTGTTATTGCAAGTGAAAAGTGTAGCTTGGTGCATCTGCTGGTGTTGCAGGTGCTAGACGTGTGCAGTGAAGACGAGGCTAAGTTCCAGGTGATGAAAGGCCTGTTCTCCTCGGTCCTGTACAACTTCAAAAGTGACTTCATAAACAAAAACCTGTCGAGTCTGAACACCAGCTCATTTCTGAGCGCTGCGGCCAGGTGCATCCGGCACTTTGTCTTACTGAACCTGGAGGAGCCGCTGAGGAGGCTGACAGAGGAGCAGAGGGAAGTCCTGGAGCTGCTGGAGAAGCACGTCAGCAGTGTCGGGGTGTCTCACAGCCTGGAGCCAGCCAAAGGTTTGTCTCATCAAAGTGTGCGCACAAATGCTGCTCAACCCTTTGAAAGCCTGTGACAAATACATTCTAAATTCCTGGATGGAGGCAAAAGTGAAGTAGAACATAATTTTATTTAAATGGAAAAACTAGTATTAACCTCAGAATATCACAAAATATGAAATCATGTTGGTTTTGGCCTATGCTTATGAATCATTTACAAATGCCTTTTTACATTATTTATTTATTTATTTATTTAATATAATATTGTTGAAATAATTTTTTTTTACTTAAATCACTATTATCTGATGTCAGTTAATTATTAAAAATGTTTTGTCGTACATTATTTTGCTTCAATTCAAGAAGTTTATAGCATAGTATATTAAAGGGTCTATACCAGTGTTTCTCAAATTGTGGTATGTGGGCTGCCTCTGATGGTAAACAGGGCCCACTGCAGTTTAAATATTTTGTTATTTAGAGACAAATCTATACACGTTTTTGTCCTCTGTTTCAATCCAATGTTACATTTTTACTATAATCTAATGCAACTCAATGTGAAGTACTCAGAAGAATACAGTTCTTTGATTTGATTATGTAACATAATCTGTCACAAAATACATTTTGTATGCAAGTATTCAGTATTCTGAATATATTACTGCCTGTAAAATAAGTGAGGAATACACGTATATTTTAAGATCACTGTCATACTTAAGATTGTGTAGGAGGGTGTTTTTTCACCTTTTATGCATTAATAATAACCTTCAAGCTGAAAGGGAAATCAAGGTGTTTTTATTTAGCTTTTATTCGAATTCAGTACTAGTCTCTATAATGTCACATAACATATCTAATGTTTAAAATATGTTTTCATTATTCTAACTCTATTGTTATGCCCCTGATAAACAATAAATACTTGTATTGTTAAAGCGGAGAACCAGCTGGCTCTGCTGGTGCTCCACAGACTGCTGGACCATGGTCAGGTCAGGAGAGTGGTGCTCCAGGCCCGCTGCCCACTCACTCTGGCCTGGATTCTGCACAGACGCGGCTCCAAGGCCCAGGACACGTCTGAGGGAAAGAACCACACATCTGCCTTGTGCTGGGGACCAAGGAGGTCCAGTGGGGAAGACCAGGAACCTGCCTGCAAACGGCCCCGACTGGACCACAGTGAGGGCCACAGGAGTGACAGACCGGGTGACAGGGATGGCAGAGGAGTGGGTGACAGTTTGGGTGACAGGGAGGATGCTGGAGTGGGTGACTGTTTGGGTGGCAGGGTGCTACCTGAGGCATGTCGGCGTGGCCACATTGAGAGCCTGGAGTTGAGGCAGTGTCAGGCAGACTGTCTAAGAGTTCTGCTCTGTGCCCTGCCCTCCTGGAGCTGCCTGAGGTCCCTCACTCTGCACAGCTATGGTAAGTGACGGCACCTGGCAGAGATATTAGTTCTTCTGCGTCTAGCTCAATGTTCACTGGTTTGATACCAGAAGTCTGTCTGGATTGCATGCACATCCTTGTGAGTATTTGAACGTGTGTTTGTGTAGTGTTTTGTAAAAGTGGTAACAGGGGACCTGCTTGTCCGCTGTCACGTCCCTGTGCAGCCTCGTTCACACAGGCTGTGGTGCTGGAGCTGAGCCGTGCCTTACAGGAGCTGAGCAGAGATCCAGGTGGAGGTGTGACTGAGCTCAGCATCAGCACTCTCACCTGCCCCTCTCTCCTGGAGCAGCTGCTGGAAGCCTGCCCCCGGCTGCTTTCCCTCTCTGCGGAGGTCCACAGCATTGTTGGGCCCTCAGGGGCCCGGGGTCCACCCACGCCACAGAAACATTGCCGTAAGTTCTATTGCCTCAGCTGTGACAGCGAAGGACAGCCTGGTATTCACCTCCTGTCTGTGCTGCAGAGGTTCCCCTGCAGAAGCTGAGTGTGAGCCTGAACCAGCAGCCCTCATACCGGGGCCTGCTCCCGTCGCTGCTCCGCCGCTGCCCCCAGCTCTGCTCACTGCATGTGTGTGGACTCCGGCTGCAGAGTGGAGCCTCCAACTGTCAGCTCCTCACCACTCTGGCAGGTAACAGTACAAAAGATCACGTACTACAGTTTTGCTCACTGGTTCCAGCAGCTCACCCTTTTAAATGTTTCTCGTCATGTCTCATGTATCATGAAGTATATGTTATATGTTCACTCTCTGATCATGATGAAACACCAACATCGTTGAGCAGTCAGATCCACTGACCCACAGGTTGGTGGTGCAATTCTAGCTCCGTCAGATTAATACTGCTGTTATGTCCTTGCCCCCAGTGTCTGTTTACACTGGTGTGTGAATGTGTGGGTGAATGGTTTCAGTGACTCGAAGGTGGAAGAGCGCTGAATGAAAATGTGACCATTTACAACAGGATATGCATGGAATTCAAATAGCTAATGAGGGTAAATGTGTTAAGAGTTAAAATGCACAATGTACAAGAGAGAGCTGAGCGAAAACAGCACACAGTAGAAAGCTACAATCAGTGCAGATGAAAGGTGACAGGATGCTGATGTGTAGTGTGTTTCAGGATCCTGTGGGAGCCTCAGGAGTCTGTCCCTGGAGGACATTAACCTGTCTGACTGTTTAGAACACATCCTTCAGCTGCTGAGCCGCTGCCAGCTACAAGGTAAACTTCATTTAATTTGGATTCATTTTCTAGGTTTTGGTCTAAAACCGTTTGCTGCATTTTCAGAAAAAAATCCAAACTACTCTTCATTTTCAGTGCACCTAAAAGTGATCTTGAAAACATAACACAAACTGTGACATAGATGGATGGTCCTGTTACTGAAGCGTTTTCTTTTAACTACATTTTTGTCTTCCATACATATTGAATTTTGACTTTATTAAGGAAACCAAGGATTTTAAGATTTTTTCTTCAGTTTTTAACAACCTTTCTGACAAGCCAGTGACATGTCTGGGGGAAGAAGGCAAACGAACACTTGTGAACGCTGTCAGAAATATCAACGTGAAATAAATTAGCTACAAGCACAGATATTTGCTCTGGAATCTGAAAGGACAATTCCAATGTCACTGAGTGGTAAGCCCACATATTTTTCAAGAAAAGCTGCTACTTTCAACTTAAACCGGAGTGATTCTGTGTCTTTCCCAAAACTGGGTAAAGACCAGTCGGCTGCATCTTGGAACAAACTCAGTGCGGAACCCAAGTAGTTCTAATTGAAACGACTCCCCCCCAACTTCAAGTTTGAATCTGAAACACGAGACAACAAAGAAGGGTGGAGGTGTCCGTGCAGTTTTTTAAATATAATAGTTACCCACAGGTTGTTTTTGGGGTGTTTTCATCATTTGACTATATGTCTTTTAAAATAAAGCTAAAACAGTCCCCCCTACCTGTACTCTTCATTGTCCTACACAAGCCTCCCCAGCACTGCCAAGGTTTTATTGGTGATTTTACTAAGATGCTCAGTGATCAGTCGTATGCACAGACTTCGATGGTTTGGTCATTACAGGTGCTTTCAGTGTTCGTGTTGGTATTATTTGCGACAGAAAGAGCTCGATGCTGTCCTTGAAACCTTTGGTCTTACTCAGCATGTGAGTGGCCCCACCCACAGCAGAGAACACACTCTGGACCTGATAACTACAAAGGGGATTGATATTTCAAAGTTCACAGTAGTTGATGTTGCTCTGTCTGATCATTTCTGTGTCTTCCTTGACCTGTCTGTTATTCCCAAACCACTGGCTGGTTCTGCAGTTGTTTGGAGGCGACACAAAAATGACAAGTGACCTCTTTGTGGAATTGATAAAATGTAAAACTCTGTTACATCTAATGTTTTGAATGCTCTGGACACCATTGCTCCTATGAAGGTTAAAATGGTTAAAAATAAGCAGAAGGCGCCATGGAGGAATAATGAGACGGTCAGGGCACAGAAAAGGGAGTGCCCCAGGACCGAGCAAAAATGGCGCAAGTCAAAGCTCCAGATTCAAAACAAGATTTATAGGGTAAAGTTGTACATGTAAAACCTCATTTTATGTAAAACAAGGGAAGATTTTTTCTGAAATAATTAAAAATTGCAGTAAGAACTCGTGTGTTCTATTTGCAACATTAAACAGGATAACAAACCCTCCAGTTCAGCTGCTGTACATTCCACAAGTGCAATGAGTTTGCAATATTCTTTAATGATAAGGATTCCACAGTGCAAATAATAACCCTAAAACCACCTCCACATGTAGACTCACTTTGCACCTGTAACTGACAAAACTGTCCAAGAGATCACAACCAGTCTGTGTTCTTCTACATGCTGCCTCGATGTGTTACCACCTTTATTTATAAAGTCTACCCTGAGCAGTTTGTTAGCACCACTCACTCACATAGTTGGCATGTCGCTTCAATCTGGAACATTCCCAAGGGCCTTGAAAACTAGTCATTAAGCTTCTCCTAAAGAAGAGTAGTATTGATACCACAGAACTGAAAAATGAACGGCCCATCTCAAATCTGCCATTTTAGGCAAAGTCCTCGAAAAGGTTGTTTACCAACAGCTCCCTGACTTCCTCTTAATAAACAAACTCATTTGATGTTTTCCAGTCAGGTTTTAGACCTCATCACAGCACTGAGACTGCTCTTATCAAGGTGACAAATGACATCCGCCTGAACACTGACACGGGCAAAGCCTCAGTCTTAATTCTGTTAGATCTGCGTGCTGCTTTTGACACTCTCTTACAGAGACTAGAGGACTGGATGGGCATCACTGGCAATGCCTTAAATTGGTTGAAGTTCTGTCTGGAAGACAGGAAGTACTTTGTTGAGATAATTGTGTCTCAGTCCACATGACCTTGACCTGTGGGGTGCTCCAAGGGTCAATCCTGGGACCCCTTCTGTTCAACCTCTATATGCTGCTGTTAGGTCAGCTAATACACACAGTAATTTGTCTTATCACAACTCTGCAGAGACACTCAGATCTATGTCTCACTGACGGCAGGTGAATATGGACCAGTGGATTCACTCTATCACTGCATCAGTGGTGGATCCAGAACAACTTTCTCCATCTGAACTCAGACAAGACTGAAATAATTGTTTTTGGCAGAAACAAAGAGAAAGTGTCATTAGTCACCTCCAGTCTCTCCCTCTAAAACCTACAAATCAAGTTATAAATCTGGGGGTAATAATGGACTCAGACTTTGACAGCCACATCAAATCAATAACATCAACAGCCTTTTACCACCAAAAAAGCATTGCCAAACTCAAAGGTATAGAGTCTAGACCAGACTTGGAGAGACTGATCCATGCAGAACGCTGCTGCTCGGGTCCTGTCTAGAACCAGGAAGTACCACCACATTAGTCTGTGCTCAGGTCTCTGCACTGGCTTCAGGCTCAGTGTAGAGGCTGATTAGCCCTGCAAAACAGCCACTGCTGTTTGAAGGTGTACAAAAATCTTTAAGCACCTGTGTCTTCCGAAAGTATCAAAGATAGTCCAGTGAATTCGATAAAATTCATTTATTTGGCTCACCTTTGCCACAAGAGCACATGGAACTATATTAGACACGGTCAGAAATCATGTGCCTCTGCACCTTCACCTGGTGCCAATTTCCTGCCCCCTTTATACCTGGGGTTTCCACTCCCAACAGTTACCCTTCAGTGCCCCATAGGGGCTGGAGGTGCACATTTGAAGGGCAGTCAAAATGGCTCCTACACTCAGAGAATAAAGTTTAAAGCAGCTCTCTGTGTTCACGTCTCTCATGGCCAAGCACTAAAGGACATCTCTGACATTTTAGTGCCATATGAACCATCTCAGACTCTGAGGACCTCAGGGACCGGCCTCCTGCTGGTGCCAGAGTCAGGACTAAACATGGGGAATCAGTGTTTCAGTTTTATGCAGCTAAAATCAGGAAGAGTCTTCTTGAAGATGTGAGACAGGCCTCCACTGTGACGGTTTTTAAATCCAGACTTAAAACCGTCCTGTTTAGCCGTGCATATGACTGAACGATTTGTATGAAGAAAATGGATATTTTATGGCCGAAAAGTACCCAGTTGTGATAAAACTGATGAGTCAAAAGCAAAGAGATTTAATGGAAGGATGAGTGACAGCAGTCTGATGGCATTGAGCCAAAAAGACAGTGAAACAAAAAGGAACATGAATATAGAGAAAGAAATCTGAAATATAGCCGCAAGCGGCAATGATCGGCCCTCGCCACGCCGCCGCCCCGCAACGCCAGAGGGCGCTTACGCGCCTAATTTCCCCTCCTCATAAAATACCTGCTGCCGAATCCGTGGCGCTACCGCGCCTCCTACTGCTCATATTTCACTGAAAATGTGTAAAAGTTGGTCAAAGTTTGCGGCTCCGCCGCACATAGACTGTAATACTTGTGCTAAAATCATGGATAACTTTAGATGGCCCACTCCTCAAGATCATTTTCACCAAATTTCAGGATGGTCGGGCTTACGCCCGAGGAGGAGTTCGTTAAAATACAAAGTTTCATTTGAGTGATTTAGAGATTTTCCCATAGGAATAACATGGGTTTTTTCTGTCTATTCAAAAATGTTGCCGAAATTTGGGGCTTCGCCACCACGGAGACCGTAATACTTATCCCAACAATTTGGATAACTTATAGTGCCCCACTCCTCAGGAAGATGTTCACCAAATTTCAGGCTGGTTGGGCTTACTGAGGAGGAGTTCGTTAAAATGCGTAGTAAAATAATATGCAAATTTGAGACATTTTTCAATTTTCCCATAAGAATAACATGGGATGTTTTGTCATTGCAGTGCGGCTTACATAAAATATGACATGGGTCTAATTGGCTTTTTGATCGGTAGGCCAAAATGGAATTTTGTGCAAAATTTCAAAAAAATCTAAAAAACTAATTTTTTTGCTCCCCATATAAAAGTTTGCTTTAATCTGCGCGGAATTTAATTATTTCACTTCTAGTAGGTTTCAGGCAGGGAGTTTAACAACTGATTCAAATTTGATGCAATTCGGACTTTATATGTGGAAATGGGAGCAAAATTAAAAATTTAAAATTTCAGGAATTGTGGGCAAATTTTAAGCCACAAGACAAAGACCGTGAGAAACGTGAGGTTCCTGATTTGGATAACTTATAATGCCACACTCCTCAACTTCATTTTGACCAAATTTCAGCTCGCTCGGGCAAACGCCCTAGGAGGAGTTAGTAAAGTACTAAGTTTAAAAACCGCTGAATCAGGTTTAGCAATTTTGATCCAATATGGCCGACAATTGGTTGGGCGGACGGCGTTGCCGTAATTATATTTTTTGCTTCTCTTGTCACTATCTACCTCTCTTCCAAATTTCATGATTCTACGATCAAATTTTTTTTTGGCACTTTCCTATCCCGTAATGCATTTTTTTGTACCTTCTTGGGGCGCTGACGCGCCATATTTTTGAGTTTTGGAAATCGGAAATAGCCAGAATGTAGAGAGGCAATGATTTTTAGAGGTGTGCAAATTTTCCTGACTTTTCGTCAATGTTCACTGGGTGAAAAATAGGGGGGTTGGTCCCAAGAAGAAGAAAGAAGAAAGAAGAAAGAAGAATAATATTCCGATACGAAAACAATGTTTCCGCTTTTTTTTAGTTCACAAACTATACATTTTCGGAAAGCTTTCGCTCTACGTTTGTATGGGTCCCTGGTCACTGGGAGACACTTTCGAGATTTTTAGTGGGCTCCGCCCACTTTCTGTTATTGGCCCTATTTACAATAGTACTGTTCCATTTTTACATTACATTGTTATATGCACGGAACGCATGAGTTGGGAACGACATTACTGGGCGACTCAGCGCGACCGCAGCGCTTATGTGGGATGACGACCGCCGCGACCGTCCATCCCCACATAAAGCTTGCTCGTTAAGTGCACTGCCGTGCTTGCGCACGAGCTTCGCCCGTTTAGCGATAATGTTCAATTTTCCCACTACTAATGAGTTGGGGAATGCGTTAGTGAGTGTTTGAGCGGGCGAAGCGCTTGGCGGCTACGATTCGCGGCGCGACTGCACTTTATCGCAAAGCCGTGCTGCGGCACTGCGAAACTAATAGGCCTCTCGCCAGCTTGTGGCGCTCGGGCCTAATTATCTGCACTAAAAATCAAAATGGGATCCTAGTCAATTAAAGACCGTACTCCAAAGGATTTTTGTGAGTCTAAAGGGATTGTCAAACGCCCAGGATTGGCCAAAATCATTTATTGGTAGAAAGTCAGGGATGACTAAGGCAGGATTGCCTAAATTGCCTAAATAAACCAAGAGTCTGTGAAAACGTTTTTTTTCTGAATAGAAAACTCCTAGGAAGGATTTCCTAAAACTCTGATATCTGAAAATCAAATTGGGATACCAGTCGAGTAAAGATTATCCTGCAACTCAACTGATGAGTGGAAAGCGAAGGGATTTAATGGAAGGATGAGTGACAGCAGTCTGGTGGCATTGAGAAACAGAATAAAGAAAGAATTCTGTACAAAAAGACAAATAACTGAAATAAAAAGGCATTTTGAATGTTTAGAAATGTGAGAAAAAGCAGCTGCAGAAAGGAAGGAAAAAGAACGTGAAAATAGAGAAAGAAATCTGAAACCTGAAGATGAGGTTAAAGGACCATTTCAAGACACACAACTTGATTTATGTGCACTTTTTTTCTTTTAAAATTTGTATAATGATTTTGCATGTCTTATGTACGTTTTGTGATTTTCATTTTGTTTTATTCTGTTGTGTAAAGGACTTTGAATTGCCTTGTGTACGAAATGTGCTCTACAAATAAACTTGCCTTGCCTTTCCTTGCCTTCAGTCGTCTGGTCAGTCGACCCCCTGTGGTGTCCAGGCTAATACATAAATGTATTTATCATTATGTGTCATTTACATATGGATCTTGTAAGTCATCAAAGCTCTGTGCTGGTGCCTAAACCTGCACTCTTTCCCCAGAGCTGAGTCTGAAGGACTGTCGGCTGCTGGAGAAATGGAGCAACAAAGAGGAGAGTTTACAGCGACTGACCACTGCTTTAGCTGACCACAGGACTCTGCACATGCTGAGCCTGGCACACAACCGCATCGGTAACACTGCACACAACCTCACCGGTAACACCGCACACAACCACATCTGTAACACTGCACACAACTGCATTGGTAATACTGCACACAACCACAACACAACCTCACCGGTAACACTGCACACAACCTCATATGTAACACTACACACAACCTCACCGATAACACTGCACACAACCTCATATGTAACACTACACACAACCTCACCGATAACACTGCACACAACCTCATATGTAACACTACACACAACCTCACCGATAACACTGCACACAACCTCATATGTAACACTACACACAACCTCACCAATAACACTGCACACAACCTCATATGTAACACTACACACAACCTCACCAATAACACTGCACACAACCTCACCGATAACACTGCACACAACCTCATATGTAACACTACACACAACCTCACCAATAACACTACACACAACCTCATATGTAACACTACACACAACCTCACCGATAACACTGCACACAACCTCATATGTAACACTACACACAACCTCACCGATAACACTGCACACAACCTCATCTGTGACACTGCTCACAACCACATCGGTAACATTACACACAACCACAACACAACGGCATCACATCCACATCACAACCGCATCGGTAACACTGCTCACAGTCGCATCACGACCTTATCAGTAACAATGCACACAACCGCAACACAACGGCATCACATCCACATCACAACCGCATCGGTAACACTGCTCACAGTCGCATCACGACCTTATCAGTAACAATGCACACAACCGCACTGGTAACACTACACACAACCACATCACAACTTCATCTGTAACACTGCACACACCGCATTGGTAACACTGCACACACCGCATCACAACTGCACCGGTAACTGTGTGTGTGTGTGTGTGTGTGTGTGTCCACAGCCAGGCAGGTCCCAGTGCTGGCTCAGCTCTTCTCAGGAGCCTCCCACAGCGCCCTGCAACGACTCGACCTCAGGTAACTATTTCTATCTATTAGTTGATTATGTTTGTTTATAGACTGAAAAAACTTTATCAACTAATTTACACCAGTAAATTTGTTGATTATGTTTATTTATAGACGGAAAAAGTGAAAAATGTGCATAACCTCTATTGTAGCATCTTGCGCTAGTTCTGGTCTAGAATATGAAAAGGTTAATCCTCCGTTTGAACTAGGGGAGGGAAATAGGACAACAAAACTCTTGCTTTTCCTGATTAATATAAATGTAGGTGCTTTTTATTGCCTGTACAGATAACTAAAGCAATCTGCTTCTTCTGAGAGTTCACACTTGTCCACACTGTGATTAGTGAGACCCCCCTGTCACTCACTCAGACCATGAGGAGGCTAATCTATGTTACAACTCACAACTAAGGGACAAGATCATGGACATGAAATGAGTTTCCTCCGCCAAGTGGTTCGGTAATCTCTTAGAGAAGGGTGAGGAGCTCAGTCACACAGTGGAGCTTGTAATAGGGCAACAGCTCTAGGTTGCATGAGCATCCTTTATGGATGCCTCCTATGGAGGTGTTCCATCAAGAGGCAGACCCAGGACACGCTGGAGGAACTATGTCTGTGGGCTTGGCCACGAGAACATCTTGGGATCCCAGCAAAGGGTAATGTGTGTGGAAAGGGAGGTCTGGGCCTCCCTGCTGAGACTGCAAGATGGAAGAAGATGGATGGATGATTATTCAATTCAGTTTAATTTATTTTGTAGGATCCAAAATGAGAACAACAGATGGGCCACAGGTAGAAAGCTGTTTATATAAACAATGTTCAAAAGAATTTAGCAAATTGATAACTGTCCCAGAGCGCCCCCTGTCCTTGACCCTTCCTCTCTGCAAGGAAAAACTACAAAAACCCTGTGGGAAAAAGTAGAAACCGACAGGCTGCAGATGGTCCAGGACTGATGCATCCACCTCGACCAGGCAGATGAGGAACATCTGGGTCTACAGGTCAGGGTTGTTAGATGGTGAGGAGATCGTCACTCGAGCAGCCGTCTGAACCAGTCTCCACTGCCAGAGGGAAGTGGAGAAAGAGAAAAAACATGTGAACAGCAATGGACAGACTACAGTTGAACTTAATCTTAAATATTGTTTATAGAGAAAGTAGGAAGAACCAGAGGACAGTGTTCAAGCTGCCATACTTCCCCCAACAGAGTTGCTTCTAGGGCAGCGTAGCTAAAATTGTAGGCTTTTATTTCTGTTCCTAACTGGTCTGACCATAAACTGTTTCAAAGAGGAGCGTTTTGAGCCTGGATTTAAATGTAGAGACTGTGTGGCCTGTTTAACATGAACAGGAGCTGGTTCCATAACACAGGAGCTTGGTATAAACGCTCAACCTCCTACTGTGCTTTTAGAGACTCTAGGACCAACAATAGTCCAGCAGAAGTGCTCTGTTCGGATGGTACTCTACTATTGTATCTTTGAGGTGAGATGGGGCCATATCATTTATGGCTTTATAATTCAGGAGGCGGAGGATTTTAAATTTGATTCTAAACTCAACAGAAGTCAGTGAAGAGACTCTAATACAGGCGTAATATGATCTCTTCTTCTAGTACCTGTTAATAATCTTGCTGCTGCATTTTGAACCAGTTGAAAGCTTCTTATAGAGCTTTTATGACACGCTGCAGGGCAAATGCAATTATGCAATGCATAATGATGATGTGAGTTTCCAACTGTGTATGATTTGACATTGTGTGCAGTTCTAACTTCATCCAGCCGGAGGAGCTATTGGAGTTCTCTCAGAGGCTCAAGGCTTTCAGGCCGAGCAGCAAAATTATCCTGGACTTGCGGAAGAACCCAGGAGACCGGGACCCCCACATCTGGAGCTCGGCGGTCAGCAACCTGGCCTGCTGCTGCCGTCTACTGCTGGAGGGCTGGACATCTACAAACACCATGGTGGACCACATCAGCATCATGTGACCTCCAGCACTGCCCAGGGCCGTGGCTACGTCACATCAATACTTATTGACTTAAATTATGTCATCATAGTACAGTGGAAAACGGGACTTAAACAATTTGTAAAGTTTATTTAGATTTTTTTTTAAATAAATACTTTAAAAGTAACAAGTTTTCTGCCTGTCTGTGTGCATTAGGAACACTATGCTTATCTCCACGGACACCTGAGGTCCAAGTGAAAGTTTGTCAATGCCATTGCAAAGCCCAGCATTTGTTTAGATAAAAATGCTTTGGAAATATTTAGCCCGTTAACCTCTTATCAAAACTAAAATCAAAGTTGAATAATAAATAAGAACAAATAAATAACAGTCTGGGACTCCTTGTGAAGCTGACATCTGTTGTTGACCTCTGCAGGCAGTTTCTATGACCCTAATTATGACTGCAGTCTGCAGGTAACAAGACAGGCAGGTAACACAGATTTAATTCCCACAAGACTTTTTGGTGAAAATAAAAGGAGAACAGTCTCAGAATTTATAATTTTCTACCTTTCTAGTGATGTGCCGCCTACCCGGTTGAGGTCTGACAGTTGAATGATGTAGGATAAATGTCAATAGGGAAAAGTCAGTTTGTTAGAATAAAAGGATATTCCCAATTTAAATAATAGAATGTGAAGATAAATCATACTTTTTATGGTATTAAGTGGCTCAAAACAATTGAAGAATAAATAAATAAATAAAGTTTTTTAGGTTAAATTTGATCATACATATTGTAACTTCTCATCACACCGTGGACACAAGCCCCTGTACACCGTGCCCCGGGCCCCGGTTGGGAAACACTGGGTTCAGGCTGCACAATATGGATTTCGGAAAGTTAGCTATAAAACGTGCAGCATGTTTCCGGTCCGTTCCTTTTCTACAACGTTTTGTGCCTAGTGCTCTGTCTTTACGAATGACCAACAAAGGTACATCTTAACTTGCATTTCATGGGTAGTTTACGAGGGTTATTTCTGTCTCTTATGCAAGGTAGCAGACGTTGTGGATAAAGCGGACTTTTATTGTGATCGTGCAACCGGATGTGAAGGTCCTTAGCCCGGACACTTGCTAATGCTCTGAAAGGAGTGACTGACTGCGGCGACCGTGCGCCTTCTGAAACATGGGGGACATTGCGGGCTTTCTGCCGTGCTGCTGCTGCTGAGACGTCCGGGGACAATGGCGGAGAGGTGAGTGGCTGTGTGACCGAACCAGGGCCGCCGTGCTCCGGGTTGCTTTAGGCGGAGAACCGGGAGTCCTGAGTCCTGTTAGCGGAGCGGGCTAACGCCGCTCGGACACGGAGCCTTTAGCTAGCTCACTCGGGTTTGCTACACGGCATCTGGCTCTTTCCTTGAGGAGGACGTGTCCTCCTCGGGCATGTGCTCCCGGGTACAGGCGCTGTGTGCAGCCGCGGTGTGCCGGGAGCCGGGGCTGGCGCTGCGGTTGCGGCTCGGTGATGGCGGGCGGAGAATGGCCGCAGCTGGAGGAGAGTGATGATGGAGGGTGGTGCTAGTGATGCTCGTGCACCTGTCGGACTCTCTGTGCCTGTTTGCTGGAATGCGGCCAGACTCCCCAGACCGGGGCCCTCCGGGGACCCCCCCGGTCTCACGGGCAGAGGACCGGGGGTCTATGTCCTCCAGCTCCGTGCGCACCGCTGTAGGCTCAGGCTGGCGTTAATATCATCCAAATCTCACATGGACTCCCAGAGCTGGTGATCACATGTAGGCTGCTGCTTGTTTCCTTTACGTGCCTCACGTTTGGGACCAGTATGGTGTGAGCCCCGAACCCTGCTCCAGAGTTTGAGGTTGTGTTTTTTCTGATGTTTGTGATGGTCATTGGAAGAGATGGAAGCACAGTTGGTTCAACAGAAAATTACAAGAAAGAACAAGTTATAATTGTAAAGTGATTGATGAGAATCCACAAAATGACTCTGTCATGCCAGTCCTGTCTCAGCCAGGTCTGACACCAGAGGGAGCCCTGTGGGTGAAGTGTACACTGGAGGTCCAGTTTTGAGCTCTCCAAATGAACATAATGCACCACTTTGCTTTAATATAATGATTACTTTATAACAAGGCTTATAACATGAAATTCAAGTGTTATTACCATGCCACACATGCATCTGCGAGACCTTCACTTGAGGCAGAAGTGACTGGAACGTTTCATTTATTTGAGAAGAAGTATACTCAGTGACACTTCTACGTAACAGAGGAGTTTAAAGCCAAATACAGTGTGTCCTGTGCACCAGCATTAGTGACCCACCTGGACTGCCCTTCAGTCTAGAAGTGGGCTAAAAGTCTTATATATCATTGTGGGCTCTCTTTTTTTATAGAAAAATCCTGTTGTACTTGAAGTTTAGACTCTCCAAACATGTTTCTTAAATTGTTGAGATTTTTGTATTAGTTTATCTGTTTCAAATTTCAGTCTTCTCTCAAATGTTAATTGAATTTCCAAATTTAAACAACTCAACAACAAGTAATTTTAATATGAAAAAAAGGGCAACATAATACATTTCCTCCATCAGTATCAGTTGTTAATAGGAGACGTTTTGAGGACTTCACCATTCAAAAGAGATATTATTTTGTTTTAAATAGTTAATTTGGTCATGGTCCTAATTCTTGATCATTTTGAACTCTGTGGATGAAGTAATGATATTTACCACTGTATTAGAGCCATGGATCTATTATTAGAACCCCTGTAAAAATAATGCCTGGTATCAGCAAGTACTGATAATGAAGTACTCGTTTAGGGAAAAAGTGGTATAGTTTCATCCCTACTCCAAACATCTCTGAGAAGATGAGCTGAGTGTACCTGTTGAACTCTGTTTGTGCGTCCTAAGTGTTGTCGAGCCAACTCAAGTGGGTCATTTGGAAGAGCCACACACAGTGCATTTAGGAGCCGTTAATCCTGGCCACTCTGAACTTTGGCCGCTCCAGCACAATCCTCCCTGACAGAGCTCACATTCTGCCCCACACAGGCCGCCGTGGCAGCTCAATATGGCTGCTGTCCTTATTAAGTGGAGCAGCCTGGCATGCGGCCACTCGCGCACAAAACGACCAACTGTGGGCAACACCACTGCACAGGGCTGCTGGGCATCATTGGCATCCTCAGTTTTAAAGACGTTCAAAGTACTTCAAAAGGGATGAGGAAATGGATTAACATGATTAAATAAGTGACTGAAAACCTGTATTTGTGAATGAGCAAACACATGGGAGTAAGCAGCAATAATAGAGTGGATAGAGATGATCTAAACTCACCATGTAGGTCATAATACAAATGATTACAGGTCTAGCTGAAAGACTCGTGTCTGCTCAAATTTTAATATTTATTTTATAGACAGAATATTATTATATAGTATCTTCAGAATGTAAAAAAAAATTGGATGAGGCGATATATTCTGAATCAAATCTAAATGCTTCTGGTTTTAATGCTTTTCAACAAAAGTAACAATTATGAATTGTAAGTTGGTTTGATTTACAATGATGATTACTAGACTTAAAATAGCATTTTAGCTTCACAAGAATTTGTTTGGGGCTCACATTTCTGTGAGTATTTGTCAGTAAAACTTAACCTAAGAGTGTCTACCATAATCTACTTTTAAATTCAATGTAAAATGTGTTTAGAGCAGCTCTGCTATCACTCACAGATACAAACATTATTTGATTATTGATATTTTGTCATTGAAATCTCCTTATGTTCCACTTCACTTTTGCCTCCACTCTGGAATTTACAGTGTTTTCTTTACAAACTGTTAAAGGGCCCTTTGATTAAATTTAGGTAATGTCTTCTCTGTTGATCTTAAATCCCTTCTTTTTCCTTTCATCTAGGCTAGAGTGGGTGGAGATCATCGAGCCCCGGACTCGGGAGCGCATGTATGCTAACCTTCTGACGGGCGAGTGCGTGTGGGACCCTCCACAGGGGGTCCGCATCAAACGCACGGGGGACAACCAGTGGTGGGAGCTGTTTGACCCAAACACCTCCCGCTTCTACTACTATAATGCCTCGACGCAGCGCACCGTGTGGCACCGGCCGCAGGGCTGTGACATCATCCCACTGGCCAAGTTGCAAACCCTGAAGCAGCACACGGACGCTGGCTCCAGCCCCCCTCAGGCCGGGGACGAGCCCTCTGCCCACAACAGCCCCGGGAGGAACAGCGCAGTGAGCCAAGAGGGCAGCACCTCGTCCTCTGTGGACCAGGAGGGCTCGGACAAGCAGAGCTGCAGAGATGGGCCCGACAGGTGAGCACGCACCCACAGGTACACAGGAAATTAGAACATTCTAATGTGCACAACTTATTATTTTTCTCTCTGTAAAATGCAGAGCTATCCGTCAGATGAGCTCAGTCCTGATCTTAATCATAAAAATAATGCACTGGAATTCTACAGCGCCTTTCAGGAGCTTTACTGCGCTTTTATCAGTTCACTCCTGGTGGGCTAGTGTTGTAGCCACAGCTGCCCTGGGGCGGTCTGGTGCAAATTTGTCTGGTCATCAGCAAGGAGTCAACATACAGTCCCGATCAACAGTTTAAGACCAGTTCAATGAATTGCAAAAGTGTACATTTTTCATGGTTGAATCTTGACAAGGTTGCAAGTAATTGGGAGTGAGACAAAAAAACATTTTATTGAAAACTGAATTAAACTGAAATAGTCTGTTCTGCAGCTGATCAAAAGTTGCATGCATTTAAAAGCCCAAATCTGTGCAAAAATGTGGATTCAGTGTCATTTTCTGTCAGGTATTCACACTGTCATTGTCACTGACGTTCTGGCAGCACGCACCTTTTTTTTTTTATATCACTGAGAAAATGTGCTCTTTTAAAGTGTACAGTTACTAAATAGCTGTGTGTGGGAAGTGAAAATACAAAGCACATCAAGGTTTTGTCAAAGTCACGTTTGAGAGTAGTACATTGTTGTCCTCACTACTCTTTTCTGCATATTTTACTCTACTACCTCAATCTTTGTCCAAACTGCTGCTAGATAAGCTCCTATATCCACACCGTTTGGCTGCGCGCTGAGCCAGATGCACCGCTGCATGACGCGGACATGAACGGCAAGTATCCATTCAACCTGTGCAGTTGATTGATGAGCAGAAGCACATCAGTGGCTAAAATTGCCAGGAAGTTGATCCTGTTAGATTAAAGGGGGCTTTATTCCAGTAATAATAAACAATCTATTATATTTTTAATAAAAATATGTTTATTGTTAATGGGGGAAAAAAAATTGACACAAAGACAATTTGATCTGCACTGATCATGGCCGGTGATAGCTATCGGTGATCGGCCTCATAAATCCTGATCGGAGAAACCAACGTTACTGACATGACAAGCATATCCACCTTCAGAGCTTCAGGTGGTGCAGAGGCGTCAAACGGCCCCTGGCTCTGTGCAGATGTTGCAGAGAGCATCCCTCATGACTGAGGGCCTCGTCTGTGGAACCACTGGGTTTTTAACAGGACAAGGCTACAGTTCACAAAGCCCCAGGACAAAGGACTTCTTCAGGAGAAGAACATCCCTCTTTTGGACCGTCCTGTGTGTTCCCCTGATCTAAATCCAACTGAGACCCTTTGGGGACGGACGGCAAGGGACGTTTACACAAATGGAGCACAGTTCAGACAGTAGATGTCCTTCATGAGGCCGTCTGCACCACTTGGACAAATGTTCCCTCTCACCTCCTGGAAACACTTGCATCAAGCGCCACAACCAATGTTTGAAGTGATAACAATAACAGTGGAGCTACTCATTACTGAGTTCATGTCTGGGACTTTGATTTCTGTTTTGAGGGGGTTTGGGGTGTTTTTTGAGGTGTGGTCCTAAACTTTTGATCAGCTGCAGAACTGCCTATTTCAGTTTAATTGTTGTTTTCAATCAAATGTATACTCACTTTTTTTTGTCTCTCTTCCATTTATTGTTGCTTATTGAAGCTCTACTTGGAACCTTTTTAAGATCCAACCATGCAAAATGCGCCTTCTGCCATTGATTCAACTGGTCTTAAACCTTTGATCGAGACTGTATTTTAAGCACAGGGGTTGCACAGTGGTAGAGCGGTTAGCGATCTTGCCTCCCAATAAGGAGATTGTGGGTTTGAATCTTGGACTAGAGCAACAACACACAATCTCGGTAGAGTCTGCATGTACTCTCCAGGTCCAGCTTACTCCCACTGTCCAAAGACATGTATGTGTAGGTTAACTGGCAACTCTAAATTGCCCCAAGTGAATCAATGTGAGAGTGATTGTCTGGTGATGGTTGTATGTCTCTCTGTTAGCCACTGTCCAGGGTGTACCCCACCTAAGGCCCAAAGTCACTGGGATAGGCTCCAGTCACCTGCGACCCATAACTGGAACAAGCTGTAGAAATAAATGAATGTATTATAACCTCTGTTCTTCTTCTGTGTTTGCTTTCTGAAAAACATGGCATGAACAGACTTACTCTAAGTAACTCCAGCCTGAGTCCTGATCTGAGACCATTTTTTCAGGATCTCAGGATCTTTCAATTCTATTATTTTTAGAGTATTTTTATTATTTTTGAGTTTAGCCTAACTTTAAATGATAGAGAATTGTAGAGTACTCTGTGTCTACGTACTGCAGCCTATAAGACATACCTGATGATTTGTGAGTGGGCTGACCTTAGCATTTCACCTTTTTTCCTTGTTGTCCTGTCAGAGTTTCTCCTTTCAGGTGGAACACTGGGACAAAGGAACGCATGTTGATCAAAGTGACAGACCGTGAACCCAGCTTTTTGGCCCACCAAGACAACGGTTACTCCTCCAGCGAGCAGGCCCCGTCCGGAGCACCCGGCCGGACGCGCCGCTCCTCAGGGGGGAACTCCTCTGAACCCGACGGCTCCATGGTCATCTACTCTGATCGCCGCCAATCCCCTTTCCTGAAGAGAGCCGAGCTGGGTGGGACGGGCACAAACCGACGCTCATCTGCAGACTCGCAGCCTCCCTCTCCTCGCTACGCCTACGAGCCTCCTCTGTATGAAGAGCCACCCTCCGAGTACCAGCCCCCACCCATCTATGAGGAGCCGCCTTCCGACATGCAGCTGTCTGACTCCTCCTCCCTGTACGGCTCCAAATCTCCCGCACGTAAGAGCCCAGTGCCCCTGTACCACTCCCCCAAGCAGTCGCCGTACGGCCAGCTAGTCCTGACCCGGCAGAAGTGTCCCGAGAAGGCCCAGAGTCTGGAGTACAGCCCTGTGGGGAAGGAGTACGTCAAGCAGCTGGTGTACGTAGAACAGTCCACATCTAGTCCACGCTTTCGCACAGCAGACCGCCTGCTTCGCTACGGCACGTCTGGGGGCTACGGAGGGTCTTATGGGGGTTCATTCACTCTGCAGCACAGCCAGTCTCTGATTAGGGACCCGCGCCTGCTCCTGGACTTCAGCGGGGAGGGTGGCGGGGACGCTCAGAAGCTGCTGTATGAGGATTCCATCTCATGGTCGGCCAGCCAGACACACACCATGTCCTCCTCAACCATCGGCCCTGGACCCTTCTCTCCAGGTGGGAACCGCAAACGGAAGAGCCGTAAGCCATCTCTTCCCCAGGAGCTGTCCCGCTGCGGGACAGAGACAGAGGGGGCGTCTCCCTCAGAGGCCATGCTGGCTCAGGCTCGGCTGGCCTGGGAGGCCCAACAGGTCATGAAGCAGAGGAGCAGCTGGGACTCAAACCAGGCGGGCAGCTCCAAAGACGGCTATGAGAGCGACGGCGCGGTTCCTCTGCCCTTGCCCGGGCCTGTGGTCAGGGCCTTCAGTGAGGACGAGGGCCTTGCTCAGACTGAGCATCACTGGAAACGGAGCACCTTTGACCGGCTGGGCTTCCCCCAGGCTCTGCTGGAGAAGAGTCTGTCTGTCCAGACCAACCTAGCCTCTCCTGAGCCCTTCCTCCACCCATCACAGGTAAGTGAGTCCACAGCAGTCAGAAGTGAGCCAGGGCATGTACTTGCTTCACAGACAGCATATTACTTTGGGCAAACCCAAGATGAAGCAAAGGCTTTGGAATAGGTCATATCCAGGTCATATCCACACGTGCTGTGTTCTGTTAGTATAGTCCAAGTGATTTTTAACTATCTATAGTCACATGTACTTGTTGGTAAAGCCGGCTAACACCAAACTGGACACTTCCTTCTGTTTGCTGTTTTCAGTCTGAAGACCTCGGAGCCTGTGCCCAGTTTGAGGCCAGTCGAAATGCCAGGAACATGATGCCAAGTGCAAGCTGTGGGGTGTTTCCAGAGTTCTCCCTCAGAAAGCCCTCTTCAGAGACAGACATTGAGAACTGGGCCTCTAAGCACTTCAACAAACACACACAGGTACTGCGCATCCAAGAGATGAATGCTGTTATATATCTGAATATGCAGGATGTATGGCACAATGAGCGCCCCCCACACTGTGTGAAGGGTTTACCTCAGAGAGAATCAAATGACTCTCTAGGCAGCACCGTGGCTGAAGGGCCACCACTCGCTCCCCACAGTCATTATGTTTCAGATTCATCTTCCAAAGGAGATGCAGCCATTGTGTTTGGAGTGCACATTTTTTCCCTGTGTCTGGGTGGGTTTCCTCTGGTTATTTCCCCCATCAGCACAAACATGTACAATCATCCTCCAGCTAAGGTCCTGACCCAGATCTGGGGCTGGGTCCTTGGCCACTTCACTGTGTTGTCCAGTGCTACTGGCAGCCAGGGTGTATGAAAAATGGGTCCCTCTAGGGACAAAGTACATATACTTTGACTTTAACGTCTCTCAGTTATTTGACTTGAATTGAAAACTGTTCCAACATAAATGGTGCTACATTCCAGTAAGTCATGTTTTCTCAGATTTAGCAGTTCTCAATTTGGGAAGAGTATGTGCAAAAGTAAGAGGAATGGCAAACTAGCAAAATAAGGACCCATTTACATTAATTTATTAATGCTGCAATTGGTGCTGGTCAGAAATCCGAAATGTTCGCTTTAAACTTGCATTTGAATCTTGGAACATCTGACCATTAGGTAATGAGAACTGGAGGAGGTCCCATAATTCTTAAAGCTATGCACCCTGGGTGGGGGTCACAGTAACCCAGAGAGATCATGCAGGCTCACCACAAATGAGTATTAACATGTTTTTCTAGGATGGGGAAGAGCACTACCTATAATATAGTGTGTGTTACGTCATTGATCAAACTCTTTTACTTGTAATAAAAACTGTGCAAGATTAAGTTGAGTGTTTGGATGGTTCTGCAGTGTAGTTAGGTCCTGATCTCACGGTCTGTGCTCTGCGTCAGGGTTTGTTCCGGAGGAAAGTGTCCATAGCCAACATGCTGGCCTGGAGCAGCGAGCCCATCAAGAAGCCCATGATCGTGACGTCGGACCGCACTGTGAAGAAGGAGGCCGTGGAGATCTTCAAACTCATCCAAACCTTCATGGGAGACCGGCGCTGCAAGGCCGACCCCCTGTGTGTAGCGCTGGAGGTTTGTACCCTCACACTCTGACAATTTGAGGCCTCATTTATCAATTATTGCTCATGTGCAAAACACCTAACTGCTCTAAAATTTGAGGTGGTGGAAATGCAAAGGAAGTCGTTTGTGGGTGCTGCTGACTGATTTATCACAACTAAAGGTGCTTTTCCACTGTAGGAACTTTTTCTCTATTTATGGTACTTTTTTTTTAGTTCCAGTCCCCATTTGATGCTTATTCAATGAGTTGGAACTAGGGAGGGGAACCACACTTTGGGGTCTTTTTTAGCTCCTGCTCAAGGGCACCTACTTTAGTCTGACCTGGAACCTTTTTGTATATTTACAGCATGAACTTAATTGGGAAATATTTTTCATTCATTTTATGACCTATACTTTTTTTGAAAAAGAGAATTAACATAAACGGAGCAGGATGAAGGGGGAAAAAAAGACTTTTGTAACTTAATTAATTTTCTACCGCTTCCCGTTAGGCTCCAGTCACCTGCGACTCCTATCCCAGTGACTTTGAGCCTTAGATACACTCTAGCTTAATTGAATACGTCAATTTTATGGTCAAATAGACCCATTTCAGCCACTGTCACTGTGTGAATGCAAGCAATGGGGTCTAGGTGGTTCCTCAAACCAAATAGGGACTGGGGAGTTCTTGTTAAAATGCCTTATGAGTAAAACTTGGTGATAATGTTGTATGTTGGAGAAACATACAACGTGGAGAAAAGAACCTTTTTTAACAGTGCGATTTGTGCACCAATACAACATGTAATTATTGTTTTCAATGCAGCGCTAACTAAAAAAATACTCTTTACCTGCCACACTTTGGCATTGCCCCCAACAGATATTCCACTGAACTGGTGCATCCCACAGCAGTCATCAGTCAATGTGGACATTCACATGTCTGTCCCATGTCCTTTTAAGCCCTAAAAATGGAGATTGCAGGGTCAAAAGGGTATACAGATTCACTGCCCCAAAGTGCTGCACAGGTTCAATAAGACAGGACAGGAAAGGACAATTTAATGCTGAAAAGCATCAATTGAAAACACAATGTGGGTGCAATAAAAATGTCTAGCTGAGCTTAAATTAAAAGCCAGTGCAAAAAGATGAGTTTTTAGCAACAATTTGAAACTCTGAACTGAAGTAGCGGCTCTTATCTTCAAGGGAAGAAAA
Organism: Rhinogobius similis; assembly: GCA_019453435.1. Classification (NCBI taxonomy): domain Eukaryota; kingdom Metazoa; phylum Chordata; class Actinopteri; order Gobiiformes; family Gobiidae; genus Rhinogobius; species Rhinogobius similis. The sequence goes on from CM033623.1 coordinate 837,716, forward strand.
GAAGAGAATTCCATAGTTTAGGACCAGCAACAGAAAAAGCTCTGTCTCCTCTAGATTTTAGTCTGGACCTGGGACAGTCCAGGAGCAGTTGGTCAGCCGACCTCAGTGCTCGGCCCAGGGTGTGCAGAACAAGCATTTCAGATAAATAAGAAGGTGCTAGATTCAAGATTCTGCCAGAGACTTGTAGACAAACTGTAAAATCTTGAACTGGATCCTGAAGAAAACGAGAAACCAGTGGAGCGAGGACCGCACAGGGGTAATGTGGTCCCTGAGTCTCGTCCCGCTTAGCAGGCGGGCTGCTGCATTTTGGACCAGCACAGGGGTAATGTGGTCCCTGAGTCTCGTCCCGCTGAGCAGGCGGGCTGCTGCATTTTGGACCAGCACAGGGGTAATGTGGTCCCTGAGTCTCGTCCCGCTGAGCAGGCGGGCTGCTGCATTATGGACCAGCTGTAGTCTGCACTGAAGACTGGTCAAGGCCAAAGTACACTGAATTACAATAGTCAAGACGTGACATTATCAATGTGTCCTTTTCCATATGGTTCGGGGGTAAATAGGACTTTGCTTAAAATTCGAAGTTGGAAAAAGCTTGTTTTCACCACTGAACTAATCTGTTTGTCAAGCTTTTATCGAGAAAAATACCAAGACTTTTCACAACAGGAGAACAATAACATGAAAACTCACTGAAAACATCTTTGAAATCACCAAAGATTACAATTTCAGTCTTTTTGTCCATTAGATTAAAAAAATTCAGCGACATCCAGTTCTTACCAGTTCACTTAGGCATTTACGAGTGTTTCAACAGTAGTTTTAGTAGTTCAAATGTGAGTCTTCTCTCACATGTTAATGCTTCTGCTGAACTTTGAACAGAATCGTATTATTAAAACATAAATAGGTAATATTAAAGAAACTGATATTATTCTGTGTTGAAAATTGTGTAAACCGTGTAAAGAGCTAACATTTTTCTTACCCCCCTCAGGTGGTAGTGCGAGGCTGGAGTAACCAAGGCCTCCGGGACGAGCTGTACATCCAGCTGTGTCGGCAGACCACAGAGAACTTCCGCTACGACAGCCTGGAGCGCGGCTGGGAGCTCATGGCCATCTGCCTGGCCTTCTTCCCCCCCACGCCCCGCTTCCACAACTACCTGGAGGGCTACATCCAGCGGCACATGGACCCACTCAACGACAACAAAGGTGAGGACGGGACACATACACCTGCAGTCAGTGCAGGGGAACCAGGGTATCAAGGCAGGTATTAAGGAGATGGAGCAGACAACTCCTCTACTATGAGGGGCAGGGCTAAAGTCTTTTTACAGTGAAGGGCAGGGCTAATGCAGAGGCGAACGCATATTCCAATTCTCTTTTACAGTGAGGGGTAGGGTTAAGGCCCTTTTACAGAGAGGGGCAGGGCTAAAGCTCGTTAGCAGTGAGCGGCAGGGCTAAGGCTCTTCAGCGGTGAGGGGAAGGGCTAAAGTGCTTTTACAGTGAGGGGTGGGGCTAAGGCGAAGGGCTGTACACCTTGGGCCTTCCCAAACAGCTTTTCTCCCTTCCCTATGCTCCAACACTGTATTGATCAATAAACAATGCTTGTGAAATTCAACAGAATGATGCTGTAGTTATAAGCTGCTTTCATTTTGTTAAAAGCAGTAGGTAACAACACAAACTGTTAAAATTCCGTATATCTCCATATTTGCTTCATGGCTATGTCTCCTCCAGCTCACTGTATTCTGTGCCGCGGTGCTTGACATAAGCAAATGAAATAATTAAATAATAGGCGTGGGCCGAAGGGGGGAAGGAGTGGGGCGAAGGGGGAAGGAGTGGGGCGAAAGGGGAATGATAATTAAGGGGAATACGTGGGCGGAAGGAATACGTGGGCCGAAGGGAATATGTGGTAAAGGGAAGAAGCGTGGGCGAAGGAACGTGGGCGAATAGCGTGTGGTAAAGGGGAATACGTGGGCAGGAAGAAGCGTGGAAGGAATGTGGGAATAAGCGTGGGCGAAGGGAGATAATAACGAACGAATGCGTGGAATAAGAAGGGAAGCGTGTAAAAGAATGAATACTAAGAAGGGGAAGAGCGTGGGGTGAAGGAAGGCGTGGGGTGAAGAAGGCGTGGGAGTAAAGGGGGAAGGCGTAAATGGGGAATAGCGTCACAAATGGAAGAAGCGTGGGGAAAAAGCGCTGGGCGAATACAATCCGACAGAAGCGTGGGCGAATACAAGCCATGGGGAATAATGGAAGAAATGGGAAAAAGGAAGGCTGGGGAACAAGATAAAATCCATGGGAAAATGGGAAGTGGGGAATGCTGGGGAATAACGACAAGCCATGTGAGGAACCCATTGGGAATAAGGGGAAAAGCTGGGAATACGAAGAAGAATAAGTGAAGGGGAATGAAGTGAATACTGGTGAAGAAGACTGGAATGCAAGGGGAAGAATGGGAATAAAGGGGAACAATATGGGGTGAAGGGAATAAGCGTGGTGAAGGGGAAGGCGTGGGGTGAAGCGGAAGCGTGGGGGAATGAAGGCGATGGGCGAAGGGGAAAAGCGTGGGGAAGGGGAACGATGGGCGAAGGCAATGGGCGAGAGGGGAATACGTGGGCGAAGGGGGAAGGCGTGTGGTAAAGGGGGGAAGGCGTGGGCGAAAGGGGAAGGCGTGGGCCGAAGGGGGGAAGGCGTGGGGTAAAGGGGGAAGGTGTGGGGTAAAGGGGGAAGGCGTGGGGTAAAGGGGGAAGGCGTGGGGAAAGGTGCCAAATTAAAACATATTAATTTTGACTCACTGCTTTTCACAATAAGCTATGCATAGTAACAACTGTACATCTGTTGTAGTTTTGGATGTACCACAAGGGGGCGACAGCAGCACAGGGTGACTGTGACCTGCCCTTGACTTTGAGGCGCTGCTCATGTGGAACAAATGCATTCATCAAAACTCCTGTGGGCTGCAGAGAGCTCGCGACACGAGAGAGAGGGAGCTATATGTGTCATGTGTGTGGACTTACTGCACAATTCTTTCTGCTCATGTTCTAGGAGTGGCCATCAGCAGCTATGCCAAATATTGCTACAGGAAGCTGACCAAGGCTGCTCTGACTGGAGCCAAGAAGGTATGGCACTTCAGCTGCTCTTGTCTGTTTTGTTGAATTCTTAAGTAGTAGACAGAGTTGTATTAGTAGAAGAGCACTAAACCTCATGTCTTCTGTATTTCCTCCAGTAGTTCTATTCATAAATGGTTTGGATAGGCAGCAGAGGGCAGCAGAGGGCAGCAGAGGGCAGCAGAGGGCAGCAGAGGGCAGCAGAGGGCAGCAGAGGGCAGCAGAGGGCAGCAGAGGGCAGCAGAGGGCAGCAGAGGGCAGATTGGAAGCTCTGACACTTTACATGCAGTGATCCCTCGTTTATCGTGGGAGTTGCGTTCCAAAAATAACACGCGAAAAGTGAAATCCGTGAAGTAGTCACAGCTTTATTTTTTATTATTTTACAATGCAATACTGAACTATGGAATGAAACCAAAAATCAAAACCTGTTTTAAAGCCCAAAATGTGTTTAAAACAATAATTTTAATATAGTAATACAAGGTTGGAAACATTGTCACTCGCATATTTCACAGTCTGTGCCTCTTGGTCCTGACTCCGCTCCGCTGTAGCGTCTGTTTCTACTGAAGGCGCATCAGGCGAATCAGGATTCAGAGCACAACGCACTGTAAAAAAAAAAATCCGAGAAGCAGCGAAGCCGTGAAAGATGAAACGCGATATAGCGAGAGATCACTGTACAGAGAAGAGTGTGCTAAAACAAATTGTTTCTCTTTCCCTTTCCCTTTGAGATTCAAACCAAGACACCTCAATAATTCCCTGGTTTATATGTATTTTGGACTAGGCCAAATCCAGTTTTCCTGATGTGTATGTAAACGTGGTGTGTGCTGTGTGTGTTGCAGGGTCTGCAGAAGCCCTGTCTAGATGAGATCAGACACGCTCAGAAGGCCATCTTCAGCCCCTCCATGTTCGGCTCATCCCTGGAGGAGGTCATGGCCCTGCAGAAGGAGCGTTACCCGGACCACCAGCTCCCATGGGTGCAGACCCGTCTGTCAGAGGAGGTCCTGGGGCTCAACGGGGATCAAACTGAGGGCATTTTCAGGTCAGTGCAGGTTCTATCAAACACGTGAGACTGAATGGAAATTCAATAGAACATCTGTGTTAGGGATGTGTTTGTGGAATTCTTCAGTCGTCCATGTAATGTGCTCATTTACATAATTTTATTTTTGTTTTTCTGTCCGTACTCTATAAATTCTACACAAAACCTATATGAATTATTTCATTTTATATTCTGTAACAGAGAAAAATCCCACATAGTGGGTTTTATACTTCATATTCCATAAAACAACCATAAAAATATAAATGTAGTTAGTGGAAGCTGACTAGAGCATGTGCTGGTGTAGAATATGAGCCAGTCGTTTGTATGTGTGACGTGTGCAGAGTTCCTGGGGACATAGATGAGGTGAACGCTCTGAAGCTGCAGGTGGACCAGTGGAAGATCCCCACAGGCCTGGAGGACCCTCACATCCCAGGTACGTCTCTGTACAACTGCACTAGACTCTTAGACCCAGAGTGTGGTCTTAAGCTCTGTCCTGTTGCAGCCTCACTGCTCAAGCTCTGGTACCGTGAGCTGGAGGAACCGCTCATCCCTCATGAGTTCTACGACGAGTGCGTCCGTCACTATGACAACCCCGAGGCCGCCGTCACCGTGGTGCTGGGCCTGCCGCACATCAACAAGCTGGTGCTGTGCTACCTCATCCGCTTCCTCCAGGTAAAACACCCATCCTCTGATCTGGATCTTGCACTATCAACCAGACCTGATGTAGGTCAGGGGTCACACAATAATACATACCATTTAGCATTTATCCAAGTCCAGTTTGAAAAAGTGTCCTCAAAACCAAATGTCCTGAACATCACAGGCTCTCTTTTTTGGACAGTTTTATTGTATGTTAACATAAAAAGTATTGTAATAGTTATTTTTCCCAGTATACCAATAAATTACATTTCATATTCAAGGATTTTGTTGATTTGTTGATTTGAGGCAGAATAAAAAGTAATGTTGGGAAATGAAATGAACGTAATGTCAGATTCTGTTCTTCCTCCCGCTTCCACTGGGGGCGTGTCTGGTGTTTGTTTATACATTGTAGAGCAAACTGTAAATGGGAGACACAAGTGCATTTTTGATATAAATCTTGTACAGACCATAGAAGTGTAATGTATGGGCTGATATCTGTGCCACTAGGAACTGAAATTGAATATTGTATGATCAATAGTGAATTGCCAAAACTGAAACTGAATTTAGCTAATTGAATATATTTTTTTAGTGAAAATTGAATATTGGAAGCATGAATTGAAATTGAAGTCATTTAATTTGATATCAAGAGATCTAATGCTTTCATTTTCAATTTCACTTGAGATTCAGTTTTGATACAGTTTCAATTCAAATATTCAGTTTTAAATTCAAATATTCAGTTTTCAATACAATTCAGTTCATATACCCTTTCACTTCATATTTCAGTTTTCAGTTTCAAATTAAATTTCGGTTCAGTAACAAACATCCCAGTCTCCCTGTCCTGCCCAATAGCAGCAGAGCAAAGGAGATTAGCTACTGGTAAATTGGCTGTTGAAATAAATATCGTTGGGGCATAACAAACATTAGCTGTGAAGTGAATGTGTTTCAATGGTTTGATTGCTTTATTCGGTGATGCATTTGTCAACACACGTCGGGGAAATAGTGCTTCTTGTATGCCACAGTCAGCCCGTGGATCTACGAGTCAGCCCGGGCCACAGATTAGTCATGAGTAAAAATATCATTAACGTTACTACACTGATCAAAGAAATAAAGGGAACACTTGAACAACATAATGTGATGTGAGTTAATCAAACTTCTGGGATATCAGCCTGTCCAGTTTGGAAGCCACACCGATTGTGAATCCATTTTACCATATGTTCTGTAAATGAAACAAACAACAGGAGGAAACGAGAGGCAATTAGCAAGACACCTCTAAAAAGGACTGGATTTACTGGGGCTGACCACAGACCATTTCCCTCTCCTAATGCTTGCTCCCTGAGTTTTTGGCACTATTGCATTTTTCACCACTAGAGGTAACATGAGGCGGGGCTCTTCAACCCACACAAGTTGCTCAGGCAGTGCAGCTCATCCAGGATGTGACGTGAATCCGCACTGTGGCAGGAAGGTTTGCTGTGCCTCCCAGCACAGTGACGAGGCATGGACGAGATACCAGGAAACAGGCCAGTACACCAGGAGACCAGGAGGGGGCCGAAGAAGGACGACAACCCAGCAGCAGGACCGCTATCTGCTCCTCTGTGCACGGAGGACCCGGAGGAGCACTGCCCGAGCCCTACAAGATGAGCTCCAGCAGGCCACTGATGTGCATGTGTCTGCCCCAACAGTCAGAAACCAACTCTATGAGGGCGGTCTGAGGTCCCAACGTCCACAAGTGGGGCCTGTGCTCACAGTCCAACACCGTGCAGTCTGATTGGCATTTGCCAGAGAACACAGCGATTGGCAGATTCACCCTTGGCGCCCTGTGCTCTTCACGGACGAGAGCAGGTTCCCCCTGAGCACGTGTGACAGACGGGACAGAGTCTGGAGACGTCATGGAGAACGTTCTGCTGCCTGCAACATCCTCCAGCATGAGCTTTGGCTGTGGGTCAGTGATGGGCAGGGGAGGCATTTCTTTGGAGGGCCACACAGCCCTCCATGTGCTGGCCAGAGGTCCCTGACTGCCATTAGGTCCCGGAATGTGATCCTCAAACCCATTGAGACCATGCAAAGCCTCATGTGGCTGGAGTGTGTCAGCAGATCCTGCAGGATGAAGGCGTTGATGTTATGGACTGGCCTCCTCGTTCCCCAGACCTGAATCCAATTGAGCACATGTGGGACATCATGTCTCGGTCCATCTACCAACGTCACGTCACACCTCAGACTGTCCAGGAGCTGAGTGAAGCTCTGATTCAGGTCTGGGAGGAGATCCCTCAGGAGAGCATCCTTCGTCTCATCAGGAGCATGTCCAGGCACGTGGAGACCACACACACTACTGAGGCTCATCAAGACTGATTGATTTTGAGCCTGTTTTTGAGTCCAAACCTCCATGGGATGAGGACTTTGATTACCATTAAGCACTCTTCTTATTATGTTCCCAATGCATTACTTTATTTAATCAACAAAGAATTTGGACCAAATTATCTCGTTCATTGAGTTTTAGGAGGTGTTGTTTAAGTGTTCCCTTTATTTTTTGAGTAGTGTAGTTGTATTGACCTCAGCCAGGAAAGAAATACAGAGTGTTCAAGTGTCCAAGAAAGACACCTCCTTTGGTCCGCGCCCTGCTGATGTTGTGCCTCCGGGGGCAGCGCAGAGGCAAAGCCGCTGAGAGGTGGCGGGCTCTGAGCGTTAGATCATGGACACACGCTGTATGTGTGTGTGTGTTTACCCCGGAGAGTGGGATCACTGTCCGAGGCTGAGCACCGCTCTCATAGGCCACTTTGTGCTCTGGATTGTACAGAGCGAGTATCTGAATATGAAGTGAAAGTATTTGAAATGAATTGTTAAATTGAATGAATGCATTAGATCTCTTGACATCATCAAATTAAATTAATTCAATTTCAATTCATGCTTTCAATATTCGATTTTTACTAATAATACATTCAATTCGCTAAATTCAGTGTCAATTTTTGCATTTCATTTTCAATCATACAATATTCAATTTCAGTTCCTAGTGGCACAGATGTCTGCCCATAATAATCAGATCTTGGCAGAGACAGAACACTTCCTGGAGGAGGAGGGTCACTGCAGCAGTGTCACATTTGTCACACAGAGGGAAAACCTGTGATTAAAACTAATAAAAGCACGGATGGAAGAAACAACCACTTTGAGTGTTGTTTTGAGGTACATTTAAGACTAAAATAAGGTTAAAATCTCACAAAAGGCTTGGCTTAATATGGTCCCTTTAATGTTGCATGTTCAGTACAGTCAAGTGTAGTGTTTCTCAACCAGGGGTACGGTGACCCCAAGGGGTACATGAGAATGTGTCATTAGTTTAGCATCTTTTTGGAGTACGTTGGACCATAAATTATATTATAGTAATGTTTGACTAGATTAAACTAGTAAACTAATTTATTTGCCCAAAACTCAAGTTAAGCGGTACACTGAGTGTGAAACAAAGCTTAGGGGGGACTCGAGACAAAAAAAAGTTGGGAAACACTGCACTCGTCCTCTATGGAGCTTGTCTTTTACCTCACGCCATCAGAGTCATAGAGACTCTGTTTTGTTTCTTTGTTTTGTGTAGGGTTGCAAAGGGGTGGAAAATTCCCTGAAAGTGTCCAGAAAATTCCTGAAAATTTTCCAGACAATTCCCTGCTTGGACATTTGGGGGAAATTTCAAAAGTGAAAACTGGTCAAAAATATCATATTTTTTCTGATTTCATAGTACATTCTTTTACTCAGAATCAGAATCTAGTTGAGTTTGTTAGTGTCCCTGACGCGCAGACCACTGCACATGACACTGGCCTCCACAGACAACAGTCCATCTCTTTAAATGTTCTGGAGTCTAAACCCTTTTCCTCTCCTGCCCTAGTGGTCACATTTGAACTTACATCTTTTCTGATGCTGTTCTGCTGTGATTTGATTTAGTTTGTTCTGCTCAGTGTTCATTCCCGTTTATTCCCACTGATTCCCAGGGAAATTTTCCAACTTTAAAAATTCCATAAATTTTGCAATCCTTCTTGTGTGTGATTGGTCTGCTAGTGACACACTTTGTTTGGCAGGTGTTTGCTCAGCCTGCCAACGTAACCATCACCAAGATGGACGTGAACAACCTGGCCATGGTCATGGCTCCCAACTGTCTGCGCTGCCAGTCCGACGACCCACGCATCATCTTTGAGAACACTCGCAAGGAGATGTCCTTCATCCGCCTGCTCATCCAGCGCCTGGACACCAGCTTTATGGACGGCATTCTATAGCGCTCCCTGGTTCCTCCTGGTCCTCCCTGGTTCCTCTTGGTCCTCCCTGGTCTTCCCTGTCCTCCCTTGTTCCTCAGGTTCCTCCTGGTCCTCCCTGGTCCCTTCTGGTCCTCCATGTCCTCCCTGGTTCCTTGGGTTCCTCCCTGGTCCCTCCTGGTCCTCCTTGTCCTCCCTGGTTCCTTGGGTTCCTCTTGGTCCTCCCTGGTTCCTCCTGGTCATCCATGGTCCTCCCTGGTCCCTCCTGGTCCTCTCTGGTCCCTCCTGGTACACCCCTGGTCCCTCCTGGTCCTCTCTGGTCCCTCCTGGTCCTCTCTGGTCCCTCCTGGTCCTCCTTGTCCCTGCGCTTCCTTCTACAGCCTCTGCCTCAGCTCAGACTCCCGCCTTTGTGCACTTCCACACAGTAAATACTTGAGTTCTGTCAGTCTTTCACGTTGCATTTCTGTGGGTTTCTAACAATGGTACAGGCAGGGACATGATGACACTCCTCACTCCTCCATGGGTTTTCTAGAAGGTACACGTTCAGGGCTCCTCCTACACGCACATTGTGTCCATTTTGTATTCACTGCCAGCGCCTGCTGTCCAGGATGGGCACTGACACTACGTCTGCTGATGGAGGATCTTCTGGTGCAGGGATTAGACCTTCCTGCTCCTGTGTCGTCCATGTTTAGTGCCTGCTCAGACTGAATGCAGGTCACTCACACATACATACACACGCACACACACACACACACACACACACACACACACACACACACACACACATATGCACATGCACACACACATTCTCACACACACGTCCTCATCTCGAGACTGAATGTTCAAGCTGTCCCCGATCACTCTAAACATAAGGTACCCAAGTCTTTGATACATTTGGTAAGCAGCACTCGTTGCTCTTTGAAAGTATTCTTTTTACAGGACTTTATTTATTAATATTTATTTCATGTCAGTAATGCCTTGTTGAGATATGTATTGTAGTGTGCATTTTTACAGCACATATATTGTGTCTAAAGCAGGCATGGATGAGTGTGTGCCTGATACTGAGAAGAAGAGCTTGAATGTGTTATAGGTGCAATGTAGGACAGAGGACGGCCCTCGGCTCATCCATGGCAAAGTAAGCGTCTGTCCGGAGTCTTGGGGGCCCTTAAGTCAGGGGCCTTCGAGCACACGTCTTGTATCGTTTTTTGTGACATGTTAAAATGACTGTGATCGCTCCGTCTAACACCCTTTATCAGCCACACGTGTCCCTCACGGTTCTGCCTTCTCTCTGACTTTTGAAGAAGACGCCTGCAAGTCTTCGAACTGTCCGGAACTGTCGTGGACGGGGCCAAACTGGACTCTGTTTTTTATCGTGATGTTGTGGTGTGTAAAACCAACTTGTCTGTGGAACTTTGTCTCCAGGCATCGAGAACCTGGCGGCCACTGAGTCAATACTGAAAAGTGAGAAAGGAATCCTGTTTATAATGTCACGTCCATGTACGCCATATGAAGCAAATGTCGAAAACTGCCATCCCATTTTTACACGTGTTGATGCAGCCCCTGTGCTTTGTGTGCTGTACGTCAAGAGTTCAGATCTGTTTCATGAAGGTCATCTAGCACACAATGAACACGTTTGACACAAAAGTCCAAATATAGTCTATAACACTGGTGCTTTGTGCCTCTCAACTGTCCACTTAAATGGAGTCTGAGATGTGTAAGATGCGACGCAGAAGTGTGGACGACCTCAGGCCTGATGCTGGAAGCCGCCTCAGCTTTAGATCAGGGTGGGTGTCACCGTGGTAACAGACCCCACACGGCGTCACTGTTCTGACCAAATGAAATCAAACTCCCTGTCAGTGGATTTTTTAATGAACTTGTATTTGGAAGACAAATAAGGTTAACGTTTTCTCTTTCGTTATTGTTGTCTTTGCATCTTTTTCCTGTCAAAACCTGCTCGTGTGTCAACAATCAGTTAAATAAATCTGATTACTGACATCAGATGGAACTGTTTACATGACATTTCAATAATCTGATAACTCTAGAAATCAGATAATAATAATCAGATTTTTGGTTTGCATGTAAATAGCCTGATAGTAAAAAAAAAAAAAAAGAAATTGGCAATTGTTCAAAAATATGGATGCATACATGTTTAATAATAAATAATAATTTAAAATAACGTGTGACTTTGGGAAAGCCCTCGGCACAAACCCAGACTGTAGCAGCAGCGGCTCAGGGTTCGGACAAATAAAGTTCAAGACTTGGCCTTAAATAGCTCATGACTCAGTTTGGGTTGGTTTGGTTTTATCAACTCAGAAAGAACTATTGTCAGTTTGCTCCACAGGCTTCCAACAACAGGCCAGAGTTTTGTCTTCAAAACAAACAGGTTTCAAACACCTCTTAATAATAATATAGATATAATTTATTACTGTCTATTTTATGCCTTACAATTTCTGTTCTTTGTCATTCAGTGTGGGCAGCAGAGAATTCATTGAACTGTACAGGGAGACATGTTTTCTTACTGTGCACATGACAATAAACGTTTTGAATCTTCAGCCTCTGACTTCATGTTCCTGAGACACAGCTCTGAGCCTGTGTCCAGAGCCTTTAACCTGCAGGTGTTTGTCCTTGTCAGTTTGTGTTCAGGCCATGGCTCATGTTCAGGTCGTCCCAGTCTCACTCTCTGGTTCATGATTGGTGCAGGAGCTGGGCTTTAGGAGTGAGTCAACAGAAATTGAGTCCTCTGTCTAATTGGAGTAAGTTTTAGGACAAAGTGGACATAAAAACACACGAATCAGACAAGTGTTGTTTTGTTTTGGCAAGTCTTTATTCGGGCCCGAGCACAGACCCCTCAGCCCTGGCCCCTGACCCTCGGCTCTGTGAGGAGCAGACATCGGCGCACACAGAGCGACTCCCCTCATTCAGCCGCTGACATGTACTTTCTTTTTCAGTGGCCTTTCATTTGTGGAGAAAATAAAAAGATAGAGATTTTGTGTGAGGGCAGTCATTTTCACATTCTGATCTTTCTCCAAGAGGAATGAAATGAAAAGGAAGCGAACACACAAGGTCATAAATATGCTTAAAATATACAGTACATTACAAACATAACACTAATGAGAGGACTGGACATGTATTGCACAGCTGAGTGAAGTCAGTACCAGTGTCACGTGGACGCGCCACACTTCAGCACCACTGGTCCACATCAGGGTAAACCAGGTAACCATACCACAATATTCATATTACAAGAATTATACACACTGCAGCGCAGTCAGTTGTTCTTAAGGCCTTCCACCTGAGAATCATAGTTTTGCCACTTGAATTCTGAATATTTATATTGATGTCCGGGGTTTGACAAGTTCAGATGTATTTAGTTTGTATGACTACATTTTACAAGAAATGTCTATGTAAAACAAATCTGTCTTCTATTTTTCTTTTTTGACCTTTATTTTTCTATTTTAACCTTTTTAGTATTCTGAATTCAAGCCATTTGAACTAATGTAGCATCATTCTGCAGTGTATAGTCTTTATGTTAAAGGTGCCCAATGTAACTTTTCTGGTGCCATGTGCTCATCTCCATGACGATGGTGTTCATAACTCACTCAGTTCTACAGCTCAAATGTTTTCTCTTATCGAACATTAAAGACAGAAATGATAATGGCTGTTGATTTAACAGTGATTCAAAGTACTACTTACACAAATATATAATGTTGTTATGGACAAGCTTTTGTCTGTGAACCCCACTTTGGGAACCACTGCCTAGAACCCTCCACAGTATGGCATTAAACATATCTATCTCCATGGAGACCAGGAGGTGAGTTGTGTGGAGGCCGTGCACTGTAAGAACGCTGGGTTTTCAATGTATGTTGGGGCAATAAAAACACCAGTAATTGAATTAACACAAATACACTGAATGTCACAGAGGACAACACTCCAGGCACAGCAGTTTCAGCTCCATGGAGACAGAAAAGTTACACAGTGCACCTTTAATGTAGTGTTTACTCGGATTATCCTGCTTTACAGATATTGTATTATGAGTATTGGTAAGAAAGTTTTAAAGATAGTCATCTGGATTGGAGAAGTTTCAATATTCATCTGTCAAAATGTCTCGATTTCACAGAGTCCAGGAGCCAGTGTTTCAAAACTTAGGATCCAGATCAAATGACTACCTTTCTCAATAGTATCATTAATCCTAATATTTACTGTAGCAATATTTTGTACATATAAATGTGCTACGTATCGATCATTTTCTGTGGTCAGATCGTGCAGCCCTGGAGCGCTGGCCTCTGTGCTTCAGACTGTGCACTGCTCGGGCCCCTCAGGGACCAGACTCAGCATTTGAATGGCCTCCGCCAACACTAGTGAGAACAACAGGAGCTAGTTCACATTCACAGGACTGTCAGGCTAGCCTCAGATTAGCATTGGCCACGCTTGTGCAAAATAAAGCAATTCAAATCAGGAATACTGAAAATACTGAAACGATGTCCACTTTCCAAAGAAAATAAGAACAGCAGAACAAAACCATACAGCAGAGGTGGGCCTTGTTGACCAAAAGGAATAGACATCAGTTCACCAGATAATGATGATCAGATCTGTTTGCAATCCATCAGAAATGTGCAAAAATGTGCCTGATAATGTCTTGGTTTAGGTTTTCGCACAAACTGTGAAAGGACCGAGATATGAACCATATCATGCAGAGATTTTATTCCACAGTCTAGATATACTGTTCTAATTTAGCATATCTTCTAAACAATTCAATCATTGATATATTGCCCACCTCTACTAATTTAAACTAATTAGATAAAATACATATATTAAAAAAACACTTCCCTTCGGTTCATTTGTGATTTGAAGCTTAATTCTGTAAACAACCAACAATATGGCATGGCAAATTCCTTGTTAAAACTAAACAGTTTAGCACAAAAAGTAAAATAAGTACAAATAATATTACAAATCTACCTGAAAACGTCAGTGCCCCTCGACAAAATCACTGTTTTAGTCAAAATAAACAACAGATGCTTAAATGTGTTGGAGATTCTACTCTGGAGTCCAGTTGCTAAAGGTCCATGGAGTGGATCGCACAGAGAACAGCAGCTTGTGCTTGAGTCTTACACAGTTCCACACTTAAGTCGCATCGATACATTTCTAGATTATTCATATTTTCTTTAAATATCCCAAAAGTTAAGAAGAAACATAAATCTGTCCCTTAAACAGTGTGAGCCATCCAAGGCATTACGTCAGGACTGTCACTGAACTGAGTTACAGGTTTTTAGTAGCTTTATATCATGAGGTAATTAAAAGCTGTTTCTGGTGAGCGTTCACACAGTTCAACGTTCTACAGGCCTAGAAGATTTATGGAGAGTTAAAATATGTTGTTTATCACGCAGATAACTGTTGGGTCAAGTGTGTCCAACATTTTGGACTGTGGGTTTTTCTTTTTTTCTTTTTATTCAAATAAATGAATAAATACATTTATTCATTATGTTTTTTATTGCACTAAAATCTTGTATTTTAAACATGTGTCCTTAAGCAGGTTTGCCTCTCCACAGACATGACTCATGACTAGTGGAGAGCAGATTACTGTTTGTCTCCATGGAGATGTTAAAGCTTTACCAGGAATGTTCCACAGGATGGCATAAAACTGGTCCATCTCCATGGAGTCAGGCCGGAAATATTACACAGTGCTACTTTAAATGTTATGGGCCTCTAGAATGTTGTGTCATTAGAAAGCCATGGGACAGTCATCTGTGAACTGACTCTGTCAGACAGACTCTCCAGACAGACTCCCAGCTCTCTATTAGAGTCAGTCTGTCTGACAAGTCGGAAATTCAGTCTGTCAGAGTCAGTCTGTGTCCAGAGTCCCAGTCTGTCCAGAGTCTGACTCTGACAGGGTCAGTCTGTCAGTCAGTCTGTCAGAGTCAAGTCAGTCTGGCTCAAGTCCAGTCTGTCCAGAGTCCAAGTCTGTCCTGACAGAGTCAGTCTGTCAGAGTCAGATTCAGATCTGTCAGAGTCCAGTCTGTCAGACTGACTCTGACAGACTGACTCTGACAGACTGACTCTGACAGACTGAATCTGACTCTGACAGACTGACTCTGACAGACTGACTCTGACAGACTGACTCTGACAGACTGACTCTGACAGACTGACTCTGACAGACTGACTCTGACAGACTGACTCTGACAGACTGACTCTGACAGACTGAATCTGACTCTGACAGACTGACTCTGACAGAGTGACTGTGACTCTGACAGACTGACTTAAGAGCTGTGAGCTTCAGTGTGTGATGAGGCGACGCAGCGACACATTTACCACAGTAAAAAGTCTTTCACCCTGACTCCTCCCCCTATCTCTTGTCCTCTCCCCCTGACTCCTCCCCGTGTCGCAGGAGGGACGCACTCACAGCATAACAGACCAGTGCCACTGAGGTCAGAGGAGCCTTGCAGCTTATGGCTTTCTGACCACTCTCACCAGGGCCCTCAGGAGCAGGGGGCCCTCAGGAGCAGGAGGCCCTCAGGAGCAGGGGGCCCTCAGGAGCAGGGGGCCCTCAGGAGCAGGAGTCCTCTGAGTAAGCAGTTGTGACATGGGTGTATACACAATACATGGTACATTTTATCATACAAGAGTGCTGAAGTCCCTAGACCAGTGTTAGCAGCAGCTTCTGGAGGACCACAGGAGGACCACAGGAGGACCACAGGAGGACCACAGGAGGACCACAGGAGGACCGGCAGTCAGTGGAGGGTGGAGGGAGAGGTCCAGAGCAGATACATCCTGACCCGACCATCTCTGCTCCTTTAGTCCTTCAGTCCGGGATGGAGACGCTCTCTTCCTTCAGCGATCATTAGTCTTAGTTTGACTTCTCTAAAGTACAGTATTTCCCCTGGTCTTGCTGAGAAGGTGTGAGTGGACAGTGGAGTGGTCCTCTCAGGCGTTGGACATCTCGGCTTTGCTTAGCGCGATGGCCAGCTCTAGGTCCTCCTGCTCCTGCTGCCTGAGCCTCTTCAGCCTCTCTCGCTCCGCCCGCTCGCTCTCTCGCTTGGCCCACTCCAGCTGCTGTGCTTCGTTCCCAAACTGAAGGACAGAAGGTTCAGCTGAGATTCTGAAGAGCTTGCTAGAATGTGCAGTTGAGTTTCATAATACAGATATTTGTACTGGTTACGGTTTATATCTCTGTAATTACTGGGATTATCCACATGAAACAAACACTGGCACAAGTTCAATGTGTTTTTGCAGCACACATTAACCATGTTCTTCATTAAAGAACACATGAATAGTTTCTAGGGATGCACCGATACCACTTTTTTCCAAACGAGTACTCGTCGATACAGAGTACCAATACCGTTCTTAAAAATTCAAACTCCACTCAGTTAAAATTAAAGAAAAAAGCTTTTTCAAATGTAACTAAGATAAGCAGTAATTACTTACATTCAAGAGTCAACTTTAACTTAGCAGCTTCTTTTGCTTTTATTTCACTTTTCTGCGCCACGTTTTAACATCTCTGTATGAAATATGTTAGGTATGAATACAGTTGGCCAGAGTTAACAGATATTAACAGCTGAGGCTGATGATGTTTTGCTAACACTGTCGGCTCAACAAACAAAGTTATCATCTCTGTCTCTCTCGTCCAATCATAAACCGGTCCGCACTGGCACCCTCTGGGAGCTAGTACCTCTTGCGGCCCCTTCGGACCCTCAAACGGGGCCAGTACGGTTCACTTTTGTTCAGTCCCGCTCCGCGCTGTACCACGCTAATGGAAACATGACTTTAGTCAGTCTGGTTCACTTTGGCCACACGGCTCCTCCTGCTGCTCACACGGCCGCCCTGCGACTGCAGATGCAACGACGTCACGACGGCATGAGATGCGCCGTGAGCGAGCGTCTACGTGAGCTGCCGTAAAAGAGGTATCGAGCGCCGTGTCGGGTCCTCTTCAGTGAGTACGAGTACGAGTACTAGCACCTGGTATCGAGCCGATACCTGATACTGCTATCGGTATCGGTGCATCCCTAATCATTTAAACATGCTCTTGTAACTTTATTTTCACATCTCATGTTGTAGAACTTAAAAGAATTGCTACAAAAGTACACATGACTAGTCAGGTGTTTCCCATTTCAGGAATTGAGTTAGCGCGCCATCTACTGGATGCAGAGAGAATTACATATGTGAGATAAACAAACCTAGCTTGCCCTAACATGCTAATGTAGGCACGCAACAGGAGATCATGAAGTTCTACCTTAGACATCAAAAACATGAAAATGTGTTTTCTGAGGCTCAGAGGGAGAGGACTTACTAAACAAACAAACGTGAATGAAAATAAATACAACTCCAGGCTTGTTTTGATGAGGGAGCAATGTTATAACATGGTTAAAGCTCAAAAAAGTCTATTTTGCATAATTTTCAGATAAAAGCACATTTTGATCCGTTCATTAGAGCAGACCCAGAGCGATGTTTGACTTCACTATTGCACCACATGATTCTTGAACTTAAGACTTGGAAGTAAAACATGAATTTCAAGTCTTACCTTGCCTTTCTCTCCTCCTGTCAAAAGAGAAAAAACACAAGTTATTCACCAGGTCATATGACCGAGACCTGCATCTGTAATCAAGTTCATCTCATGTGGGCTTTTTATGGCCAATCATTTAGAGACCTGAGAAACCGATAAACCAATAGTTTTGGGTTGATTTTCATAAACCCCGGATCATATGATTTGAAATAGCAACAAACCCATAGAACGTAAAATAAGGGACATCGGGAGCCTGTTAGCCGTTACATTCCAAATAGGAAGTATCCATGGAGGCTGTACCGACACTGGTGCCCTTTACTCTGTAACTACTTCGGTCAAACTCACCATCTGGAACTAAATGTCTGTTTTGACACACTCTACATGATCCTGGTGTTTTTTTTCTCATGGTTGTTCATAAATCAAGTTCTTAGCAAATAATAACTGACCAATCAGGTGCTTCCTTTTCCAGAAGTCGGTTTTCGCTCACGTTAGCATAGGATTGGATTTGCTAGCGCCACACATTGCCACCGTCTCCACCCACTGAGGGGCGGAAACCATTAGCAACCTCGCTCCTGATTGGTCCGTGCGGTTGCCACTATACGAGCACTCGGATCTCCAAATGTGGAGTGCGGCTTCATTTTAGCCGCTACAACTGCTAGCCGCGATTGTCTTCATTGGGCTGGAGCCAAACACTTTATGGTCTATGAACAAACCAAACCACAAACCAGTTTCACAGAAAGCCATACGAGGTGTGTAGGATTTTATGCAGAGCTCTCTTCAACTCAATCTAAACTCAAGGAAGGATCCTTGAGTTGTGTGGTCAGCTGACCATCTCAGCCTATATTTAAAGGACTCATATTCTGCATTTGTATTGGTTAATATGCTAAAAACAACATGTGGCCTGCTATATTGATCTATCTCAAATGAAGTTCATCCAAATAAGCCCTGAACTTAACAGAGAAAAATACAGCAGTATCTGTAAAATAACCACAAATATGAATCTCCAACTATAATAAAGATTTAAAAAGAAAACAAGAGCTTTACTTGTGGTGGAGGTTGGGGCAAAAGGGTCTTTGCCGCTGAAGGGGTCCACCAGGCCTTTTTTACTCTGGAACGGGTCCATGGGTTCACTGCCGAACGGCTGGAACGGGTCGCACTTGGACTCACCGCTCACTGGAGTGCTTTTACCTGAGGAGGAGACGCCACACCCTTACACGAGGACTGGGCCTGTTCCACTGTCCACTGACCCTCTGCAGATCTCACACAGGGTTAGGTCAGGAGAACCTACATCAGCCAACCCGCCCACCCACCTGCACTGAGCCCACCCACAGCCCGCCCACCTGCACTGAGCCCACCTACAGCCCACCCACAGCCCACCCACCTGCACTGAACCCACCCACAGCCCACCCACCTGCACTGAACCCACCTACAGCCCACCCACAGCCCGCCCACCTGCACTGAGCCCACCTACAGCCCACCCACCTGCACTGAACCCACCTACAGCCCACCCACAGCCCGCCCACCTGCACTGAACCCACCTACAGCCCACCCACCTGCACTGAACCCACCCACAACCCACCCACATCCCGCCCACCTGCACTGAGCCCACCTACAGCCCACCCACAGCCCACCCACCTGCACTGAACCCACCCACAGCCCACCCACAGCCTGCCCACCTGCACTGAACCCACCCACAGCCCACCCACCTGCACTGAGCCCACCTACAGCCCACCCACCTGCACTGAACCCACCCACAGCCTGCCCACCTGCACTGAGCCCACCTACAGCCCACCCACAGCCCACCCACAGCCCGCCCACCTGCACTGAGCCCACCTGCACTGAGCCCACCCACAGCCCGCCCACCTGCACTGAACCCACCCACAGCCCGCCCACCTGCACTGAACCCACCCACAGCTCACCTACGGCCCACCCACAGCCCACCCACCTGCACTGAACCCACCCACTGCCCACCCACCTGCACTGAACCCACCTACAGCCCACCCACCTGCACTGATCCCACCCACTGCCCACCCACCTGCACTGAACCCACCTACAGCCCACCCACCTGCACTGAGCCCACCCACAGCCCACCCACCTGCACTGAACCCACCCACAGCTCACCTACGGCCGACCCACAGCCCACACACTTGCACTGAGCCCACCCGCAGCCGACCTGCCCACACTAGGCCCAGTGGTTCCTCTGGGTGGTTAAGTGGGACTGTGTCACACACGCGCCTGTGTGCAGTGTGTAAAGGGCCAGTATTGCACAGGTGGTGGCCCCGAGGACAGTGTAATGGGACGAGAGCACTCACCACTGGGGGGCTTGGGCCTCGGGGGAACGCCTTTCTTCGGGGGCAGCGCAGGGGTGTCATTTTTTCTACTGAAGGGGTCTTCAGCAAATACTGACTACAAAGAAACAAACACAAAATGGCAGCAGTGAAACTCTTGTGTGAAGAGGAGATGTGAGTGCGGTACCTTCTGGTAGTCTGGCAGCCAGCTGGCCCGGCCCTCAAATGGGTCTCTGGGTTTGGACATGTGGCTGAAGTCTGCAAATCCTGCTGAGGAGTTAGTGCTGCTGAATGAGCTGCTGCCGAACGGGTCCAAGGATCCAAACAGATCTGAACACAAGACAGCAGTGAGCCATCAGATCCAGACGGATTCTGTCTGCTCAGACACAGGGCACATACCGGCTCCTTTAGTCTTCGGGTTTCCGGAAGAGAAGGGGTCAGCACTGGGAAAGTGACCGGGTTGCTGTAAGAGACGGTGATTACTGTCAAAACTATTTTGACTTGTTTAGTCTGTTCTTACTTTTACAGCCCCATGATAATGAACTGAAGTTAATGTATGGCCTTGTAAAAAACAATCAAGGTATTCATGGTTTCATTCGCGGCACATTTAGGTCAGATATCTCTCCAGAGCTGAACGTAAATAGTCACTGGACGTAAATAGAGTCACTATAACACATCTCCTCATTATCCTGGCAGAATACTTAAATTCTACGTTAGATTCTGACATTTCTGACTACATTTATTATTTCTGTCATTTCTGACATTAAATAGTTGAAAAGTTGAGAAACGTGTTAACTTCTATACCCTTCATTTGTTCTAGCATTTGTTGTCATTTTTGAGCTGCTTTGTTTGAGTGGTTATTAACCAGAAAACAAAAAATATGAATCAGGATCATTTAGATCCAATCCTGCAAAGTTTTGAAATATCGACATACACAGTAGGGCTGACAAAAACATTTAAATTATTTTTTTTTCCTTCATATGATTGATCACAGTTATTTTGTCTTAATAAAAAAAAAATGTCTTTCTATATGCATTTCCAGAACATAAACAACACAGATTCCCATTTACTAACATAAAACAGTCCAAAGTGTGACCTCCAAACATGTTTTACAGACAGATGAGTGGCTGTGAATCACTGACCATTAGGAATGACTGAATTCAAATCGAACTAATTGCAAAGTTTTACGACAGGTATCTGTGATCAGGATACAGGTATTTAGAAATCTGTATTGTTTTAATGTGGATTTAAAATTTTGAAATCCTCATCAGTGATAATAATCTTCTTGGACAGAGACAGACTGCTTCTAACCTTGGATGGTAGTGTGGCACTTTTGTTAAAGGGGTCAGCAGTAGAGAAGGGGTCCTTTGTGGTCTTCTTAAAGAAATCTTCTGAAGAGGACTTGAATGGGTCTGTCTCTTTGAACGGGTCTCCTCCAAAAGGATCTGAACGATACAGGACGACAGCGTCACATACAGCGGAACAAGTGACAGCTACGATAGGGTCCTTTGATAAAACTTGTGAAAGACAAAGGAGGGCAGTTATACGGCATGTTTACTCTGACAATCACTTATAATCAGAGGTGGTACTTCTCACATTTACTCAAGTACATTTGATTAGGTTAAATGACTTGGTTAGTTGGACCTCTACTTTGCACTTCGATGTGAGTAATATTTTTATCACATTTTTATCAGAGAGGGTTTGTTTGTGTTGTGAAGCTCTTGCCATAATGTACAGTCATTTTAATAACTGATTAGTTGCCATCAAGTACAGACGTCTCAAAGTGACAATACTCTTATCTTGAGTACATCTTAGGTGACTTTACCCACCTCTGCAATTCAACATAAAAGAGAGAGCTTAGGTTAAGTGAAAATGTAGCTTGGTGCGATCTAAGTGTGGTTGGTGCTAGTTTTGGACGTCCCCTGACAGATGATATATACCTGCAGTTCCTGTGGGCAGCTTTGCAAATGGGTCAGTTTGAAAAGGGTCACCTTCAGGAGCAAAGAGCAAAAGAAGGAAAAAGCAACAGAGAAAAGAGAAGACAGTCACAAGCTGAGAGCAAACGGCTGAGAGCAAATCATGTGAACACAAACGGAAGGCTGCGCAGTGGAACTCTGCAGCAGGACTGACATTTTGGACTTGGCACGATTAAGTTACCCTTGAATGGGTCGGTTTTGAAGGGGTCCTCGGTGTGGAAGGGGTCACAGTGCAGCTCCTGAGGCTGGCTGGGGAACACGGGCTGAGGCTGGCTGGGGAACACGGACGCCTTCACTTTGAAAGGATCCTCCGCCTGCACACACATGAACACACGCACACACACACGCACACGCACACACACACACACACGCACGCACGCACACACACACAGACACACACGCACACACACACACACACACACACACACACACACACGCATACACACGCACACACACACGCATACACACACGCACACACACACACGCACACACGCATACACACACGCACGCACACACACACGCATACACACACGCACACACACACACGCACACACACACACGCATACACACACGCACACACACACACACACACGCACACACACACACACACGCACACACACACACACACACACACACACACACACACACGCACACACACACACACACGCACACACACACACGCACACACGCACGCACACACACACGCATACACACACGCACACACACACGCATACACACACACACACACACACACACACACACGCATACACACACGCACACACACACACACGCACACACGCATACACACACGCACGCACACACACACGCATACACACACACACACACACACACACGCACACACATGAACACACGCACACACACACGCACACTGAACACACGCACACACACGCACGCGCACACACGCATACACACGCACACACACACACACGCACACACGTGATACACACACGCACGCACACACACGCACACACACAGACGCACACACGTGATACACACACACGCACACACACGCATACACACACACACGCACACACACAGACACACACACGCACACACGCATACACACACACGCACACACACGCACACACACACACACGCACACACGCATACACACACGCACGCACACACACACGCACACACGCATACACACATGCACGCACACACACGCACGCACACACACACACACGCACACACGCATACACACACGCACGCACACACACGCACACACACACACACACGCGCACACACGCATACACACACACGCACACACACGCATACACACGCACACGCACGCACACGCGCACACACACAGACACACACACACGCACACACACACACACAACCAGGTTTAACCATAATTACTACTTGCCTAACGATAAACTAAATCCTAACCTTAACCTAAAACCTTTTCTAAAATTGACCCATATCTGAACGTTAAACTATGTTGTTGACCTAATACTGGTCCCCACAAAGCAAAGGTCCCCATGAAGTGACAGTGTTCAGATTTCTGTCCTCAGACTCTCCACAATGTGATAAATACATACACATGAGTCTAGCAGTGTATTACCATCGTAGAATCAGTTTTAAAGGTCTCTTATTCACTCTCACTCACACTCCAGAGTAGGGCTGGGCGATATGGTGATAAAAATGGAACCATGAGCTTGTCCCTGTAATAATCTGCTATATTTGTGAAATGGTGGTATCGTGATTGACTGTTTGTGTCTTTAATGCAGCTGTCTGTTCAAACACACTTTTTCTCCTGTTGTTTAGCCTCTGAAGCCTCTGAGCAGATGACTTTATTTACCTCTTAAAGGCCAGAGCTGCACAATTAAACTAAATCGACACAAAATCGCAATTTTAATGGATGCAATTAGCAAAATGCAATGATATCTTCCACAAACAACAAAAGCTCTTGCTTTGATTTGAATAAAAAATGCAAACACTGTAGTTTGGATTTGTACAAACACGTTCTGAAACAAGCAACAAAACAACAAATGTGACTCAATGCACCAAAACGCGACTGAAAGCGACAAAACGCAACTAAAAAGGACAAAGACATGACTAAAAGTGACAAAGACACATTAAAATATGACAAATACAACAGATTGTCACAAAAACGCGACTAAAAGCGCCCCAAAAATATGACTAAAAACAACAAAGACGCAACTAAAAGTGACAAAGACATGTTTAAATATGACAAAATTGTGTCTAAAATGTGAATTTGAACAGAATTCTATTGTCCAAGTACTAACCAGGCCCTGCATAGGTATGGATACTTGCCGGGTCTGAATGGTACGTGCTAAGGGGGTCAGGTTGAATTTTTTGGGTCCAATCTAAACTCTAGTTCCAATTTAAAACAAATATTGTTCTTCTTCTGATTGCAACTGTCACATGTAAAATTACAACACAGTATCATTCAAAGATTCCTTCATTCAGATCTTACCTGTGTGGGTCTGGGTGCCGTGAATCCCCCGTTCTCCCGATCACTGAAAGTCTCCCCCATGTCTGCCAGGTTGGTCATGCTGCCCCCATGGGTGCCATTGAGGGTGCTGTTGAACTGTTCGATGCTGCGGGACACCTCCTGCTGACTGTCCTGGATCGAACACAGCTTACTGCGAGCCTGAGGAACAGACAGCTGTCAGAGGAGGGAGGGTGTGTAGCATTTGTCATAACCTGACCCATCTGTGTCCTCAAATACAAGGTTCACATGTTCAAATCAAACACGCTTTTACTGAGAACAAATGTAATACTGATGGATTCTACTTACAAAAACACTGATTACACATTGATGTAATAATTTGGTGTTTTGGTTCTTAAGAGATCAGAAAGCAGAATGAGCCTCACATGAGCGTCATTTGCGTTGCCAGATTCAAAGCTAAAGCCCAGTGTGTTTAAACCTGTGCGTCGTCCCTCTGATCTGAACGCTCACTACCTAAAGCCCAGCTCCTGCACCAATCATAAGTCAGTGCTAGTTTGACCTCTGCAGTTCAGTGAGACTGGGACTTTTTTCCCTTTAATCTCTGCTGCTGTCTCACTATTCTCCACCTACTCTTCCTTTCCCCCCAACCCCAGAAACACTGACCCGTTGGAAAGGCCTTATCTAGTCTGCAATGGTTTATGGCAAAATGTGAAAGCAAATTTTGTACAGAAATTGCATCATAATTGAGAAAAATAAATCATGACCAAGTGAAATGCACAAAACTGACTTCTGAATTCTCAACGCTAAAAGAGTAAAGAGCTATAATGTAATGTAATGTCTTATAATGTAATTTTCATTCAAAGATCACATAAAACACATGCAACTCATAACAAAGTTGAGTTTTTTTATCGTCATATCACTAGGTGCTACTGCAGTGAACAGACACTGTCTCCACAACTGCGTTTAACACGACAATTTTTTAAACATACATGGATCATCCTTTAGCTGTGGGGCCAGCCCTGATGAATACATCACTGATTGTGAACCTGCACCTGGTTGACCTCATGGTGAGTACATGCTGGTGGTGAGTACCTGGTTGACCTCATGGTGAGTACATGCTGGTGGTGAGTACCTGGTTGACCTCATGGTGAGTACATGCTGGTGGTGAGTACCTGGTTGACCTCATGGTGAGTACATGCTGGTGGTGAGTACCTGGTTGACCTCATGGTGAGTACCTGGTTGACCTCATGGTGAGTACATGCTGGTGGTGAGTACCTGGTTGACCTCATGGTGAGTACATGCTGGTGGTGAGTACCTGGTTGACCTCATGGTGAGTACATGCTGGTGGTGAGTACCTGGTTGATCTCGTCCTGCGTGGCCTTCAGTGACTTGATGATGGTCTCCAGTTGGATCTTGCCCGCGCTGAGGCTCTGCTCCAGTTGGCTCTCCTCCTGCTGTAGCCTCCCCAGGTCCGCTTTGGCCCGGGTCAGCTCCTCCTCCTGACTGTGGAGGTCTGACTCCTGAGAATGGATCTGGCTCTGCAGGTTGGAGATCTGAGCAGAGAACAAACATGACAGAAGAAGGGTTTGAATGGACACAGCCTAACCTGACATTACAGTTAGAGGGAACATAAACAAGTATTCTCATTGATGGATCATTTTCAGCTGTGATAGAGAAAGGCACAGGGTTGAAAACCAAGCACTTGCCAAATCCTTTTACATATCAGATATCAACATTGAATTTCAGCTTTTACCGCTGCCTTCTTGGCCATAATGGGTGGAGCTGGAGACTGCACTAAAACCAGACTTTCCCGAGAGCACCTCAGCCGTGCCTCCACAGCTAGCTGCACGCACGCGGCACACAGCAGGCAGACAGTACGTTTAGATCAAAACACAGAGAGCAGAGAGGTGTGTGGCAGCAGAGGAGAAGAGGAGCCGGACACAAGAGGGTGTGTGTGAGTGTGCGGTGCAGAAATGCAAGTACAGGAGCTTAAGCAGTGAATATTATCCTGTAGCTCTGTTTAAAGGGAGGGAGGGGACCAGCGAGTCTGGGGCTTTAAAATCCCTGCGTCACTTGCTGGAAATATTTATTGACCGATACAATTGAAGGATTCTGTGGGGTCTTGTCCATCACAATGGTAGATTTGGATTTATCTCTAGCAAAACTTCTGATTACAATATAAAATTGTTTCAGCTTATCTAGAAATGATTAATAATGTTATATATGCTTGATTACACCAACATTTACATTTGGAATCAGTTGGACATTTTATTCAGAGTCTCTAGGTATCATTTAATATATTATAATGTTTAGATTTATCCTATTTCAATTTGGACCAAAATAATAACATCCTTTATATTGGCATTCCAGAAAGAGCATCACAAGTCTTTAGTCTTCAATCGCAGGAGAAGAGCTCACCATGTGCGACTCCTCCTGGCACTTGATGCGGACCTCGTTGAGCATGTCCTCCAGCTTGTTCTTCTGCTGGTCCATCTCCTCCAGGCGCTCGTGAGCCTCCTGCTTCTGGGCCTCCAGCTCCTGCAGAGCAGCTGTCTCTCTGTCCAAGTCGTTCTGCATCTCCTAAAGGGGAGGCACACATACATTAACATTTAAACAAAAGAAGTCTCCTGAGGATATTACACTGCCAAAAGAGAGAATTAATTAAGTTCAGAGTAGATAATTTTATATTGAGCTTTTACTTAAAAACAACAAAAAATACACAATGAGATCAGTAATAATATCACTTTTACAAAAAAATCTAAACTAGTGTAAACTACTTAAAACAAAACATTTTGAAATCATCTTCGTTGTCATATGGACAAAAATTCAATGTAATTGTTGCGTGGACTGGTCGTGATCGTGGAGATAGAGCTATTAAGGTTGCTATCATTGCTGTTACAGATTACCAGAGCCCACAGCAGAGACCCATTCACACATGCACTTCGGACCTAGAACATTGCTGGGTCTGCACTGTTCACACTTAACCCAACTCTCTCACACATCAGAGCGCTGCAGAATCAAGTGGCTTATGAGGCAACATCCACTAACAAAGGTTTGGAACATACATTCATGTTAATGTAGAAGAGATGCTCTATCCCACACTGTTCAAGCACTGGAGACGATATTGCAGACTTTAGTGCCAAATACAGACACAAAGACATGGAGAAGAATGCTAACTGTAGCAGCGCGCTACATGTTTCAACAATCCTGCTGCCTTTTAACATTAATCAAACAATACATTCATTGAGATAATGCTGTAGCAATGTCTGCCAAGCCTCAATTTTGACTCTATTTAAATTAGCAGTAACTGAAACACACAAAAACATCTTAAAAGAGGGGAAGGGTTGTGTTTCCTATTGAATTAACGGAAATTTTCCACCAATGTTGCATCTCCGACTGAATGTACTACTAGTGTTACAGACAATCTTCTGGCTTTATTCACACAGAAGCCTTCCCTCCATATTCCTGGTAACTTTACTGAGCCCCAGATAATTGCCAGATCAAAAATGCAGGAAATCAGTTCTGGCTTTGTAAACACATGAGCCTGCAAACATGAAACATCAGTCATGGCAGCATAATCACAATGCTAACATGGGGTTCCCAACTAGGTTTGTGTGGCAAAACATTAACTCTAATGTATTCACCTTATTCCGCCCCGCCCACTTTTGCCTCTTTTTATGTCTATGATCCGCACTCTTGTAGTAAAGGGACTTCCGGCTTGACGAGAACACCGTTTGCGCAAATGGCAAACAAAGGAACAAAAAAAAGTAGATTTCTTTGTCTAAAATGTTTAACGTACACAGCTAAAACAAGCCAGCAACGTCCCGACTTCTTGGGCGGCCTGAAAACGACTTTTTAGTCCGAGTAGAGCTTATTTTCTGTTGCGCTCACCTGCTCCATGTAAACTACAACGGAAAAAGATGGCGGCGCCCACAGCACCTTCCGGAATAAGGTGAATAGAGCAAGTCTGTCTATGCAAATATATTCTTCATTTAGTATCATGAACATCACCATGACAACCTCAGGCAAAAAACAGGTCAATTAAGGCTGCACGTGTAACGACAGGTGCTCACCTGGACCTCAGTGGTCTTGTGCCTGATGGACTCCTCAGTCTCTCTGATGTCCTGCTCCAGACTGTACTTCTCCCTGGCAACAGTACAATTGTTCTACAGTTAAAATGATATTTTATAACAGGGATAAAACAGAAGCAATTAAGTTTATAAAGTAAATACAAACACTCCACTCACCTGTACGCTCCTGTAGCCTCGCCCCCTCACCTGTCTACTCCTGTAGCCTCGCCCCCTCACCTGTCTACTCCTGTAGCCTCGCCCCCTCACCTGTCTACTCCTGTAGCCTCGCCCCCTCACCTCTCTGCTCCTGGAACCCCGCTCCTTCCACTCTCTGGTCTTGTAACCCCGCCTTCTCTCCTCTCTACTCTTAAAGCCCCACTCCCTCACCTGTCTGCCCCTGTAGCCCAGCCCTCTCACCTGTCTGCCCCTGTAGCCCCACCCTCTCACCTGTCTGCTCCTGTAGCCCCGCCCCCTCGCCTCTCTGGGCTACAGTTGACCTTTAGATTGTGCGCTCTCACCTCTGCAGCTGGGCGATCTCCTGGCTCAGGTCATCCAGCTCCTTGATCCCAGTGAACTCTCCTGACCCCACGGAGCTGGAGCTGTCCTGCAGGTGCACACAGAGCAGCGTGAGGAGAGGGGCGGGGCTAATGGTCAGAGGTGTAATGAGACCGGAGGGGAAGGGGGCGGGGTCTGGGGGTCCAAAGATGGGGAATGACGGAAATCATTGAAACCATAATGTACACTCTAAAATGTTGTGATATGATTTTTTTCTTTTTTTTGGCATATCACTCATCTCTAACAAAAGCTGATTTTGAAGGGTTAATAACTCACTGGAGTGAGACAAAAACAAGTTAACAAGTAAACAATATTTTAACTGAAATAGTGATCAAAAGTTTAGGACCATATTCCTTCAAAAGCCCAAATCTATGCAAAAATGTCATGACGTTCTGATGGCAAAGGCAAAAAAAATGTTCAAAAAATTAAAAAATAAAATAAAAATAATGAGCTGCACAAGAAGGGTCTCTCTCCATCCTTGCTGAGGACGCAGTAAGACAGAATTTCTTCAAAGATCCTGAGGGTTACGGAGCGTGGAAGACCCAAAAAAAGAACACTGAGCCAGAGGATCCGATTGTCTGTCCATCAAGTCACTGGACGATTCTCGACCCAAATGAAGGCGGTTACTGGTGTCGACTGCAGCCCAATAACATCAGACACATCTGATACTGAAGGGCTTCAACAACAAGAAACCTCTTCAAAGTCCTGGTCTCCTTGAACGCCACAGAACTGCAGCTTGGACTTTACAAGAGACACAAACATGGGACACTGAAAGTGGAAGAAAGTTTGATTCTGATGAGAAAAATGTAACCCTGATGGTCCTGATGGTTTAAACGTTACTGACACGACAAGATCCACCTGAGATGTTTTCTACGCTCCACAGGGAGGGGGCGCCATAATGATCTGGGGCTTTTTCCTTCAGTGGAACAATGGAGCTCCAGGTGGTGCAGGGGCCCCTGGCTCTGTGCAGATGTTGCAGAGAGCATCCCTCATGACTGAGGGCCTCGTCTGTGGAACCACTGGGTTTTTAACAGGACAAGGCTACAGTTCACAAAGCCCCAGGACAAAGGACTTCTTCAGGAGAAGAACATCCCTCTTTTGGACCGTCCTGTGTGTTCCCCTGATCTAAATCCAACTGAGACCCTTTGGGGACGGACGGCAAGGGACGTTTACACAAATGGAGCACAGTTCAGACAGAAGATGTCCTTCATGAGGCCGTCTGCACCACTTGGACAAATGTTCCCTCTCACCTCCTGGAAACACTTGCATCAAGCGCCACAACCAATGTTTGAAGTGATCAACTATAACAGTGGAGCTACTCGTTACTTCATGTTTGGGACTTTGATTTCTGTTTTGAAGGGGTTTCGGGGTTGTTTTTTGAGGTGAGTACTAAAGTTTTGATCAGCTGCACAACAGACTATTTCAGTTTAACTGTTTTTTTTTTGATAAATATTTTTTTGTCTCACTCCAGTTACTTATTGAAGCTCTACTTGGAACCTTGTTACGATCCAACCATGAAAATGGGATTTTTGCCAATTATTTAACTGGTCTTACCTTTTGATCAGGACTGTACTTAGGCTGCTTGAACAAGTAGTGAGCAGCCTTGGGGGCAGCAGTGAGCACTTACCCTCCTCATGTCCGACAGAGCCGCCATGTCAGATCCTGGGGCCATGTATCCTGCCATGCCCTGCAAACACCACACATGTAACCAGTTCATTTACCTACAACAAAGTTTAAAACAATGCATTCAGACTCCACATGATGATCAAGAGCAAGTGCTCATATTCACTGAAGACATCATTCTATCTTTGACCGGAGAAGGTGAAGGTTCTGCGTTCACATTCTTAAATTATGTTCATGTTATCAGATCAGTAGGCTTGAGGCTCATTTATGCTCCATTTTTTAATGTAAACAGTTCCGTACGTTTGAAGCGTAGTAGCCGTAGCTTCATTTATACTTCCCAAGTCAGAAACGGCGCAAGAAGAAAAACAAACATGGAGGCGTCTATGGCAGTTTTTAGACCACGTTGGAAGAGTCAAAGCAACATGAGAGAAGTGCTTATTTGTTTTGCAGCTTATTCTAGACAGGAAAGACACGGCTCAGCCCTCCTCTCCCAGTCGCTCCATTTATTGCGGAGTATGAAGATGGCACTGGCACTTTTCTCAATGAATGGCAGTTCAAAGATCTCTTCTTTAATATTGTATGATAAAATGAGATGAGATAATGTTTGTAAAATAATATAAGCTCTAGGCTCTAATAGTGTTTGTGCTAGGGTGACCAGACAAAATGTGGGACAGCACCTCTGTTTAAGTGGAACAAAGCGTGATAATGAGGGACAACTTGCTTTTTTAACTATATATGTTATGTTAATTATATTTTGTACTGTATACGTGGAAGTTAATTATGTCCAACATTAGTTAAAAAAACATAAATTACACAGTTAGTTAGATATAAGCCAATATCCACAAAGCACTGGCCTGTCACCTGTCACTGCTTCTCCAGCTCTCTTCTGTCAGTGCAGATGACTACAGACTGTGCATTGTCAGTGTCTATAACCTTTTCACAATAAGGCAGTAGGTAAATGCAGAAGGTTTTATTTTGTAAGGGCCACGGGAAGTCTTAAGTTGTTTTTAGCGGAACCTTAGCCTGCATTAACATTGGAGAAACTTTTCCAAGGTTCAGGATCTTTTATGAATAAAGCAGGAGTTGATGAAGCGACACGGCCCACTTTAAAACAAAGCGGAAAGAAAGTGAGAAGAGCCAGCCGTTGTAGCACTGGCTCCACAGAGAGCCAGAGCAGAGGTGAGCTTGTGTTTTTGAGCGGCTGTACGTTCTCGCTGCTCCATCGGCCCCGCTGCTCCATCGGCCCCGCTGCTCCATCGGCCCCGCTGCTCCATCGGCCCCGCTGCTCCATCGGCCCCGCTGCTCCATCGGCCCTGCTGCTCCATCGGCCCCGCTGCTCCGACGGCCACGTGCTCTTCTCGCATCTCTCCTGTTTAACATCACACATGCCCTGACACCGCGCTGAACACTTTTAATGAGCAGGAGCGGTGAGCAGGCAGTGGCTACTGTCGAGCGCTCTGTCTACGTCTGATCATAAAAGTTACGTTTTTGCAGGTGACAGTGAAAAAAAGAAAACGAAAAACTGTTATTTAACCTTGTTATTTCTCAAAGTTGTATTTTGACAGATTGATGCATGTTCGAGTTCTGTATTTTCATGCATTCAAGGCAGCTTTCACCTACCCCCTAGCTCCACCCACTGCCCTGTGCTTGTGAAGAACAGCAAGATGAAGTGTTCCCTCTGGTCACGTATTTTGGATTTACTCAAACTGTTTGAGTTGCCATAGCCCTTACGAATGTGGCAAAGTGTACTGAACATTGACCTTGTGCTCTCTGAGGACATTTGAAAGCATTTGATTCATTCATAGATACATGAACTGAAACTGAGATTCCTACTGAACTTAAACTTAACTTGTCAAGGGCCATTTGTGTTGTGTGTCTTTCTTAATTGTTTGTTTTGTCTACTATCTTCTATCTTTTTTTTAAATGAAGAATCTTTTCACCCGTATACTTTGCTGGACAGGACAGTGTGGCGTGAAATGGGAATGAGAGATGGAAGGACATGCAGCAAATTGTCAGAGCCAGATTCGAACTCACGAAGCTGCGCCTGCCAACATGGAGCGCACACGTGTAATCCACTCAACCACCAAGCTGCACTGTTTGGTTTTTATTCACTATATGGTACCATCATACTCCTGCTTCAGTCTCTTTCCCTTCACACTAGACCAAAGTCTTCTGTCAGAGCCTTTTATTTATGTGCAGTTACCACTTAGTACAAACATTATACCTCACTACTTGTGACACACATGTTACAAAATCGTAATAGTAATATTAATCATACTGAAATTAAACTGAAATAGTCTGTTCTGCAGCTGAATTTAAGACACGTCTTTCAAAGCTCAAATCTGTGCAAAAATGTGGACTCAGTGTCATTTTCTGAAAGGTGGAAGAAAGTTTGATTCTGATGATAAAAAATGTAACCCTGATGGTCCTGATGGTTTAAACGTTACTGACACGACAAGCAGATCCACCTGAGATGTTTTCTACGTGCCCACTCACCTCCTGGAAACACATTTGTTGTTCT
Source organism: Rhinogobius similis (assembly GCA_019453435.1). Lineage (NCBI taxonomy): Eukaryota > Metazoa > Chordata > Actinopteri > Gobiiformes > Gobiidae > Rhinogobius > Rhinogobius similis. The sequence goes on from CM033623.1 coordinate 870,651, forward strand.
GTTTTGAGGGGGTTTCGGGTGGTTTTTTGAGGTGTGGTCCTAAACTTTTGATCAGCTGCAGAACAGTTTTATTGTTGTTTTCAATAAAATGTTTACTCAAACTTTTTTTTATCTCACTCCCACTTCTTGTTGTTTATTGAAGCTCTACCTGGAACCTTTTTAACATCCAACCATGAAACATGTGACTTTTGCCATTTACTCAACTGGTAAACTGAACTTTTGATTGGGACTGTACTAAATATCCCATAATGTCTTCTTTAAGACATGCTTGCAGAGAAAGCGACCTTGGTGCTTGTAACTATTAGCAATTAAGAGCCAACTGTGGTTAGCCACATTAGTGGAGCAGAACTAAATATTTGATGAGCCTGGATTGCCTAAAAAAATTTGGTGTGAAGATGGGGTCATTCCTCACTCTCACGAGCCCTTCTGGGGTTATACTAGACAAAACACTGGGGAGTTTACAGTATAAGAAAAGATTTACTCATTTACAAAATGAAGTCGGCTACCCAAGCTTTAAGCGCGCTTTGTACACAAGGTTGTGATGAACACAAGCTAATTCCACATTTCACACATGGGAAAACAAAAAGTAGACTTACTGGCACTGGGGTCCCTCTCTCAGACGGGGGGATCATGTCTGCACTCAGAGTCTGTGGAGGGTCCAGCCCTTTGCTCACTTTCTGTTGGATGAGGTGCATGGCCAGAGAGAACTGCTCCCGGGTCAGCTTCCCCATCTGCCTGGTGTCTGCCAGGGCCCTGAGAACACAGTCACCAAACAGAACCCTGTTACTGGGCCGAGGGTCAGGAATGACCCTCTCATCTGCCTGGGCCAAACCCCTCTGATCAAGACTAACCCTCAGAACTCCTCTATTCCTCTCACTAAAATTAATATCTTGATACATTTTTGCAGTTTTTCAATAACAACAATAATATCGACTCCTCCCCATTTGATAGTATTGAAAAGTTATTTGAAATATTTGTATTCTGTGTTAAGATTGATAGACGTTATATATCTTTTACATACAGCAGCCTACGGATAAAACCTCCATCATATAGGTTTTCATATAAAAAGTAACTGCATCTTGCAAATTATATTTTTCAGCTGTAGAAATGTCTGATCTTACCATATATGTGCGAGGACATTCTGTGAGAGTCCTGACTGCATGAAGATATCCTTAACCTCCAGCCCGCTCACAAAGCCGTCCATGTCCGCGTCTGTCTTCAGGAAGATGTCGTCGTATCGGCCGCGCTCGGACACAGGCACCACCCAGTTCACTGTCTGCTGAGGAAAGGCCAGAGAACACATCACCACTCCAGTATGCCTAGTATTATTCAATTATCTGGATGAATATAACTGTAAATGGACTGTAGTTCTCAAAATATACAGTGAAGACCCTATAAAGGTTCGTAAACAAAAACATTCTAAATTCGGAATGGAGGCAAAGGTTTCAGTGGAACATTATGTGATTTCACTGGAGAAACTGGGATTTAACCTCAGAATATCACAAAATATGACAAATTGAGATGATTTTAGACAGTGAAAACCCCTCAGACACATGTGGGTGACATCAGAGCTGCTGCAGAACACTTTTATTATTGTATTTTACACTATGTTTTAGGAAATTATGATAAACTCACGCATTTTTGATGAAGCAACAATCCAGATTTATGGGTTTTACTGGAAAAATACTCACAGAAATGTTGAGCCCACAATAATTTTTCATTTCATCTAGAGATATATTAGATACTATTCCATAAAGTAGATTTTTTTAAGCTAAAATACAATTTTAAGCCTAGAAAATTGTATTTTGTCCATCGTTTGTTAGAGAAAAGCAAACTAACTGACCTTTCTACCCTGGGAATTCAAATGTGTTGCTTTTTCCCAACACAAACACTTAAACCCAGTGGAATTAAGATCTAATGTGAGAGAATCATTACAAAATTAACAAAACTTCATTTTGCCTCCAGTCACCTCCATTCTGGAATTTTGATGACATCACATTTTAAAGGGTCTATAAGTAGAGATTGTAGAATAGTAAACCTTGAGTGGATTCCAGCCCTAGTCTTGCCTGTTTGTACCTGAGCGGACTTGAGCGAGTGTTTGGGCGACAGGCTGCCTGTGCTGTTGAGGGACGTCATGCTGCCGTGGGACGGGGTGGACCTCAGGGAGTCTTTGGGGGGCGGGGGGCTGGCAGGCAGACCGGGCACACCAGGTAGGGTCCCGGACACAGACACCAGGCTCTTCTTCCTCTTGGACGGAGGGACCAGCGATGGGGGCAGCACCGACGGGACAGGTTCCTTTTCCAGGGCACGGTAAACCAGGAACATGGCCTAAGAAACGCACAGAGATCATAGAGTCAACCCAGATAAACCAGAATTAAACCAGGGTTAAACTAGCACCAAACCAGGGCCAAACCATGTCTTAAACCAGGACTAAACCAGGACTAATCCAGGAATGACCAACGCCTAAAGCAGGGATAAACAGGACTAAATTAGGACTTCAGAAATTAACCAGGACTAAAGAAAAGCTAAAACAGGACAATACTGAAACTATACCAGGAGGACTAAATACACACTAAACTACTAAAAGTCTTAATCTATAGCCAGATACCCATAAACCAAGTGTAAAACAGGTCTGATCCAGGACTAAATCCTCTCTAAATCCAGCCTGAACCAAGCTGAAGGCTGAATCCAGACTAAACCCTATAATGCTTAGTTAGACCAGAGGTAACTGTGGTTTACCGTTACAGTAAAGCTCACTTTCTATCGGAGTAGATCTACCATCGCAAAGCTAGTATGAGTAGATCGCATGGAATATTAAAAAAGTAGACGTCAGCCTATCATCCTTCTGGGGTCAACCCGATGTTCCGCGGTACCGATGTTCCCCGGATCCCCGATTGATCCTGAAGCTTTTCTGATCGCTTCTTCCCACTCCGCGTCTGCCCTCCCAGAGATCCCCGCGGGTCCCAGAGCGTCTGGAGCCGCTACAGGCTGCAGCGCTGTGGCACGCCCTGCCTCATGACGCTCTGATGTTTAAGTGCAGAGACAGCCTTTGTCTTTAATATGTACACACTCACACTCACATGTACACATGCACATGCACACACGCACATGTACACACACACTCACATGTACACACTCACACTCACATGTACACACGCACATGTACACTCACACTCACATGTACACACGCACATGTACACACACACTCACATGTACACACGCACATGTACACACACACTCACATGTACACACGTACATGTACACATCCACATGTACACACTCACACGCACATGTACACACACGCACATGTACACATCCACATGTCACACACACATGTCACACGCACATGTCACACGCACATGTACACACTCATACGCACATGTACACACACACACACACACATGTCACACGCACATGTCACACGCACATGTACACACACACACATGTCACACGTACATGTACACACACATACATGTCACACGCACATGTACACACTCACATGTACACACACACTAACATGTACACACACACATGTACACACACATGTCACACGCACATGTACACACACACACATGTACACACACACTCACATGTACACATCCACATGTACACACACACGCACATGTACACATCCACATGTACACACACACGCACATGTACACACCACATGTACACACACACTCACACTCACATGTACACTCACACTCACACTCACATGTACACACGCACATGTACACACACACTCACACGCACATGAACACATCCACATGTACACACACGCACATGTCACACGCACATGTCACACGCACATGTACACACACACACACACACGTCACACGCACATGTCACATGCACATGTACACACACATGTCACACACACATACATGTCACACGCACATGTCACACGCACATGCACACACACACACATGTCACACGCACATATCACACGCACATGTCACACGCACATGTACACACACACACACACACGTCACACGCACATGTCACACGCACATGTACACACACACACGAGGTGCAGATGCTTTGTGCGCTGAAGTGTGTGGACAGACTACAGTGAATCTAAAGACTGTCAGTGTAGTTTGACTTCTGGGTGAAGATCTGTACAGAGGGCTGTGGACAGCACGGTGCATGTTCCACGCACTTTGGCGATATAATGGCCCAGGTCCCATGAGCACAGTTCATCACTGGCTCTTGCTTCAACACTTCAGAATAAGCAGCAGAGTGCTGTCATAAGGAGTATTCTAAGTATTCAGAATACAGTACCTAAATTTGGCAATGTAAGAATACATTACAAAATACTTTTCAACCATGTATTCAGTATTTTGTACAGGAATACATTTTACAGAATACAACAAGTATTCTTCCCATCACTGTATATCAATATCAATTTGTAAATGAATGTATATTTTGCATTTTATAGTAGGTGGTAGATCATTTTGCCTTGGACACTTCATAAGTAGCTCTCATGCTGAAAAAGTGTGGCTTCCCTGGGGTAGATTATTATGGCAACGGGCCCAGAACTCAGGATTTTTTTCAGACCAGGTTCAGTTCCTACATTATCTACTTTGCCTATTGCGAGTGACTGTCTGAGCAGGGTAGATCGTGATAGGTTCAGCCTGCTTTGAACTATAGGACACAGGTCTAACACAGGTCCATACCACAATATTACATCAACGAAATTTAGCTCTAAAAAAGGCCTACAGCAGGTGTAAAACAGACTAGCCCTGATAGCCCTGACTGTCAGACCAGGGATCACTCACCACTGCAAACTCATCCCTGTCCAGGTGGCCATCTTTGTCGATGTCGCTCAGGTCCCAAACCTGACAGACAAGAAATATTCCCATCACAAATGGAACTGTTTAATCCCAGCTGTTTCAAATCTACAGTGCAAATGTTTCATTATATTTGTTAAAGTTGTTCATGACCTTCATGACAGCACTGAGCACCGCAGAGGTGATCGTGAATAAAACAATATATACTTTAATGTTTTCCATAAATACAGAGGTATCATCATGTTAAGTGAAAGATAAATCACAAACTCATTAGCGCCTCTGACATGGATAGATAATAATGCTGGTTATTTAAAGTAATACCTTTTTAGAAGAAGCTGAGCGCGCTGACAGATAAGACCTTAAACAGTGCACATTTCACACAGATCTAGGCTGAGGCTCTGAAGAATGTCTGATGTTGAGGTCTGATGAGAAATAAACTCAATATTTCCTCCTGGCTTCATTAGGACAACATATGTTTCACTCCAACACCAAGGTTAGAAAGTAACTATTACTAGTATACTTTACTCACCTTACGTGTGTAAATGTTAATGTTTTGGGTAATTGTACTTTTTTAGTAGATTTTAATCCTATTCTTTGGTTAGTGTTTTATGTAAACTTTATGCTTTTATTTAAAGCCTCCCACAGTGTTACTTCTTAAAGAAATAAACTAAAATAAAAGCATGTCTGTTTATTTTTTGCAATAAAAATGTAAAATAGAAAACATGTGTCTTTACTGTGTCAGTATGATGATCATAAATCATAAATCAGCTCCAAACTAGTATCTGCATTAACACACTTTGGCCCACCAGCCCCTCTGGTAACATGTCCTAGACTGTGTGAGGAGTGCAGTGTGTGCAGTGTTTGTGTCACTGTCTGGAGGCTCTGGCCTTTACACCACAGTCAGAGCTTCTACAGCAACCATTCTCCATCCTGAGGGTCCATTCTCCAGGGCCACATGGGCTCTTAGATATGAGCTCCCAACTAGATTGTGTGAATTTTAATGAGGGGATGCTTCTATAAAATATTTTATAATCATTACTGTTCTATAACATCTTTATTACCAGAAATGAGGGGTCTCTGAAGGCCCACCTTGCCAAGGATGTCCAGAGGCAGTTTGGAGTTGATGAGCACAGGTTTGACCTTGTCTCCAGAGAGGAGCCCATTCACCGGGGCCAGGCTCTCGAAAATACCATCAAACTTACTCCTCTCCTCCGCCTGGACACAGGCACACTGTTAGTCACATGCACACAAGGCTTTGGTTTTAATAACAAATACATAGAATAAGTAAAGGGGATTTTTCCTTGTATAATGTTGTAGTCAGCTAAAGACATGCAGGAGTCTGTGCATTGATTAAGCCCCTAAAAGGTGTTCGACATGGCACAGGAAAAGGCTCTGAACAATTTTGGGATCTTGAATAAAAATGTTTCTGTATACAGAGAAGTACAAGTAAGTACAAGAAGTACAAGTATCTTTAAGGCAGATGAAACGGTCAGAGTCACTCTAAAACTCCAGCTAACTCACTCCATGCTCTCTCCTAATAATAATTAAATCTTTATAATACCAATAAAACAATAATCAACTAAAGAACTAAAACTAACAGACTGGTATTGTTGCAGAATCCTACAATTAAAACATAAATTGCAAATCTAATAGCAATGATTGTCAGAAAAATCACAATTAGATATTTTTCCCAAATCGTGCAGCCATATCTACATATGAAAAGCTTATAATTAAATATCAGAAAAGGCATCGTGTTCCGTCACTCTAGAGTTTGTAGCACATCTGTGGGACAGGTCTTACCCTGACAGCCCAGTGCTGCTCCCCAGCGCCTGGAGCCACACTGCCCAGAGACGGACTGCTACTGTCCTTCTGAAACACACACCAAAGACAGAGCACTCATCCACACGCTGTGGTGCTGGTCATACATCTCCACCTGAGCGTCCTCTCCACAAGGGCTGGAGCGTCACAAGTCTCACTATTCATCCAGCTACTCGTGTATCATTGTTATCATTTCAAAGCTGTACCAAATTATTTAAAACATCCAAACAAAAATAAGTATATCGGTATAGTAAGTATACCGACACAACAAAGTGGTTAACTCTAAGATCAAATGGAAATGTAAACATATAATATCGATTTTTATATAAGTTATATACATTGATACATTTATTGTACGTACAGTATATTGTTGACAGGGATAGCAAACTCACAAATTTGGGTGGTGGGACAGTGAGGCTGAGGCTGGACAGTGCCACCTCCTGGCCACTTTGTGCACAGGCCACCAAGCGCAGAGCCACGTAGAAACCCTGAGGAGACAGAGACACCATGTCATGTTACTGTGAGGGATGAGCCTCAACAGGGGTTCACTGTGGAGCGCTTCCACTGTCTGAAGTGAACCGTGTCAGGCCGTTTGAGGGGTCTGTGCACCAGAGCTAGTCTAAATCTGCCAAGAGTTATTTTACAACTTTCACAGCAGAAGGAACAATTCTGTTCCTATTTACTATGTCAACTAAATCAATATGTTTTTTTCATGTTTATCAGAATACAACTGTTCAATGAATAAGTCTTTCAACCCAGCAGATTCAGCCTTAATATGTGTAGAACTCAGCAATTTATAACACATCTTTGTTGTTTAAAAGTATCACAATACGCATCTCTGTATCAATACATGTCTTGTTCATCACGATACAAGGACAACCGGAGACAGATGCATGTTATTTCATGCAGGAGGAGGGTGCTTTTTGTTCCATGTGGACTCAACAAGTTTGCATCAGTAGAAATACAGCGCTTTATCATAAGATCAAGTCAGCGATTGGTGAAGAATTAAGAATTATTTATTTTCTGTCTTGCTTTGGCCTGAGTCTGTGGTGTGGAGCTCCTCCTTAGCAAAAACATTCCAGGAGCCAACGCAAGTCAGACTGCTTTTGGGACACTAGTACTTCTCTGGATTCACTTTGGATCGCTTAAACGAGCTTAAACGAGCTGGTACAGTGGACAGTGAAGACATTTTCAGACCGTGACAATCCACTCCAAAGCAAAACAGTGGAAACAAGGCTTTTAAGTGCACTGTCACATACCTGTTTGTCCAGATAGCCTTTTCCATCAGGATCCGCCAAGTCCCAGATCTGAGCACAAGAGAGCAAACACAGCCACCATTACCACTCTGTCTCACACAGTCCAATCAAACAGCGGCTCGTACCTTTCCCAGTGTAATGTCAGGCAGGCCAGACTTCTTGAGAAACAAAGCGGCTTCAGTGGGCCCCACTCGGCCCGTGTTCCCAGGGTCCACCTGCAAAAGCACCAAGTCCCCTCAGGTCACCTCAGGCCACCTCAAGACACCTCAGGTCACCTCAGGCCACCTCAGGTCACCTCAGGTCACCTCAGGCCACCTCAGGTCACCTCAGGTCACCTCAGGCCACCTCAGGTCACCTCAGGTCACCTCAGGTCACCTCAGGACACCTCAGGTCACCTCAGGTCACCTTGAGTCATCTCAGGTCATCTCAGGCCACCTCAGGTCACCTCAGGCCACCTCAGGCCACCTCAGGTCACCTCAGGTCACCTCAAGCCACCTCAGGTCACCTCAGGCCACCTCAGGTCACCTCAGGTCACCTTGAGTCATCTCAGGTCATCTCAGGCCACCTCAAGCCACCTCCGGTCACCTCAAGCCACCTCAGGCCACCTCAGGCCACCTCAGGTCACCTCAAGCCACCTCAGGCCACCTCAGGCCACCTCAGGTCACCTCAGGTCACCTCAGGCCACCTCAGGCCACCTCAAGCCACCTCAGGCCACCTCAGGTCACCTCAGGCCACCTCAGGCCACCTCAGGCCACCTCAGGTCACCTCAGGTCACCTCAGGTCACCTCAGGCCACCTCAGGCCACCTCAGGTCACCTCAGGTCACCTCAGGCCACCTCAGGTCACCTCAGGTCACCTCAGGTCACCTCAGGCCACCTCAGGACACCTCAGGCCACCTCCCGCCACCTCAGGCCACCTCAGGTCACCTCAGGTCACCTCAGGCCACCTCAGGTCACCTCAGGTCACCTCAAGCCACCTCAGGTCACCTCAGGCCACCTCAGGTCACCTCAGGTCACCTTGAGTCATCTCAGGTCATCTCAGGCCACCTCAGGTCACCTCAGGCCACCTCAGGCCACCTCAGGTCACCTCAGGTCACCTCAAGCCACCTCAGGTCACCTCAGGCCACCTCAGGTCACCTCAGGTCACCTCAGGTCACCTTGAGTCATCTCAGGTCATCTCAGGCCACCTCAAGCCACCTCCGGCCACCTCAGGTCACCTCCGGTCACCTCAGGCCACCTCAGGTCACCTCAGGCCACCTCAGGCCACCTCAGGTCACCTCAGGCCACCTCAGGTCACCTCAGATTAAATACAGTCCCAATCAGTTACAAAGTTTAAGACCAATTGAATAAATGAAAAAAGTCCTATTTTGCATGGCAGGATCTAAGGGCCCAAGTAGCTTCAATAAGCAACAAGTGAGGCAAAAAAGTCTGAGTAAACCATTTACTGAAAACAACAATTAAACTGAAATAGTCTGTTCTGCAGCTGATCAAAAGTTAGGACCACGTGCTCAAATCTGTGCCATAAAGTGGATTCAGTGTCATTTTCTGACACATATTCACACTGCCATGACGTTCTGATGGCGAAGGCAAAAAAAGGGTTCTCTTTTTGAATGTGTGAATTTCTTAAATGATCCTGATCCAATCAAAAAAGTTAAGTGGAAGTCCCAAAAAAATGACACAGGCTCTGAGCCGGAGGATCTGATTGTCTGTCTGTCAAAACACTTGATGATCCTCGACCTAAATGAAGGCGGTTACTGGTGCGACTGCAGCCCAATAACATCAGACACATCTGACACTGAAGGGCTTCAACAACAAGAAGCTTCTAGAGTTTTTCAACAGGACAACACTACAGTTCACACAGCCCCAAGAATAACATCCCTCTTTTGGACCGTCCAGTGTGTTCCCCGATCCCCTAAATCCAACTGAGACCCTTTGGGGACGGACGGCTGGAGAAGTAGATGTCCTTCATGAGAAATGTTCCCTCTCACCTCCTGCAAACACTTGAATCAAGCATGCAGCAACTAATTTATGAAGTGATCAACAATAACAGTGGAGCTACTAATTACTGAGTTCATGTTTTTGGGACTTTGATTTCTGTTTTGAGGTTTTTTCTTAGATGCGGCCCTAAACTTTTGATCAGCTACAGAACAGACTATTTCATAGTTATTTAATTGTTGTTTTCAATAAAATGTTCATGCAAACTTTTTTTGTCTCTCTCCCATTTCTTGTTGTATATTGAGGCTCTACTTGAACCTTGTTAACATCCAACCATGAAAATGTGACTTTTGCCTTTTATACAAGTGGTCTTAAACTTTTGATCACGATTGTATAACATGTTGCAAACAGAATATGTTAAACAAGGTGTTTAGACAAAAACTTGACCTTTTAGACATTTCATATGGATAAATAGAGACAGTAGTTACAGAGTAACCCAAAATCAGATCAAACCATTGCATTTGCAGCACAGTTGTATCATTGTTCTATAAAATTAATAGCAGCCTGGCACCTCATTAAATCTGATGTCACATCAACACAACTTGAATTCTACAGAATATATGCATTCATGTGACATCAGGCCTTAAAACCAGTTGAATTGCCTAAAAGAATCATTATACAAAAGAGCCTTAAAAATATTAGATAAAAAACCTTTTTCATATCATCATTGCCTGATACTTCATAAATATAACTATTTAAGTTTTGACAATTTAAAAAAATTCAAATTAGCTTGTTCAATTTATAAAAGTCTACATGGGCTTTCTCCACCAGCCCTGAATGAGTTTATTAAATTCAGATCTGGGACAAGCCAGAGCCTCCACTCAAGGCCTCTGTGCAGTTCCTTCAGACGCACAGCGTTCAGTCACTGCTGTCAGTCAAAGGCTCAAAGATCTGGAACAGCATCAGCTGCGATCAGAGACAGTCTGACAATAAACGCTTTTAAGACAAACTTGAAACGTTGGCTCAAGAAGAACCAGGTCTGTGATCATTGTCTCTGAAGTGTTGTTTAAGTCTAATGTTGTCATATGTCATTTGTATGGAATGTGTGTTATATGTTGTTTTTTGTCCTGATCTGCCAGGGACGACAGATGGAAAGTAGCTAATGGCTAACTCTGGCATATTTACATTGTATGTTCATCAATATGCACTGTCCCTTTTAAATAAAATAAATAAATCTAAATCACAACACTGTACACTCAATTTTTCTGCTTCTTGTTATGTGCAACCTTTGGATGACCCTTCCATTTAAAAAAACATAATATTTTACAATATTATAAGTAAAATTTGAGTTTACATTGTTAATTGCTAAGGCAACAGTCCTAATTTCTCACCATTCTGAAACCCATGGCTAGATTAACACTGAGCTGGAGAGAGGTCAGAATTCCATAGTAGAATTGGCTGTTTAACTGTCTGTAATTACTAGGCCTAGCCACATGAAACATGAAGTTAAAAGACTTCTGTCATGAAGGTGAAATCATTTTTCATAATAGCTTCAGAAAGTGATGCTATTATTCAACCCAACCAACTAAAAATAAGCATAGAAATTCTGCTTTAGTAATATATATTAGAATTGTGCAAACTAGGCTGATGCAGACCAGCCCTGACCGTCTGTGCAGCTGAAAACTCTTCCGTCAGATTCACAACACAATGAAAATCTTGGGGAGGAGAAAACACCCATCTTTAAGCTGTCTCTACGAGGATTGTGTGCTCAGACAGGCTCAGAGGATAGTGTCTGTCAAGCAGTTATTTTCCCATGATTCTTAGTGTACAATGTGCCTGATTGGTTGAAATGAGGCGACCCTTCTGCACTAGTTCTTTCCTAACAAAAATCGTTTATATTATGCACAGATTATACATCACAAACCCAATGTCTTTACATGAAATTGCTTTTACCAAACAATGTTTAATGTAATGAGAATTTATCTTAACTATATTAAATAAATCAGGTACAGGCCCTTTAACAAAGCACCAGTCCAAGTCAAATTTCCTCAAGGGGACAAGTATATTGTATCATGTTGTATTGTAGTGCTGCAGCTCTGCCTCACCTGTCTGTAGAAGCTCTCGAAGAGGGGGCTCCCACTGGACAGCTGTGGACAGACACAAGAGTATCATCAGGTTAAAACTTCTGCAGCAGTGTGTGAGGAACCTGAAGGCACCACGAGCTCAGAGCATCCACCACAGTCTGACCCCGAGTGGCCTTCATCACCATGTCCTGCCGAGGCTGGACTGGGCTGTCTGAGGTGGCCTGAGGCTGTCAAACAGATGTCAAGTTTGAGCAATAACTGTACCGTAAAATGTGCACTATTGAGTGCTCCTGAGTATAAGCCGTACCAGCCATATTTACAAAGAAAAACAACTTTGTACATATATAAGCCGCACCTGACTATAAGCCGCAGGTGTCCACGTTTAACATGAGACATTTCCATTGCCGGGCCGGGCCGTGCCGGTTCGGGCCCAGGAGGAAAAGGCGCACACGTGTTTTGTGACATGTACTCCACGGCGAAAGAGCGCGGTGTGCAGCCAGTGCTGTGTTGTTTTCCTCCTCATTCTCTAATAAAGTGGTCAAAATATGTCACGTGAAAGTGTGTTGCTGCTACACGGAGCGGAGGAGAGAGAAAGACAGAACAGCGGAGGAGAAAGAGCAGGAGGAGAGAGAGAACCATGGACGCCTTCCCAAAAAGCTGAAGAAAAGAGCGAGGGAGAGAGATCATTGGGCCGGCGTCAGCGAACGGAACAGGCCCGTCTGGTACAGAAGACGTCCCGTTGGTGCAGGTAGAACACTAAACACTTGAAGCCCTGTCAGGCGCTTATTCTGCCAATAAAACTCTGCACGGAACTCAGTTTACGTAACTCCGGTTCTACACGTTCACGGGCTCGGTTCGGGTTCGGACATACATGCACGGGTCCCATCTGGTAGAATCATGCAGCAAATTACTCGGAGTCGGGTTCGAACAGAACCTGGTTCGGGTCGAATCGTGCCCGGGTCGGGTTCGGACAGTACGTGCGCAGGCTCGGGTCGGGCTTGAATTTTTGAGCCCAATCTAAACTCAAACCTAGAGGCCGTTCCCGGAAAAATACATAAATTAGCCGCATCGCTGTATAAGCCGCAGGGTTGAAATCATGAGAAAAAAGCAGCGACTTATAGCCCGCATTTTACGATAATTATTTCATTCACAATATTATCATAAGGACTAAACAAATAATTGGGGCACATTTAAAAGGGGAATAACGTTTTAATTTGTATTCAGTAGAAGTACTTTTTTCTCTACATTCTCACTCAGAAGGTTCAGTTTCATAAAGCTGGTCACATATTGCAGGAGTGGTAATGTTTTTGACAATGAGAAAAAAAGGGGACAAATGATTCCTCTGTTGCTTGGTCATTAATCCTGTTTCTTCTCACAATTATTGCCATACTAAAATCATGATCTTAAGACTGAATGCCATGTAACTTTATTCACTGTTTATAATGACATACATTTATTATAACTGCACAAATGATGCGACCCTAGTACCATTAATGAGTAATAATACTGGGGGCAACCAGGCTGGCAGTTAGAAAGCCTAACTTATCTGTGATGTCATTCTGTGTGTCCCTTGCGTAACATTTGGGGGACACGTGACAGGGACCACCTCTGGACTGTCTGTAACTGTCCAGTCGTGTGTTCTTCTCTGATCTGTACTGTCAACAATTATGTCATTGGTTTCATTCATTTTACGCTATACAACTACTGAACGGCCTCTTAAATTGAATTTAACATTAAGTCATCGTTTTTGGAAAGGCAGGCAGACTGTAACCAGCAGTTAAAACGAACAATCCAGGATGAAACTAAGTCGAAACCAGGTCTAAAGCAGGTCTCAACGAGGACCAAAACAAGAGTATGCAGGTATCGGTCTAAACCAGGACTAAACGAGGGCTAAACCAGTACCAAATCAGGATTAGGTATAGGCTTAAAGTCTATATGACAGGTCCTCATGTTTTTCTAATTCTGATTTAGTTTGGTGGGAGGGCACCTGTGGTAAATATTTATCATAGTTTTACATGAGTTAAGTTGCAGTTTGTGAAGAATTTTTTTAAACCAAAAGATTCAAATTACAGGAAGTAGTGCTGAGTTCTAAAATGGAATCCCTCTGTGATGTCATCAAAAAGTGACATACAGTTGAAAATAAAGACAGTTAACACTCAACTGACACATCATGAAAACTGTCAAACTGGGGACAAAAGGGTCAAATGTTTAGTAAAATCTTAAACATAATCATGTTCAATGCGTTTCAGAGAAATGTGTAGTCTGACCTGTAATATAGATTTTAAGCCATTTCCATACAGGACTAAACCAGGACTTAGTGGCACAATTTATACGGGTCGAAGCCAGACCCAAGGCAGGACTTCAGCAATAACACAGGTCTAAAGCCGTCCTAGTCCTCTGGCTGGTGTGTGGAGGACATGGTGGAGGACACGGGGGACACGGTGGACACGGTGGAGCCCCTGGTGGAGCCGGGCGCGTGGCGTGTGCCGTGTGCACATCCGCGGCGCATCTTCACTGCGCTGCGCTGTTTATCCATCTCCTCCTGAATCAGAGCTAGCCTAGCCGCAGTTAGCTCAGAATAAACTACCCGGTTACCCCTTTGCACGTCCATACGCTTCTCTTACATGTAGAATACCTTAGAACGTGCATGCTCAATCTTTTATCCAGTATATTTGTGATAAGTGCAAAAAGAAAACGCGGTGTATTGAATGGCACAGATCGGGAGTGCTAGCGTGCCTGGAGCCATAGCAGGCGGCTGGATAACGGTTCTGCGCAGGCCCGGCTCAAGGATCTGCTTTGTCCTGCCTCTGAATAACATGTCTCATAATATGAACGAGCAAAACACGTCCGAGCCTGGGAGAAAGCCCATCCCCAGGTCTAAAGTATTAGTCAGTGGGAGGATGAGGGGACTGTACCTGGGAGAGCGATGTGAGCGCTGCCATGTTCCTCTGTCCCTCCGCGGAGCCGCTCCCACAGGCTGACAAACCCTGACGAACCAAACCCAGGCGCACGGACGCTCAGGCCACTGCCGGCCACGGGTTTTGCGGGGGCCCGTGTAAAACAGGATTAGGGGGGCCTTGTTTTGCAAAACCGTTATTTTAGTTATGTCTATTTAAAGAGCCAGTTGAGTCCGCTTTGAAACCGCGGGAAAAGCCTAGAGATACACGAACCCTAGTGTTATACTTAAAATAGCATTTCCCACCATTTTCTGCCAAGATTTCAGAGTGATGGAAAACTAGGACCTTTGTCATTAACAGTAGGTTATGAGACATCGCAACATCCCACCAGCCAATCAGAATCAGAATCGGTTTATTCCCATTGTCAGTGATCAAAATTCACAAATACAGGAACTTGCTTTGGCATAAGGTGCAACATAAAACACTGAATAAAATATTAGAAAAAAAAAATGTATATAAGTGGTGTGCATAAGAAGAAAATAAAATAAAATAGACTAAGACTATAGAAATGTACAGTTGGACAGACAGTAGTGCAAATTGGCAGTGCAGATAGATAGCTCCTTTATAATATATTGTTAAAGTGGCAGGTGTTTTAAAGTGTTCATGAGTCCAACAGCAGTGGGAAAGAAACTGTTCTTGTGGCGGGAGGTTCTGGTCCGGATGGACCGTAGCTTCCTGCCTGAGGGGAGGGGCTCAAATAGTCCATGTCCAGGTGAGAAGGGTCAGCTGTGATCTAACCTGCTTGCTTCAGTTTTACAGAGTTGTGGCTGGAGGTGCAGCAGTTGGTGTCACAGGGAGAAGAGCAGAGGAGAAAGTACACAGCCTTGTGGAGTTCCTGTGTTGATAGTCCGAGTCTCTGAGACATTCTTCCCCAGCCGCACGCACTGCCTCCGGTCTGTCAGGAAGTCAGTGATCCACCTGCAGATGGAGTCAGGCACGTTGAGCTGAGAGAGCTTGTCCTGGAGCAGAGCAGGAGGACGGTGTTGAATGCAGAGCTGAAGTCCACAAACAGGACCCTGGCGTAGGTTCCCGGGGAGTCCAGATGCTGCAGGATGAAGTGGAGGGCCAGGTTGATGGCGTCGTCTACAGATCTGTTGGCTCTGTAGGCGAACTGCAGTGGGTCCAGGGCGGAGGAGGTGAAGGACTTGAGATGGGGCAGGACCAGGCGCTCAAAAGACTTTAATGACGACAGGCGTCAGAGCCACAGGCCTGAAGTCATTGAGTCCAGCGATCCGGGGTTTTCTTGGGACAGGGAGGATGATGGACGACTTGAAGCAGGCTGGGACATGGCATGACTCCAGGGAGGTGTTAAAAATGTCTGTGAAGACAGGAGTCAGCTCGTCTGCACAGTGTCTCAGGGTGGTGGGGGAGGCAGCTAAAAGTAAAATTGTAAAAATGCAGATTTTTGTACTACACTGAGTTCTTAGGTCGAGTCATTGAGAGAAATCATCAGGTTCAACATTTGTGAATATAGGCATTTCATGGCAAAGTCCAATGTTTTAAATAGGGTGGCCCTTGCTCTCCATCTAAGGTTATGACATCATCACTTACAACATGAATACGCCCTATTCACCTTATTCTGGAAGTTGCCATACGCACCGCCATCTTGTTTCTGTTGTATTAGTTCACATGGAGCAGATGAGCTCAACAGAAGATAAGTTCTACATGGACTAAAAAGCCGTTTTCAGACAGACCAGGAAATCGTTGCGTTGTGACTTGTTGTTGCTCGTGTTCATTAAACATTTTACACAAATCAATCTACTTTATGTAACATTTTAGCGGCGAGACTTTTCCCTCGTTCATCATTAGCTTTAACAGAGTTCTCGTCAAACAAAAGTGCGTTTACAACAAAAGTGCAAAAAAACGGCAAAAGTGGGAGTGGCAGAATAGTGACATCACAACATTCCATCAGCCAATGATATAGACCATTTAAAGTACTACGTCATCAAAATTCCGGAACGGAGGCAACTAAGCAATATTAATTTGACTGCACTTTTCTATTACAAAGGGTTGAAAAAATACTGTTTTCTAGCCTCAAAATTGTTTTTGATTTTCAAAAAAATCTAGTACCTAGTATATTTGTAGCTAAAATGAAAAACTATTGTTGACTCAACATTTCTGTGAGCATTTGTCTTCTAAAGCCTGCAAATCTGGATTTTTTTTAAATAAAAAATGCTAAGAGTTTTTTTCTATTTATCTAATAGATAATGTAAAATACAATAATAAATGTGTTTAGATTTTTCTTACAGCGACAGATGCACAGGACCCGGAAGTGAGAAATATGCTGTGTGCGATCACATCACATCACTTAACAATCCCACATGAGTAAAGAAATGTAAGTACCAAGTACCAACAAATCTAAAACAGGTCTATTCTAGACCTAAATTAGGCTAATCCAGGTATACAAGAAGACTGATGTCAATTTGCTCTAAATTGCGCAAACAATAGAACTACATGCTTTCACATGGTCAGAATTCTATGATGGAATTTGTTATGTAAGTTTCAGATTGCAGATTTGTTGAGCTTTATAGTTAATATTGATGTAATTACTGGCCGTATAAAAGTTGTTCTTCTTGAATTGTATCCAGTCCAGCACTTGTAACCAATTTACTGTGAGTCAAGTTAATGGTTCTCTCGCTGATGGAGAGAACCCTAACACTTGGCTGTTTTCTGTGTTTGGGAGTTGCGAATGTCAATTGTTTTTTATTTATTTTGGAGGTCGAAACTGAAATGGTTGAGAACCACTGGGTCAGAGAGAGATGTGTGACGTTTACACCTGTAACTAATGTGATGCTGTCTGTAGTGATGTTAGTGTCAGAGTGTTAATGAATAACACACTAAGACATTGAAATGCAAATGCAAAAATGTAATTTAATGACATGTCAAAAAAATGAAAATGACACATTCCTCTGCCAGTATCTGGTGAAGCTTATGCAGGCGCCTGGAATTCTGGGTCTTCCAGAAACAGCTGCCCCATAATGTTGTCCGCTTGGAGGGGAGGGGGGCACTGAGCGGACACTTTGGTGGGGAAGGGCCCGATGGTGGGCTCGGTCTGTCCGGGGATCTGGGGGTCAGGTTTGAGGGGCAGGGTGACGCCCACCTCGGGGCCGGCTGCAGGGACATCTGGGAAGGCGGGCAGAGTGACCGGTCCCCCCAGGGGAGGGATCTGCCTCCACATGCCCTCCGGGTGCTGGTGCTGCTGCAGGTCCTCGTGCTCGTGCCCGTGGTGGTGATGGTGGTGCTCGTGATCGTGCAGGTGCGCGTGCTTGTGCTGGTGGTCTAGCGCCATCTCGTGGTCGTGCTGGTGAGTGGACACGTCGGCCGCGTGCTGGTACTTGTGGTGCTGGTTGGGGTGGTCGCCGCTGTGCTCGTGCGCCTTCTCGTGGTGGGCGTGCACGTGGTCGTGGCCGTGGCCGTGGTCGTGGGAGTGGTCGTGAGCGTGCCTGCAGGAGAAGTGAGGAGCGGCTCAGAGCTGCGTTCATTTGGCTGAAGGTGTCTGCTGAGATGTTCTCACCTGTGTCCTTCGTGGTCGTGCGAGTGGTGGTGCTGGTCGTTGTCTGCGTGTTTGTGTGTGTCGTCATGGTGACCGTGACCCTTGGTGTGGTCGTGCACGTGATCGTGGCCCTGTGCAGGGTTCTGCACGTCAGTGTCGTTATGACTGTGGTCCGTCTCTCCACCGAGCAGATGCAGCTTCTTCTCCCTCTCAGCAGCCTGGGAACAGACATGTTATTACACATGTTATTACACATGTTATTACACACGTTATTACACATGTTATTACACATGTTATTACACATGTTATTACACCTGTTATTACACACGTTATTACACACGTAATTACACATGTTATTACACATCAAATGAATTGTACGGGAACACAGGGAGGGGTTTATTGTGCTGCAGAAATGTTCTCAGGTTTTGACATGTATGTAGATGTAAGCATGATGCTCTTAGAGACAGGGTGAGGAGCTCAGTCACACAGGAGAGGCTTTGAGTAGAGCTGCTGCTCCTCCAGCTGAGTTGGCCTCTTTTTGCATCTTTTCTGGATGCCTCCTGGATGCCTCCCTGGGGAGGTGTTCCAGTTATGTCCCACTGAAAGGAGGCCCCAGGTAGACCCAGGATGCGCCAGAGAGACCATATCTCTTTGTGGCCTGGGAACACCTCGGGATCCCCCCGGAGGAGGTGGAGGAAGTGTCTGGGGGGATGCTGGGAGTCCCTACTTAGACTGCTGTCCGTTGCTATTTCTCGTCCCTCAGACCGGTTCACTTGGGACCGTCTCGGGACGCTTCTGTTAATGGCGGACTGCATTTCCAGCTCACAGGGGCACGACACATGAGTTGCTGACGTCACCCAAACATGACTAATGTTTCTTCATAAATAAAATATAAATCCTTATTACACTTTTTCTTCATGTGTCAGATCTCCCTGATTAAAATCCCTGAGTAATTACACGTTTGTGGCACTGTAAAACGTAGACAAAGCTAGCGTAAACAAAATGTTCGTTTCTTTAACAAGATCAAGCCAGCGTTTGGTGAGGAATAATTATTTTGTATTTATGTTGGCTTATGTTCAGAGAGTGTTTGCTCAACATAAGCCATCAGCCTGTGGGCCATCAGCCTGTGGGCCATCAGCCTGTGGGCCATCAGCCTGTGGGCCATCAGCCTGTGGACCATCAGCCTGTGGGCCATCAGCCTGTGGACCACCAGCCTGTGGACCACCAGCCTGTGGCCCACCAGCCTGTGGGCCATCAGCCTGTGGGCCATCAGCCTGTGGGCCATCAGCCTGTGGGCCACCAGCCTGTGGCCCACCAGCCTGTGTGCCATCAGCCTGTGGGCCATCAGCCTGTGGGCCACCAGCCTGTGGCCCACCAGCCTGTGGGCCATCAGCCTGTGGGCCATCAGCCTGTGGGCCATCAGCCTGTGGGCCATCAGCCTGTGGACCATCAGCCTGTGGGCCATCAGCCTGTGGGCCATCAGCCTGTGGGCCATCAGGTGCACATCTCCTGGTCTTTAGACTCACAGCTCCAGTGCTACAGGTGAACACAGCTGTGTCTGTGTGTCGTCTGTTTGTGGTGTAAACAGGGCACAAAGGGTTTATGGGCCTGGTCCTGCCCCATCTCAAGTCCTTCACCTCCTCCGCCCTGGACCCACTGCAGTTCGCCTACAGAGCCAACAGATCTGTAGACGACGCCATCAACCTGGCCCTCCACTTCATCCTGCAGCGTCTGGACTCCCCGGGAACCTACGCCAGGGTCCTGTTTGTGGACTTCAGCTCTGCATTCAACACCGTCCTCCTGCTCTGCTCCAGGACAAGCTCTCTCAGCTCCACGTGCCTGGCTCCATCTGCAGGTGGATCACTGACTTCCTGACGGACCGGAGGCAGTGCGTACGGCTGGGGAAGAATGTCTCAGAGACTCGGACTATCAACACAGGAACTCCACAGGGCTGTGTACTTTCTCCTCTGCTCTTCTCCCTGTACACCAACTGCTGCAACTCCAGCCACGACTTTGTAAAACTGATCAAGTTTGCAGACGACACCACCCTCATCGGACTCATCTCGGACGGCGATGAGTCTGTCTACAGGAGGGAGGTGGACCGGCTGGTGTCCTGGTGCAGCACCAACAACCTGGAGCTCAACGCCCAGAAGACAGTGGAGATGATCGTGGACTTCAGGAAAGTCTCAGCCCCCCTGCCCTCCCTCGCCCTGACAGACTCTCCATCACCACCGTAGACTCTTTCCGCTTCCTCGGCACCACCATCACTCAGGACCTCAAGTGGGAGCCGACCATCAGCTCCATCATCAAGAAGGCCCAGCAGAGGATGTACTTCCTGCGGCAGCTGAGGAAAGCCAAGCTGCCGGCGCAGATGATGGTGCAGTTCTACACGGCCATACTCGAGTCCATCCTCACCTCCTCCATCACCGTGTGGTACGCTGGAGCCACAGCCAGGGACAAACAGAGACTACAGCGCATTGTGCGCTCTGCTGAGAAGGTGATCGGCTGCAGCCTTCCATCTGTCCAGGACCTGTACGTCTCCAGGACTCAGGACGAGCAGGTCGATCACAGCTGACCCTTCTCACCCTGGACACGGACTATTTGAGCCACTCCCCTCGGGCAGGAGGCTACGGTCCATCCGGACCAGAACCTCCCGCCACAAGAACAGTTTCTTTCCCTCTGCCGTTGGACTCATGAACACTTTGTAACACCTGCCACTTTAACAATAATATTATTTAAGAACAATCTATTTGCACTACTCATTTGCACATTGCACTATCTGCCAACTGTACATTCTGTATATAGTCTATCTTAGTCTATTTTATTCTTAATTTTATGCATGCCTTTTTATATATTTTTTATATTTTATCCTTTGCTTTATGTTGCACCTACGCCGAAGCAAGTTCCTACGTTTGTGAATTTCACTGACAATGGCAATAAACAATTTCTGATTCTGATTCTGATTCTGATCTAAAACATGGGACTCACCTCAGGCTCGTAGATCTCACATTTCACATTGAGAATCGCCTCACCGGTGGGAGAGACACCAAGGAAGCGGGAGCCTTTGCAGAAGCCTTTGTGCTAAACAAGATAAAACAAAAGATGGTCATTTCTAAATGTGTCGCAGATGACCAGAAGTGTAAAACTGTCCATATTCAAAACCCTCTGAGCTCTGTCTATGTTTGACGTGTTGGGAGCAGCCTGTTACTTACAGCAAACTCACAGTCCATGACGGGGCAGTCGGCTGGTTTGTCTGCGCTGTTGGGACACGTGGTCTCCTGGATGGTGTACTCTACGTTGTAAATCATAGACATTCCCCACTGCAAAATAAACAGAAACGCTTACTGTTTGAGAAGCCCTTTTCTCTATTCAAAAGATATAACATGTTGTTTATTGTTCATCACAATGGCAACGGCCTGTATTTCTCATCATCCTGAAACCCATGGACAGAAATAAGATCAACTTATTGAATAGAGAGTCTGTGCTGACACCCCCTGCAGGTGGTGGAGTTTCCCAGCA
>CM033623.1:897500-905000 GCA_019453435.1 Rhinogobius similis
AGAGCAAAGTGAGGCGCTCTGGTTTACATGAACAAACTAAAATACAAGTAGAGGTTTGGAGGACATAATGAACCTATCTAGTATTACTGAAGGACTTTACAGCTTGGGCTTGCTCAGTACAAAGAGTGGAAGTAGTTTCATTTATCCTGCATTTGTTGTGACCGCAACTGTTACAACTGTATGTTGTGTCTGTTTATTGTCTATAAATGTATGTTGTGTTGTAACAGCAACTGTACTTTCAACGGTTTGTTAAGCACTTTGAGTGCCTGTTAGGTGGAAAATAAAAATCATAAATAAATATCATCATCATCATCATCATCATCATCATCATCATCCTATCCCTAATAGTTGTAATTTTGTTTTTGAATTGAAGAAAGGCATATCAGCTGAGAGTACCTGGTGTTGAGGGTTCTACTGCTGTGACAGTTTGTCAGCCTGGATACAGCTGAAGAGGAACCTAGTGTTGTTTTTGTTTACTTCTATTAGATTTGAATAATCTCTGGTTTGGGCCTTACGCAGAGCTTATACGACAGGAGGCAGATTTCCCATTCTTTTAGGGAACGTTGTAAAGATCTCTGATTTTCTTACCCCTTGTTTGTGAGAGCGTAGTTCTTATTCCATGGGGAATGTCGTTTTGACCTAAGGACCTTCTACTTGAGTGGAGCTGCAACATCTAGAGCAGATTGTAGATAATGTGTGAATGTGTCCATGATGGTAACACTAGGTTACCATTGACCACAACATTTTACTGCAGAGGTTAGAATGTGATATAGGTGTCAGTGGAACCGCCCTAAGCTGGTTTAAATCCTATTTATCTGATAGGTACCAGTTAGTTAGTTAGTTAGTTAGTTAGTTTATTTTTCTTCGGTCCATAGAAATACAAAAACAAAACAAACAAAAAAAGCATATGAATAAAGAAAGAAAACATTTTACAGACCGAAAGGGTTTAGGCTGAAGTTTAACACTTATTTTGCCTAACCCTAATAACTTAAAGTATGACGTGCCAGACAGCGACAGATGAACACAATAGAAATCTATAAACACAGGCACATATACCACTTTTTATATACATAAATATGTATAATATAAACAGACAAAAACAGTTACTGAGCTGCACAAACACACTCACACAGTCATTCTTTCAATTTCTTGATATTTTTTTATTACATTGGATCTAAATTTTGTTTTAAAAGTGTAAATACTTTTAGAGTCTTTTAATGTCTCGTCCAAATTGTTCCATAAATTAACTCCTCTTACAGAAATACATCTATTTTTTACGTTAGTCCTTACATTTCCTTCTGAAAGACACTCGCTCCTCTGAGGTTGTACCCGGTCTCTCTCGCTTTGAACTTCTCTTGGAGACAGTGAGGGAGCAAATGGTTCTGTGCCTTATACATCACAATTGCAGTGTTAAGATCAACAAGATCATGCAATTTTAAGGTTTTTAATTTAATAAAAGGAGCATTTGTTGGGTCATAGTAATTAGCATAATTAACTATTCTAATGGCTTTCTTTTGTAGCAGAAAAATTGGTTGGATAATTGTTTTGTAATTGTTCCCCCATATTTCAGGTATGGAAGTATGAGAGAATTATACAATAATTTAAGTGCATAATGATTGACAGAGTATTTAATTTTGCATAATATACCAATGGTTTTTGATATTTTTATTTTAAGTATGTTTATGTGCATTTTCCAATTAAGTTTGTAATCTATATTGATTCCCAAAATTTTAGTTGAGAACACCCTTTCAATTTCCACACTATCAATTTTTATGTGACATTGTTTACTAATTTTTCTGTTTCCAAAAATAATATATTTTGTTTTGGTCAGGTTTATTGCCAATTTATTGACATCAGACCATTTCTTTAGAGTTGTAAGTTCTCTTTCAACTGTTTCAAAGAGTTGGTCTAGATCTTTTCCTGAGCAGTAAAGACTTGTATCATCTGCAAATAATATACAACGTAGATTTAAAAAAATTTTACAGATATAATTTATGTATATTATGAATAATTTTGGTCCCAGTACTGAGCCTTGGGGAACTCCATGTGTAATTTTGCTGTTTTCCGAATTTACATTATTTATGTGCACATATTGTTCTCTATTAGATAGATATCTTTTAAGCCAAGCATGAGCCATGCCCCTGACACCAAACCTCTCCATTTTGTTCAGGAGTCATGTGTGGTCGATGGTGTCAAAGGCTCAGATCTATAAAGACACCAACCGTATAATCTTTATTTTCAGACGCAGTTGCTATTTCCTGCGCCAGTTCCATCACTGCCATTGATGTCGACCTGTTTGCTCTAAAACCATATTCTTGGTCACTTAACAAATTGTGCTTTTCTATAAAACAATCAAGTCTTTTTACAAATATTTTTTCTAAAACCTTTGAAAATTGTGGCAGTAATGAGATGAGAGAGGTCTATAATTAGTAAACTGATGCCTGTCTTCACTTTTAAAGATGGGTATTACTTTTGCCGTTTTCATTTTATCAGGAAAAATACCTGTTAAGAAGGACTGATTACAGATATAAGTAAATTGTTCAACTATGTAATTTATTATTTCTTTCACCAATGACATATCCATTTCAAAACAATCTGTTGACCGCTTATTTTTAAAAGTACTTTCAATTATTTCATTTTCATTTACGCTAGCAACCCCTTTTACTTATCCTATTTGTAGTAAACAGCTCATATCCTTCCAGTTCTATTTCTGAACACTTTTCTGCATCAAGCCATGTCTCAGATACTGCCACAACACTGAACTTATCAAACTGACAAAGATATTCCTTAATATTATTAAAATTTTTGTACAAACTTCTACTGTTAATGTGTAATATAGTAAGAGCTCCATCCATATTTACACCTTTAAATTGATCATCCGTGTAGTATTCACAGTTATAGAAATTGCTATCAGGATCAATATCACTACCAAACTTATTTGTTCTATCATTATAATCAGTTTTACCAATCGCACTGTTCGACCAATCGAGTTGTTTATACTCGAGCTGTGTGTATAATTCACTATTATTAGTCAACCTTAAGTCATCATCATTATCTACAGATGTGAAACTCTAGTTAAATTCATACTCGTTAAGTATCATGATTTTTTAAATTATTATTATTATTATTATTTTTTAATATTGATATTATAACTGAGTCTTGCTCTTTCACTCTCTCTCTTCACACACACACACAGATAACACTCACACATGCAAATATTACACTTACACTCACCCATACACGTACAACATAGAACATACACACATACACTCCCAATTACTGCTGTCTCAAGTCTACTGAGTCCCATGTCCACTGTGTCCCAGGCCCTTTGTCGCCCAAGTGTCCCAAGTCCAACTTGTGCCCCAAGTCCTCTGTACCTCGAGTCCTCTGTCTCCCACGTATCCCCTGTCCAATTTGTGTACCAAGTCCTCTGTATGGCTGTTCTTCTGTCTCCCAAACGTCCCAAGTCCATTATGTCCCAAGTCCTCTGTTTCCCAAGTGTTACAAGTCCAAGTTGTGTCCCCAGTCCTTTGAGTCTTTTGTCCACAATTTCCCAGTTGTCCATATCCACTTTATCCCAAGTCCTTTGTATCCCAGGTCCACAATGTCCACATTGCTCCAAGTGTACTTTTTCCACAGTCCACCTTATCTGCTTTGTGTCCCAAATCCACTTTGTCCCAAGTTCGCACTGTTCGATCTCCACGTTATCCCTGAACCAGATTGTCCCAAGTTCACATCGTGCCAAGTCTACTATATCCCAGGATACCAGGTTTATCTTTTGTCCATTTTGTCTCAGTTCCCAGGTTCCACATAGATACATTTTTTTTGTCCTCTTCAATTGATTGTTCACAACGAAACACCTTTATGCATATATTCCATAAAAACAAAGTCTCTCTCATAATGTATATATGTAAAGTTCTCATTTTTTTGTTCTTTGTCCAACAAAAGACAATGCAAGTTCCACTCCATTTCATAACAAGCATTGTTTACAATCCAAAAGAAATGTAACTTTATATCTCTCATTTGAGCACTAGAAAAGCAATCATAGAAGGAGGAACATTATCTGAACTGGTCAAGGTCTTTATATTCCCTTTCCAGTGTGACTTTCGCTTGCTCCGGGGTGTCTCCATTGAGTTGAATGAAGATTTTACAATTCCTTGTCCACGTAGCTTTGATCTTGCTGTTTTTCCTCAAAATGCGAGCTTCTCTAGCGATGTCAGCCGTTTTCTTGGTTAGATGTTCATTCATGTACACGTCCGTTCCTTTCAACTTTTTCCCTTGACGAAGCATCTCTGTTTTGCGCTTTCGGTTCACGAGGCGCAGAATGATTGCAGGTTTTGTTTTATCCTTCTGCGGTAGAGTGTGGCACGCTGAGATGTCATTTGCATCCAGATGAATGTGACTTTCGTTCATAAACTTTAGGACTTGCCCCTCCAGCGTTAGCAAATCCTCTGCCTCCGCGTCCTCCCCGACATTCCTTCCCGTCGCTGCAGCTCTGGCGAAGGAGCGAGGTCTGATGTTTAAACCGGTAATGATGTCATCCTCCATCCTTGTGTACTGTTCCAGACTGTCGATTCTTTTTTCCAACTCAAGGATAGTTTTGTCTTTTTCCCTGATAGTTTCTTTCAGCAACTTGACTTCATCAACGAGTTCTGTCAGTTTAGTCAGCTGTTGACATACTCTGGCCATGTCCCCCGACATGAAGTTCAGCGACTTACGAATCTGCTCCTTAACCCTGAAAAAACCGAGGTCATTCTGCTGGGCCCTAAGCACCTGCCAGACTCTTTATCTGACCAGATAGTTTCTCTGGACAATATCTCTGTAGCCCCCAGCTCTACTGTAAGAAACCTTGGGGTCCTATTTGACCAAGATCTCTCGTTCAAAGCTCATATAAATCAAGCCTGTAAAACGGCCTACTTTCATCTGCGTAACATCAGCCAAAATGAGAAAAATCCTGCCCAGAGATGATGCCGAAAAACTCATCCATGCATTTGTCACATCCAGATTAGACTATTGTAACGCTCTGCTTACAGCGTGTCCTAAAAGCTCTATAAGAAGCTTTCAACTGGTTCAAAATGCAGCAGCAAGATTATTAACAGGTACTAGAAGAAGAGATCATATTTCACCAGTGTTGGAGTCTCTTCACTGGCTTCCTGTTGAGTTTAGAATCAAATTTAAAATCCTCCTCCTGACTTATAAAGCTATAAACAATATGGCCCCATCCTACCTCAAAGATGCAATAGTAGCGTACCATCCAAACAGAGCTCTTCGTTCTCAAAATGCTGGACTATTGTTAGTCCCCAGAGTCTCTAAAAGCACAGTAGGAGGTCGAGCATTTAGCTACCAAGCTCCTATGTTATGGAACCACCTCCTTGTTCATGTAAAAGAGGCCGACACAGTCTCTACATTTAAGACCAGGCTCAAAACGTTCCTCTTTGAAATAGCTTATGGTCAGGCCAGTTAGGAACAGAAATAAAAACCTACAGTTTTAGTTACGTTGCCCTTGGAGCAACTCTGCTGGGGGAAGTATGGCAGCTTGAACACTATCCTCTGGTTCTTCCTACTTTATCTGTCAACAATATTTAATTAATTACTTCAACTGTAGTCTGTTCATTGCTGTTCACATGTTTCTCTTCACTTCTTCTTCAACAGTCTCCACTCCCCCGGGGAGTATACACTCCATTGAAAAAATTTTAGAACCAAGATTTAAGAAAAAGTTTTTTACCATCAGAATGAGGACATTTAAACTATAAATTGCTCCTTTAGAATTAAAAGGTTCTGTTTGCGTTCAGGCCAGTTCTGAGGTTTTTAGGCTTAATGTTTGGACCATTTGTACAACAATAATGTGACATTTACAACTTTAACACAATTATTGCAAGAACCAAGCCAAATTTATTTTTTGGGCAAAACAGACCAAATAATAAAACTTCCCTACTATAACTCTTCTATATATCTAAGTATACTATATATCTATAACTCTAAGTTTAATCAGGTAAAATAATACAGAAACATGTAATATCCAGGTCCCTGTAGTTGTGGAGCTGATATTAAGTGCACACGGCCTTTCTGCAGCCTCCAAACCCAGCGCTCTGATTGGCCGAGCCTCCAAACCCAGCGCTCTGATTGGCTGAGCCTCCAAACCCAGCGCTCTGATTGGCCGAGCCTCTCAAACTGATACAAAGTGTCTGGGTCCAGGTGCAGAGTCTGGGTCTGACTGAGGATCTGAGACTGTGCAGCTCTATGAAGGACCAGATATGATTAAGAATAAATATAAATGTGCAAATAAATACATGCATTTATATATTAATGCATGCATATTAAGTTTGACATTTATTTATTTCCACATGTATTACAAATACTACTACTACAAGTACTACTACTATTATAAATTCCCCCCTAGCCCTAGCCCCAGCCCCAGCCCCAGCCCTAACCCTGGCCCTAGCCCCAACCCCAACCCCAACCCCAACCCTGGCCCCAGCCCCAGCCCTAACCCTGGCCCTAGCCCCAACCCCAACCCTGGCCCTAACCCTAACCCCAACCCCGGCCCTAAACCTGGCCCCAGCCCTAGCCCCAGCCCCAACCCCAACCCTAACCCCAACCCCGGCCCTAAACCTGGCCCTAGCCCTAGCCCCAGCCCCAACCCCAACCCTGGCCCTAACCCTAAACCCAGTGTAAGCCCCAGCCCCAACCCCAACCCTAACCCTGGCCCTAGCCCCAGCCCCAACCCTAACCCTGGCCCCAGCCCCAACCCTGGCCCTAACCCCAGCGCAAGCCCCAACCCCAAACCTAACCCTGGCCCCAGCCCCAACCCTAACCTTAACCCTAACCCTGGCCCCAACCCTAACCCCAACCCCGGCCCTAAACCTGGCCCTAACCCTAGCCCCAGCCCCAACCCTGGCCCTAACCCTAAACCCAGCGCAATCCCCAACCCCAGCCCCAACCCCAACCCTAACCCTGGCCCTAGCCCCAGCCCCAACCCTAACCCTAACCCTAACCCTAACCCTAACCCTAACCCTAACCCTGGCCCCAGCCCCAACCCCAACCCTAGCCCCAACCCCAACCCTAACCCCGGCCCTAACCCTGGCCCTAGCCCTAGCCCCAACACCAACCCTGGCCCTAACCCTAACTCCAGCGCAAGCCCCAACCCCAACCCCAAACCTAACCCTGGCCCTAACTCTGGCCCTAGCCCTAGCCCCAGCCCCGGCCCCGGCCCCGGCCCCAACCCCAACCCCAACCCCAACCCCAACCCTAACCCTAGCCCCAACCCTAACCCTAGCCCCAACCCCAACCCTAACCCTAGCCCCAACCCCAATCCTAACCCTAACCCTGGCCCCAGCCCCAACCCTAACCCTAACCCTGGCCCTAGCCCCCCTGAATCACATTTACAAAGTGCATGTCTCTGGAGTGAAGGAAAAAAGAAAAATGGGATCAAAAAGATATCTTTCCATTTTGGGCCTTTAGCTACTACCATTTTATGACCTTTTGACCCCTTAACAATGT
>CM033623.1:910000-1205000 GCA_019453435.1 Rhinogobius similis
AACCCCAAAGTGTGGCACCAGGCCCTAGTTCCTTGCAAATGTGCATTATTAAGGACTGGAACTGAGAAGTGGAAAAGCTTCCTACAGTGGGAAAATGCCTATTATTTCACACAAAAATGACACTCTGGCTGTCAGTAAAGTGCACAGACACACAGCGTATGAGTAAAAACATTCCTCTGTTTGATCCACACTATGGCCCGTGCAGAGGAGGAGGAGCTGATGACCTCAGAGCCAGTCACTGCTGAACCATGTGCTCCACCATGTGTTTACAACTGTCCAGGATCCACAGTGGACTGTAGTGAAGACAGGGTTTCACTCCTTCTGGATTGTCTTTCATTTATGACTGATGGCATCAGAGGGCCTGCTCTCATGTGGGGTACTGACAGTGCAGTTGGTGCTATACTGGTTCTATTAAACAACTTTTTGTGTACTATAAGAGGAAGAGGCAGGAATTAATCAAAGAGCTGAACTCAAAATCACCTGCAACTGGTCATTTGGGGAGTTAGTGCACGCTTCCTTTGGCATTTCCTTCTGTTTTCATCAGTAACCAATACAAAAGCAATACAAAAGTGTAGAAAGGGACATGCACATCCAAAAATGCATTTCAGTTTCTCCACATGTGACGTTTCAGTTCAAAGCCCTTCTTCACTCATGAGAGGATTTGGATGCACACCTGACTGATCGTGTGACCAAAAATCAATAGATTAAGTTATCAAAAAAACAAGCTACTGTGCGTTTAACCCTTTTGATTGGATTGAAGTGCTGAGTGCTGGAGTAGGGGGAGCACTGCACTGCCCTGTTGTGCAAGGCTGCAGGGGCCCCACTGTTTGAGCAGCCCTGCATGCTGGGGGACTGGGGTCAATGGTCATGTTTGCTGGGCCCCTGGGGGCCCGGGGGTTGGGAGTCTCTGTCGGTATAAAAGGCGGCGGCTCGGCTCCTCTCACTCCGTCCTCTGTCCACCATGAAGCGCTGTGTCCTGCTGTTGCTGCTGTTGTTGGGCTACACCTGTGGGGCCCCTGTGGAGCAGGAGGGCCCCGAGCAGGCGTCCTGTACTGACCCCGTGGTGCTAGGAGCTGCCGGACAGGCCATGGACAAAATCAACAAGGATCGCACTGAGGGATATGTGTACAGCATACGCGACCTGGCCAACGCGCACATCCTCCGACATGTAAGAGCAGAACATCTGGACTTTCCTCAACACATTATGTACTCTGGTTAACATCTTATAAATTGTTTACAAAGGAACTTTATTCCCAAGTACTACTGTTTTATAAAAGTGGCCCATACAGAGGGGGCTGGGGCAGACACAGGCTCTAGATAACAACCCTGAGCACTCTTTTACTTTCATGCAAGAATGAGATTGGATTGAAATATTTTTACTTTTCTTTCTATTGTGTACAAGTGCTCGTGACTGTTCATAGAATTTGCTCTTCCAAAACAACATTTGCAATTATAGAGAGTTGTTGAGAGTTTGTTTGTAAAAACATGTTATTGAATGTTGAATGAGGTCCAGTCTTACTGCAGTCAAATCCTGATCAGTGCTGGTGGTATTTCCTGTTAAACCTGTGTGTGTTGCAGGGGGAGAACAGTCAGTTGTTCTATCTGACCATGAATGTGCTGGAGACCAACTGCAGCGTCCTCAGCAAGGCTCACTTTAAAGACTGCGAAGTACGGGACATCACCAACACTCCGGTGAGGAACACAAATACTATCCCAAACAGACTGTATAGGCCTGCATTATTTACATGAAACTGTAAATTCTGAAATATCTTCAACTGTTTCTATTGAAAGTCCTATCCTAAAGAAATAACTTTATTAAAATATAAAAACGCTGAAGAATTGGACAGGTGTATTCTGGCCGTGGTGGTCCTGAGCTCTGTTCTTCTGCAGGTCTATGGACAGTGCAAAGTGGCCATCTTCATCAGCAGAGTGCACCGAGTGGTGAGGCTGTACAAGTACAACTGTGTGGTCAGACCAGGTACGCACAGGTTTCAAAATGCAATGTGTTTATGTTTATTTGATTTAATATGGGACAGTGCACATTAATGAACATGTGTTAGTACAACATGTGAATGCACCAGAGTTAGCCACAGAGGCTCATTTTCATCTGTGTCCCATTTGCAGGTCGAGTTAAACATCAGAACATAAAACAGGCACAAAACACTCCGTCCATACACACGACCACAAGGTGAAATACAACACAATAAAAGGACCACACTAAAAGCACAAACTAGACACAACATAATTTGAACAAGACACATCACACACAGGGTTATTTAACATCATGTTCACATGTTTGATTGTCCAGAAGCCACTTTTTCAAACCTTTTCGAAAGCTATGTGTTGCTCGACATGTTTAGGTTTCAGTTTAAATGCATTGAATATTGATTGATAATTTTATAGAAAGTATCATACATGATTAAATAAAAAAAAAATATATATATTAAATATGTATAAATAAGTATTATTTTGATTGCTATAATGGCATTATTTGGTGCATTTTATTAATTCTAAAGTTTGGTTAATGTATATCAGACAGAAGCTAGTGTGTTCATCTGTGTTCATACTTACAGGAGATGTTTGTGTGTGTTATATTTGTGGTTTATGTTTGCTCTGTTCAGTGGCTGCACAGAAAGTGATCCGCATCTGCCCAGACTGCCCTACACTTGTAGACAAGGACGATGCAGAAATCCAAAAGACGGTCTCTAAAACTCTGGAGAAGTTCAACAAAGAGAGTGGCCTGGCCCATCACTTCTCACTGCTGCAGGTCACACGGGCCACAGCAGGGGTAATGCATTACAATGGAGCTTATCTTCTTCAGACTCAGGGAGTCAGGTCTAGACTACACCACACCTTGGTAATAATTAGCACCATACGATTAGCATCAAATGAACTCTTGTTTAGCATTTGAAATCTGTCAGATAATGTCATGAACAGGCCCTCAGCTCCACATGTGGAGCCTGCATGAGCTCGAGCTGTCCACATACAGGACTATGGGCTTCAATGTTGACTTTAAGAAATGTCAGAAGATAAAAGTTGTTAGTGAATTTAGATTAATAGATAATAAACTGAGTAAAATTTGTCTTATGTCTCTGAGGGAAATCTAATTTCAGAGATAGAGTGCATTTTACAGCAGAAACCTAAAAAAAGATTGATCAGGATAGAGTTGGGCAGTACGCTGAGCTTAGTGCGAGCACAGATACTAAACTGATGTGATTGTTAAATGCACCAACACTGAGATTTGGAGAAAATATTGTAAGATGAAGAACAAAGAATTGTGTTTGCTATAAACAAGACAATGGGGTGCTGAGGCCGAGCCATGAGCTGACTGGAGGGTCTGATCAGACCTGCAGGAGTGCACAGAGCAAAGCAGGCAAAAGACCTCAAGCTTAGCCTGAACATGAAAAACAAGCAGATCCACTCCAACCTGGACTGATTAGGCCTAAAGCAGTGGTGCTGCCAGAGCTGGCTCACCTGGAACACGACAGGGGGGCCCTCGGGGCCCTTTTCTGATTGCTGTGCCTCTCAAACCCACATTAAAGAGCCAGTACATACTGTATACTATGTTTATGTGAACACAATGTTTTACAAATTCTAACTCTGTTATAATTATGTACAGAACAATAACATTACAATAACATAAAATATAACAATGTATAAAAGTGAGTAACATATTTAAGACAACACACAACACAGAAGACAGTTACAAAACATGAGAAAAGTGATAACAGAATATGGTAATAAGATTCAAAAAATGTAATTGGGTTCATTTACAAATAATTCCTTTCTTCGTCTGTATCTAAACTATGTCATATCACATAAACAAGCTTGTACTCTGATAATGTCTCATGTTGTTTGTTTCTTCAGTTGGCAGAAGGTATGGTTTACGCAGCAGAGTACACCATCCAGGAGACCACGTGTCCCACCAGCGCAGACAAACCAGCCGACTGCCCCCTCATGGACTGTGAGTTTGCTGTAAGTAACAAGCTGCTCCCAACACGTCAAACAGAGACAGAGCTCAGAGGGTTTTGAATATGGACAGTTTTACACTTCTGGTCATCTGCGACACATTTAGAAATGACCATCTTTTGTTTTATCTTGTTTAGCACAAAGGCTTCTGCAAAGGCTCCCACTTCCATGCTGCCTCTCCCACCGCTGAGGAGTTTCTCAATGTGAAATGTGAGATCTACGAGCCTGAGGTGAGTCCCATGTTTTAGATAAACCCTTTGTGCCCTGTTTACACCACAAACAGACGACACACCAGACACAGCTGTGTTCACCTGTAGCACTGGAGCTGTGAGTCTAAAGACCAGGAGATGTGCACCTGATGGCCCACAGGCTGATGGCCCACAGGCTGATGGCCCACAGGCTGATGGCCCACAGGCTGATGGCCCACAGGCTGGTGGTCCACAGGCTGATGGTCCACAGGCTGGTGGCTCACAGGCTGATGGTCCACAGGCTGATGGTCCACAGGCTGATGGCCCACAGGCTGATGGCCCACAGGCTGATGGGCCACAGGCTGATGGCCCACAGGCTGATGGCCCACAGGCTGGTGGTCCACAGGCTGGTGGCCCACAGGCTGATGGCCCACAGGCTGATGGCCCACAGGCTGGTGGGCCACAGGCTGATGGCCCACAGGCTGATGGCCCACAGGCTGGTGGCCCACAGGCTGATGGCCCACAGGCTGGTGGCCCACAGGCTGGTGGCCCACAGGCTGATGGCCCACAGGCTGGTGGCCCACAGGCTGGTGGCCCACAGGCTGGTGGCCCCTGTCCCTCTGCTCCTGGTCAGTGTGAACCTGGTCAAACATGACTGTTTGTGGTGAGACAGGAAGTAAAGCTGCATTATGTTGAGATCGATAAATTAAATTGGATTTGAACATATCGGACGATCACTATGGCCATGTTTCCATAAGACCAGTACGGCATGGAGCGGGACAGTCTGAGGTGTTTCGAAAAGTGAACCGTACCGCCCTGTTTAGTTTAATAGTTCCCAGTGTGACCTGCTCGCGTTGGACTCACAGACTGGTTTAGAGGCAGATGATTGGACAAAAGATAACGGGAGAGTGTTGGCTTATGTTGAGCCAACACTCTCTCAACATAAGCCAACATAAATACAAAATAATTATTCCTCACCAAACGCTGGCTTGATCTTGTTAAAGAAACGAACATTTTGTTTACACTAGCTTTGTCTACGTTTTACAGTGCCACAAACGTGTAATTACTCAGGGATTTTAATCAGTTATGTCCCTCCTTTCGGTGGGACATAACTGGAACACCTCCCCAGGGAGGCATCCAGGAGGCATCCAGAAAAGATGCCCAGGCCAACTCAGCTGGAGGAGCAGCAGCTCTACTCAAAGCCTCTCCTGTGTGACTGAGCTCCTCACCCTGTCTCTAAGAGCATCATGCTTACATCTACATACATGTCATACCTGAGAACATTTCTGCAGCACAATAAACCCCTCCCTGTGTTCCCGTACAATTCATTTGATGTGTAATAACATGTGTAATTACGTGTGTAATAACGTGTGTAATAACATGTGTAATAACATGTGTAATAACGTGTGTAATAACATGTGTAATAACATGTGTAATAACATGTGTAATAACATGTGTAATAACATGTGTAATAACATGTCTGTTCCCAGGCTGCTGAGAGGGAGAAGAAGCTGCATCTGCTCGGTGGAGAGACGGACCACAGTCATAACGACACTCACGTGCAGGACCCTGCACAGGGCCACGATCACGTGCATGACCACACCAAGGGCCACGGTCACCATGACGACACACACAAACACGCAGACAACGACCAGCACCACCACTCGCACGACCACGACGGACACAGGTGAGAACATCTCAGCAGACACCTTCAGCCAAATGAACGCAGCTCTGAGCCGCTCCTCACTTCTCCTGCAGGCACGCTCACGACCACTCCCACGACCACGGCCACGGCCACGACCACGTGCACGCCCACCACGAGAAGGCGCACGAGCACAGCGGCGACCACCCCAACCAGCACCACAAGTACCAGCACGCGGCCGACGTGTCCACTCACCAGCACGACCACGAGATGGCGCTAGACCACCAGCACAAGCACGCGCACCTGCACGATCACGAGCACCACCATCACCACCACGGGCACGAGCACGAGGACCTGCAGCAGCACCAGCACCCGGAGGGCATGTGGAGGCAGGTCCCTCCCCTGGGGGGACCGGTCACTCTGCCCGCCTTCCCAGATGTCCCCGTGGCCGGCCCCGAGGTGGGCGTCACCCTGCCCCTCAAACCTGACCCCCAGATCCCCGGACAGACCGAGCCCACCATCGGGCCCTTCCCCACCAAAGTGTCCGCTCAGTGCCCCCCTCCCCTCCAAGCGGACAACATTATGGGGCAGCTGTTTCTGGAAGACCCAGAATTCAAGGCGCCTGCATAAGCTTCACCAGATACGTTACAGCGCTTTGGGTGCCTATTAGGTGGAGAAGCGCTCTATAAATAAAAATTCTTCTTCTTCTTCTTCTACAGTGAAAGTTTGACCATGTTTCACTTGGAAAAGGAAAAGAAATTGCCACAGCAGTCAGAACCTTCAGGGTTTGATTTCGGACCACATCCAGAACAGCTCCTCTACATCACTGTGCTGCTGATCCACTTTCTTCCTTTTCTTGCCTCTGAAGCAGCTGTACTCATGTTTGATGTGACTGTTTTGATGATTGATCTCATTAAAAAACATTGCAATGGCCTTATATTGTTAAATAATTATCTTCAGATTTACATGGTGCCTTTCACGACACCCAGAGTGCTTTACATTCACTCCACCACCAAGGGTAGAGTGAATACTACTACTATATACTACTGTAGCAGACTGACGGAAGATTGGTCATTTGTCCTGACTTACAAAATGAATGAAATATGATATAATACAATACAGTACAATAAAATATACTGGTCCTGGTTTGATAAAGCATCAGGACAACATCATCTGCAAACAGCAGAGATGATCCTGAGGTCCCCAAACCAACATTAACAGACAAAAACACATCACAGAGTATGTTGTGTTGGCTGTTTCCTGAAGCCTAGGTGTCTTGCCATGGTCTGATCAGGCATGTGTCCTCCGTGGGGTTAGCATGTGGCTAATTTTCCAAGGAGCTTTCGCTGCCCTACACCGACAGGATTACCCATAAGGCACCATGATCATTTTGACTTAAAAATGAGCATGGATCTGTATTGCTTTCAATTAAATTAAGTTCAATTTAAAGTGACCCTCCCTCCAAATATACAGTATACGACCCCCTCAAAATAGGAAATGTGACCCACCCAGAATAAATGTAACCCCCTCAAAAAAGTATGTCCTAGTGAAATAAATAAATAGATAAAAACATGAACAAAGAGAGGGAAAGTAGTCGACACAAAGGGGTCTCACTCATTTAGGATGGGTAAAAGTACTTTGGAATACCACAGGTAAATGGCAACCTTGAAGAGGCAACGAGGAAAGCAGCAACAGCCAAATACCTCCAGCGAGTAAGGCCAGTACTAAGAAGTCAGCTCAATGGCAAGTCCCTGGCGATAAACAGCTACGCCCTGCAGTGATCAGACCCTAATAAGATGGCCAAAGGAAGAGATACTGTTATAGCAATCTTGGATATTGCAGACTTGTTAAAAGCTGATAAAAGTGAACTTAAATCTGTCCCATGTGGTATATATGAGCAGACATCCGGGAGCCCTCCTGATTAATCAAGGAGTTGAAGATGTCTTTTCATGTATTGTATTCCTGGTCTTTGGTGTCCTGCATAAACATGTGACCATTTGTTTCAGAGTCTTGAGACTCAAGAAGATCCTGTTCTGCAACCGAAGGTGATAAAAGTCATAAATATCCTTTGTGTCTCCACTCCCTTCCAGACCAGCCAACAGGGGGGTCCTCTCGTCTAGAACACACCTCTGCTATTGTAAACACACCACTCGGGGACCCCCCCTTGTGGTGACCATTCTCTTAGGACCCTGATTGCATCACAATGTAGCTCCTGACCCCATACAAAGCACCTGATTACCCAATCTGATTGGTTTCAGGACTGTTGTGAGCCAGCCCACACCTGAATCTATATAATGTTCTACTGTTGGACTGTGAGGCACGCTGCCTAGGAGAGAAGCTCTGTGAGGGATAGGCGTCCTTTACTCACTTTGGTACCAGTGAATAAAGCAAACTTATGGATCCAGACTCACTCTCTTTGCATTTTTATGGACAACTATTTTAAGAAATCCACAACAGAAGTTTTCCATGACAATACAGACCACAGAAAGAAGAAGAAGACAGAAAATGTCCTTACCATGGAGGGTTCCACCCCAAATCCACCCCCCTGAGACTGTGCACCAGCCGTAAGAAAGGACCCATGGACCAGTGAGAACCACTATCCAGGATGAAACATCCAAGATCCACAAGTACATAGAGAAGAATAGGGTCCCAAATGATCAGTGAATGTCTCAGGCAATGGAGAACAGAGGATGAGGTGCTGGAGGAGGGACCATCATGGGAGGACAAGCCTCTACATGGGATGTACCACCGGAACATAACTGAAGTGGCTGATGTCAAGAAATCCTACCAGTGTCTAGAGCCGGACTGAAGGACAGAGGCTCATCCTGGAGCAGGAGCAGGCCCTGAGCACCAGAGCGATAGAGGCCCCAATCTACCAGACTGAGACGGACAGAATGATGGCAAACCAACCACACATCGTGAGGTGGATAAAGAGCAAAGGAAGGCTGTTGTGGTTGACGTGGTGATACCAAGTGATGGCAACATCAGGAGAAAGGAACAAGAGAAACTAGACAAATACCAAGGGCTCAGAGAAGAACTGGAGAAGGTGGTGATCAGAGGAGTGGCTCCAGCAGATCCCTGGAGGAACATCAGACATCTCAGTCCAGAAGAGTGCAGGGCTAGGAACAGCTAAGATACTGAACCCTCAAGCTCCCGGGCCCCTGGCAGAGGACCCAGGCTCATAGACAGCGACGTGTGGTCAGGGGAGGGCGTGCCTCACTACCGGTCATCTGCGGTCATCAACTTTAAAAGAAATGATTGGGCTACAGGTAAATATTTTATTGGCGTTCGTTCAGTTCACATAAGACGGGAGGAGATGACATTGTTAACGTCAAGTCATTGCAGAGTTTACAGATTATCATGTGACTGTGGCCGATCTGGATGAGACCGCCGAGGGTGAGAAAGGAATTTATTATTTTTTTAAAATATATATACAGTCAGGTCCATAAATATTGGGACATCGGCACAAATCTAATCTTTTTGGCTCCATACACCACCACAAAGGATTTGAAATGAAACAAACAAGATGTGCTTTAACTGCAGACTTTCAGATGTAATTTGAAGGTATTTACATTCAAATCAGGTGAATGGTGTAGGAATTACAACAGTTTGTATTTGTGCCTCCCACTTTTTTAAGGAGGGTCTAGAGTTCATTTCCATTGTGCTATTTGCATTTGGAATCTGTTACTGTCACCTCAATATGAGATCCAGAGAGCTGTCAGTATCAGTGAAGCAGCCATCATTAGGCTGAAAAATCAAGACAAACCCATCAGAGAGACAGCAAAAAGATGAGGTGTGGACAAACCAACTGTTCTTAAAAAGAAAGAACACACTGGTGAGTTCAGCAACACCAAAAGACCTGGAAGAGCACGGAAAACTGTGGAGGATGACCGAAGGATCCTCTCCTGTTGGAGAAAAAGCCCTTCACAACAGTTGGTCAAGAACACTGTCCAGGAGGTCGCTGTATGTGTGAAAGTCAACAGTCCAGAGAAGACTTCACCAGAGTGAATGCAAGATTAAACCACTGGTGAGGCTCAAAAACAGGAACAAACAACATCTAAAAAGCCTTCACAGAAACAACATCCTGTGGACAGACGAGACAAGGATCAGTCATATTTATTGATGATGTGACGCTGACAAAAGCATCAGGGCGATGGTGTTTCAGGCAATATTATCTGCTCATATTCAGCCATATGCTTCAGAACTCATTAGATGCACTTCACAGTGCAGATGGACAGTGACCCCAAGCATTCTGCCAAAGCAGCCAAAAAGGCAAAGAAGTGGAGTGTTATACAAAGGCCAAGTCAATCCCCTGACCTGACCTGATCTGACTGAGCAGCTTTTCACTAAAGACAAAGCTGAAGACAACTGCATCAATAGGATGAAACCCAGAGTCTGGGGATGTCTGTGTGTTCCAGACTTCAGGCTGGAATTCAAAGGATTTGGAACCGAGTATTAAAAAGTGAAAGTTTGATTTATGATTGTTAATACGTCCCGTTACTATTGGTCCCTTTAAAAGTGGGAGGCACAAGTACAAACTGTTGTTATTCCTGCACCGTTCATCTGATTTGGATCTAATACCCTCGAATTAGGGAGTCTGCAGTCTGCAATTTATATTTATATGTTTATTTATTTATTTTCCCATTCTTCATTTGTTAGAACAAAATTACCTTATCTCTCCCCCTTAATTTAGAAGAATGGATTTGTTAACTTGTTAATGTATTTATATAATTTGGATATTATTCCCTTTGAAAGTTCTGATGTATATGTCTTAAGGTGAGATCCTACAGGCCGTTTGCTCTGACACCAAACTTGTCCAATCTGCTCCTAAAGACCAGAATTTAATCCAGATTTCTGTGGGACATTGTAACTTCAAAGATCAGTTCCTTAAAATGCATTTTTCTCCTCCAGGGACATAAAGATCAGCCTTAAAGTAATGTTGCAATAAAACTTTACAATCTTGAACTGAACAAGATTCTAACAAAACATACAGATTTTTAGTTCTAAGGCTGATTCATTTAAATTTAAGTAAAAAATGAGGCCGATTTCTTTGGCTGATTTTTATTCAGATCTATCAAAAAACTAAATGTAAAGTTTTTTTTTTAAACTAATATGTGTACAAAATGAACTACTAATTTGAAACCTAGTTCTGCTGTTTTTAGTCCCTGTTCACCTGCAGCGGCTCACTTTAACAAACATCAGAGGTTATTATGCTCAGCGATGCTCTCTTTAATGACTTGGTTGTAACAACTGCTTTTCTCTAAGTCAAATTCCTTCAGCACACAAAGCTTTTCATTAGAATTTCTTTAAATATGTTAAACGTAGAGGAGCTCCAGGTTGCGCTCTGTTCCGCGCTTCACATTTACATGACTTCACTGACACCACTAGATGGCAGCATTCCTCCAGTATTTGACACAAACTCAACTCTACAAACACTCGACAGTGTTTTCATGTGTGTCAGATCAGAGTGTTTGTCACATTATTAACATCAGTGTGTTCTGTTATATCACTGTGGATCATCACATTTGTATTTTCTTTGTGAATTGTCTTTCTTGTTGTTATGAAACATAGACAGGGCTCAGGGACTGAAACATTCTCTAATTAATAAACAGAAGTCTGGGCTCTCATGACTCTGAAGTGTTTTACCTCCGCAGAGGAATGGACTGCAAGACAATTTCAAATTATACAAACATTCTTGCTATATTCTTGCTAGTTCTTACTATTCTAGAATTTCTGACATATTTGAAATAAGATATTTTGACATAGACTTACAGGCCACAAACTCACCCTTTTTGTATGAAATGATTATTTGGACTTAAATGTCCCCAATTCAAACTTTCACTGTTTCTGAAACAGACACAAACTAATGGACTCTTTGTGAAGCTGACGCTCTGTGGGCAGGCCCCACACACGTGGCCCCTGGGGGTGGTGGCCCCTGGTGGAGGAGGCCCTGGCGGCTGTGGCCCCTGGTGGTGGTGGTGGCCCCTGGTGGTGGCCCCTGGTAGTGGGCCTTGGTGGTTGTGGCCCCTGCCCGTGGTGGCCCCTGGTGGTGGCCCCTGGTTTTGGCCCCTGGTGCAGAGGCAGTGTACTACTGGAGAGACCGTGGCCCCGCCCTCGCGCTCGCGCACGGTGCGTGTCTGGTCCAATCCAAAGCCGTGTCTGTCCGGACCAACTTCAGGACGCACCTCGCGGAAAAGTAGACGAAAACACATGTCCTCTGCGCGCCGTCGCCTTCCGCCGCTTTCACGTCTTTTCTGGAGGATTTTCCGCGGGCCACAGCGCGTCACCGGGATCTGCGGAGAGCCTTTTCCGCCTCTTGGACCGTTCGCTCTCCGCGCTGCAATCCCGGGACGTGGGCTGCCATGGATCGCTGGATTTAGCTTTCGTTTTGTGGATTCATGCGCGGGGTTGGTTCCGTCGGAGGGTTTAGCTGATCGCGCCGCGGGCAGAGGTGTCGCGGCGCCGCGGACCAAACATGCCCGTAAGAACCAAGTATAATCTGGTGGACGATGGGCACGATCTGAGGATCCCACTGCACAACGAGGAAGCGTTCCAGCATGGAATCAACTTCGAGGCAAAGGTAAACTCGTGAAGTGCACTGGTGGGGCTCCAGTGTCCGTGTGTTAGACGTGAGGGTCACATTCAGACTCTTCTTTACGTCCAGTGTCACTTCAGCACACGTGAAGCGCCGAAAGACCAGTGTAGTCAAAGTCTGAGCTAGAAGTCTGAGCTAGAAGTCTGAGCTAGAAGTCTGAGCTAGAAGTCTGAGCTAGAAGTCTGAGGCGGAGAATGGACTAATGACCTCTGAGCAGTCCTCATTACAAGCACCAGGAGTGCATTCAGAGACACTTTAAAAGTTTGGGAATAAAAACGCTGGAAATTCCAGAAGAATCAGCAAAGGTTTCAGTGGAACATAATGAGATTGACTGGAGGATTAACCTCAGAATGGCACATCGTGTTAAATACAGGTGTTTTTTGTCAAAGTAAAAGCTCAGACACGTGTGCCACAAAGTGGCATTTCTACCCTGGAAATTCAAAACTTTAGCTTATTATTTTTGTAAGAAGACTATACCTTTGGCAATAAAATGTCAGTTAATCTTTGAAAATGTTTACTTCATGGCTCCATTTTGGATGTTTGAACATTCTGATGACAGTACTTTAACGGATCTGTCCATGGCTTTCAGAATTGAAAGTAAAATGTTACATCTTGAATAGATTAGATTTTGATTGTGGACAAAAACAGAACGCATCGTGTTCATTTGACAAAAATAAAGCATCAGACAACAGAAAATAAAAACATTGTTGTGTTGAATATAATTTTTTTGTACAAATTCAAAGTATGGCTCTTTTGGTTTAAAAAGTATGCAACCTATTTCTTTATTTACATTAAAGGGAATAGACAAGACATTATAATTACTCACAATGTTATGGTGCAAATGGTGAGTCCAGGTCAAAGCATCTGTCTCTGCAGAGGACACTCCTCCACGGGCCCCTGAGGTCTGAGGCTGGGCTCGTCCTGAGGATCCACGATCGGATAGGAATCAATATTAAAATTAGTACTGAATATAGATACTGAAAACAAATCACATTAGCAGACAAAATGTGACCTTTGATTCCAGCACTAGAACTAGATGTTTAGTCTAAAACACTGACCAGAAAAGCATTTCAAAGTATGAACGTGGAATCGAAATGCATACTGAGAATCAAGAATATTTTAGTTTGAAATCAAGCTTCACAATTCAGTACACACACACACACACACACACACACACACACACACACACCTGCATTTCTCACGCTGAAAAATGTAAATTTTGACCATAATGTCACTAATGTGTGTGATTAAAATTATAAACAGCTCTTTGGTCAGTCGCAGGAAATTTCCTGCCTCCATTTATAGAAAAATAACACTTTTTTGTGGCTCCACTCAGCCGTGTGTTGTTGTGAATGAAGTGCACTGGCTCACGGTCCAACCTTTTCACAATATAGCCCATCTCTCTCTTGTGTCCCGCCTGTTCTCCTCTGGCCCGTGTGTGTCCTCCTGCCTCTCTCTTGTGTCCCGCCCGTTCTCCTCTGGCCCGTGTGTGTCCTCCTGCCTCTCTCTTGTGTCCCGCCCGTTCTCCTCTGGCCCGTGTGTGTCCTCCTGCCTCTCTCTTGTGTCCCGCCCGTTCTCCTCTGGCCCGTGTGTGTCCTTCTGTCTCTCTCCCGTGTCCCGCCTGTTCTCCTCTGGCGCGTGTGTGTCCTCCTGTCTGTCTCCCGTGTCCCGCCCGTGCTCCTCTGGCCCGTGCGTGTCCTCCTGTCTGTCTCCCGTGTCCCGCCTGTTCTTCTCTGGCCCGTGTGTGTCCTCCTGCCTCTCTCTTGTGTCCCGCCCGTTCTCCTCTGGCTCGTGCTTGTCCTCCTGCCTCTCTCCCGTGTCCCGCCTGTTCTTCTCTGGCCCGTGTGTGTCCTCCTGCCTCTCTCTTGTGTCCCGCCCGTTCTCCTCTGGCCCGTGTGTGTCCTTCTGTCTCTCTCCCGTGTCCCGCCTGTTCTCCTCTGGCCCGTGTGTGTCCTCCTGCCTCTCTCCCGTGTCCCGCCCGTTCTCCTCTGGCCCGTGTGTGTCCTCCTGCCTCTCTCTTGTGTCCCGCCTGTCCTCCTCTGGCCCGTGTGTGTCCTCCTGCCTCTCTCTTGTGTCCCGCCTGTCCTCCTCTGGCCCGTGTGTGTCCTCCTGCCTCTCTCTTGTGTCCCGCCTGTTCTCCTCTGGCCCGTGTGTGTCCTCCTGTCTCTCTCCCGTGTCCCGCCCGTTCTCCTCTGGCCCGTGCGTGTCCTCCTGCCTCTCTCTTGTGTCCCGCCTGTTCTCCTCTGGCCCGTGTGTGTCCTCCTGCCTCTCTCTTGTGTCCCGCCTGTTCTCCTCTGGCCCGTGTGTGTCCTCCTGTCTCTCTCTTGTGTCCCGCCCGTTCTCCTCTGGCCCGTGTGTGTCCTTCTGTCTCTCTCCCGTGTCCCGCCTGTTCTCCTCTGGCCCGTGTGTGTCCTCC
Source organism: Rhinogobius similis (assembly GCA_019453435.1). Classification (NCBI taxonomy): domain Eukaryota; kingdom Metazoa; phylum Chordata; class Actinopteri; order Gobiiformes; family Gobiidae; genus Rhinogobius; species Rhinogobius similis. The sequence continues at coordinate 924,811 of CM033623.1, forward strand.
TGCCTCTCTCCCGTGTCCCGCCCGTTCTCCTCTGGCCCGTGTGTGTCCTCCTGCCTCTCTCTTGTGTCCCGCCTGTCCTCCTCTGGCCCGTGTGTGTCCTCCTGCCTCTCTCTTGTGTCCCGCCCGTTCTCCTCTGGCCCGTGTGTGTCCTCCTGTCTCTCTCCCGTGTCCCGCCCGTTCTCCTCTGGCCCGTGTGTGTCCTCCTGCCTCTCTTGTGTCCCGCCTGTCCTCCTCTGGCCCGTGTGTGTCCTTCTGTCTCTCTCCCGTGTCCCGCCCGTTCTCCTCTGGCCCGTGTGTGTCCTCCTGCCTCTCTCTTGTGTCCCGCCCGTTCTCCTCTGGCCCGTGCGTGTCCTCCTGCCTCTCTCTTGTGTCCCGCCTGTCCTCCTCTGGCCCGTGTGTGTCCTCCTGTCTCTCTCTTGTGTCCCGCCTGTCCTCCTCTGGCCCGTGTGTGTCCTCCTGCCTCTCTCTTGTGTCCCGCCTGTTCTCCTCTGGCCCGTGTGTGTCCTTCTGTCTCTCTCCCGTGTCCCGCCCGTTCTCCTCTGGCCCGTGGGTGTCCTCCTGCCTCTCTCTTGTGTCCCGCCTGTTCTCCTCTGGCCCGTGTGTGTCCTCCTGCCTCTCTCTTGTGTCCCGCCTGTCCTCCTCTGGCCCGTGTGTGTCCTCCTGCCTCTCTCTTGTGTCCCGCCCGTTCTCCTCTGGCCGTGTGTGTCCTCCTGTCTCTCTCCGTGTCCCGCCCGTTCTCCTCTGGGTCTGTGTGTCCTCCTGCCTCTCTCTTGTGTCCCGCCTGTCCTCCTCTGGCCCGTGTGTGTCCTTCTGTCTCTCTCCCGTGTCCCGCCCGTTCTCCTCTGGCCCGTGCGTGTCCTCCTGCCTCTCTCTTGTGTCCCGCCTATCCTCCTCTGGGTCTGCGTGCGTGTCCTCCTGCCTCTCTCTTGTGTCCCGCCTGTTCTCCTCTGGCCCGTGTGTGTCCTCCTGCCTCTCTCTTGTGTCCCGCCTGTTCTCCTCTGGCCCGTGCGTGTCCTCCTGCCTCTCTCTTGTGTCCCGCCTGTCCTCCTCTGGCCCGTGTGTGTCCTCCTGCCTCTCTCTTGTGTCCCGCCTGTCCTCCTCTGGCCCGTGTGTGTCCTCCTGCCTCTCTCTTGTGTCCCGCCTGTTCTCCTCTGGCCCGTGTGTGTCCTTCTGTCTCTCTCCCGTGTCCCGCCTGTTCTCCTCTGGCGCGTGTGTGTCCTCCTGTCTGTCTCCCGTGTCCCGCCCGTTCTCCTCTGGCCCGTGTGTGTCCTCCTGCCTCTCTCCCGTGTCCCGCCCGTTCTCCTCTGGCCCGTGTGTGTCCTCCTGCCTCTCTCTTGTGTCCCGCCTGTCCTCCTCTGGCCCGTGTGTGTCCTTCTGTCTCTCTCCCGTGTCCCGCCTGTTCTCCTCTGGCCCGTGTGTGTCCTTCTGTCTCTCTCCCGTGTCCCGCCCGTTCTCCTCTGGCCCGTGCGTGTCCTCCTGCCTCTCTCTTGTGTCCCGCCTGTTCTCCTCTGGCCCGTGTGTGTCCTCCTGCCTCTCTCCCGTGTCCCGCCCGTTCTCCTCTGGCCCGTGTGTGTCCTCCTGCCTCTCTCTTGTGTCCCGCCTGTTCTCCTCTGGCCCGTGTGTGTCCTCCTGCCTCTCTCTTGTGTCCCGCCTGTCCTCCTCTGGCCCGTGTGTGTCCTCCTATAGTAAAGAAAACATGATTTTGACTGGCTAGTCTTGTACTGCTGCTCACATTTTGTATTGACAGAGATATTTTTTATGTTGGATTCATATTAATAAATAATATTTATCTATTAGAGAGTTCTAAGTCTATGTAGATTTCACAGTTGGAATGGACTGTATTGTATTGTACAGGACACTTTATTTGGTTCAGAGGTGTAGGACGTTCCTCTTACTGCTGCTGCCTTTGGAGCGTTCAAGTCCAGCCTTCAGTGTTTGCTGAATGTCTCTACCCTCTCTCTCCCCCTTTCACGCTACAACTGTCCTGTCAAAGGCAATAAATGATGAATCATTTTGAGGTTGAATTACAACGTAACTTGTTTTATGAAATAAACTTACTGGCTCTGCTTTTAACAAAGATGAAACTCGATTGGCAATAAAAAGGAAAAAGCTTCAGTGCATTTGTAAGAGTGGATAATAGCGGACGTCTGCCCTGATCCTGGGCACACTCTGAAGACTCACTGTACGGAGCGAGAGGAAATGATGTCACCAGAGTCATCGTCATAGTGACATTGTGTACGATTATTGACACTCAACCAGACAAAAGTGAAATCCTTCATTCACTTTCATTCACATTGTGGAATAGATGTGTTTAAAGGCTGCTTGGCACAAACGTACCATCACCTGCTTGTCTTCATGGACAAAGGAAAAATATTCTACATTTTTCATATTGTTATTAGCCTTTAAACAAGCTCTTGAGTACCTTACATTTGCCATCTTACCTTTTGAAACAACAAAAAAGTTTATTATGCACTAAATGAACAAGTTTCTCTGCATTTTGACCTGGCACTTAGAGTGTATGGAGCCAGCAGATGGCGCCTAGTCATTACACAATTTAGTTATGTTAACATGTGACATGCGATCAAGTTGGCAGTAGCAGTGAACATGTTTAGAGGCAAAAATGTGGAAAAAAAGTCTAATGATTTAAGTAATTAAAACCACAGAAGATTCTCAGATAAGTGACGTCTAAAATCAGAAAACAACGTCATCGATCGAGGGAGTTCAGCAGGAAGTGTTTATGACGGTTGGAGAGGCAGCTCTCTAAAAGCAGGAATGCGGCTCCTGGTGTGTTGTAGGGCGGCTGATACGGCAAAAAAATATTATCCCGATTTTCTTGGTGGCAGATCATGATTGCTATTTTATCATGATTCGTGTTCACTTTGTCTTTTTCTATTGTCTTTACCAGAGCTGCACGATTGAGGAAACATATCTAATGGTGATTTTTCTGACCAGTGCAATTGCAATTACATTTGTGATTTATGTTTTAATAAAAGGATTCAGTTTACTGTCCAGGGTGTACCCCGCCTACGGCTCAAAGTCACTGGAATAGGCTCCAGTCACTGACCCCTAACGGGAACAAGTGGTAGAAAATGAATGAATGAATAAAGTCATCTGCTCAGAGGCTTCAGAGGCTAAACAACAGGAGAAAGTGTGTTTGAACAGACGGCTGCATTAAAGAGACAAACAGTCAATCAAAATACAACAATTTCACAAAAATAGCAGATTATCACAGGGACGAGCTCAACATTTTTTTCATCAGTGTGTCGCCCAGTGTGTTGTTGATTAATAAAATGTCACTGTTGCAGTCCTTTTAACCTTTAAATGAGATCACATTTTCCCCTCATATTGAACAACCGCTTCATTTTTTAAAATTTGATTTTGTCCTATTTTAGTTGAGCGGGTCTCAAATTATACCTGGGTTTCTTAATTTATGAATCTTTCTTTCACCCCACACATTCAGCAGTTGGTGAAAAAATTGAAAATTAAATTAGCTTTTTATCTCAGGATTAAATCCTGTCTCTTTTGTGACACAAAAGAAGCTTGTGACTTGCCAATTTTAGACTATGGAGATTTTTTTTACACATGGATGCATCATCTCAGGTCATCCAGGCTTTAGATTCTGTGTACCATGTGACAGACTTAACCTCCTCACACATCACTGCGTACTCTGTGAAAGACTTGGAAGGAGCTCTTTGTCTTTGCACAGACCCAAACAAATTAATTGCCATTTAACACAACAAGTGTCCACATTTTTTATCCTCTCTTCTTCTTTCTCACACACGTAAAACACACGTTTTACGTTTACCTCTGCGTTAAAAAGACCCGAGCTGATCAGTGACCATTAGACATGACTGAATCTCAAGTTTTATTGCACCGTCCTACGTGTAGTAACTTGTACCTGCAAAGGACACCACTGTTTCCTCCTCTGGCTGTATGTTATTCTTGGTTTGCTGGGAAAAAAAAAAGTAATTTCTTCACAATTGTGGAGCATATGAAATGCCCAGAATCCACCACTGACTGCTCCTTATGTTTATGTATGTGTATGTATGTATATTTGCCTTTTAAACCTTTTGGGTGTGAAATCTAATATGCCGTTAACCCTGTGTGGTGTCCTCCCTGCAGTACATCGGGAGTCTGGACGTGGCACGGCCCAGCAGTCGAGTGGAGATCGTGGCTGCCATGAGGAGGATCAGGGTAAGTCCACAGCTCCAACCGAGTCTGAGGCTGAGGAGGGAGGTGCTGAGGCTGAGGAGGGAGGTGCTGAGGCTGAGGAGGGAGGTGCTGAGGCTGACGCTGAGAGGCTAAAGCTGAGGAGAGGGAGGCTCTGAGGAGGGAGGCTCTGAGGCTAAGTAGCAGGGTCTGAGGAAGGAGGCTCTGAGGCTGAGGAGGGAGGCTCTGAGGCTGAAGAGGGAGGCACTGGGGAGGGAGGCTCTGAGGTGGAGTCTGAGGAGGGAGGTGCTGAGGCTGAGGAGGGAGGAGCTGAGGCTGAGGAGGGAGACTTTGAGTCTGTGAGGACGGAGGGAGGGAGGAGGCTGTGAGTCTGTGAGGAGGCTGTGAGTCTGTGAGGAGGGAGGGAGGAAGCCTGGCACTGGCTCGGCGCCGAAACTGGGTTCCAAGTAGGAACCAACTGAAAAGGTCTGGGAAGCACTGGTGAACATCCAGTGTCCACGTGTGCCTTAAGATGCAGCAAACGGAGTCTGTGAAGTGTCAAGGCAAAAGAAAAATACTACCCAATTTTCACCAGAGTCGTTCTCCTCCTCCTTCTCCTCCTCCTCCTCCTCCTTCAAGTAAATGTTTGGTAAGACGTCAAAAGCAGTGCCTTTGATACAAAGTGCACTATATTGAGAAGACAAAAGTGAAACTTCAGCTGTGGTTCATTGTTTTGACTTATAACTGAACAGACTTTGTACAAGTATGTTTTAAATAAGATTGAATACAGTTATGACGTGATTGAATGCTGGAAAAACACACTTGTTGTTATTAAAGGTCCCATAACATGCAAAATCGACTTTTCAGAGGTTTTAACCTTCCTCCAGTGCTATTTGGGCCTCGTATGTTGTGCCCAAAGTGGTTTTTTGATTGATTCCCGCATGCTTTCGCTAGAGAACTGTCTTTTCCGTCCCCCTCGGCTGAGCAGCAGACGGGGGCTCAACCCAAGGATGACGCGGCTTCCCATGGATGACGCGGTGTTTAAGCCATGCCCCCGGGAAGCGCGCAGCCGCAGAATAAAAACAGCTAATGCTACACAGTAATTACCACGATGGATCGACAGATCGAAGAGTTAGCTTGTTATTTACCAAGCGGCAGCGTCCGTCGTCCGAGGCCCTGAGCACGTCAAACTCCAGGTCAGATCCAGGACGTAGGACTGAGCCCGGCGCACCGTCAGGGCCGGATAAAATGTTTATTCAGTGTTTGTGTTTAGCTGTTTGCGGAGCACGCGCATGCGCACTATCTCCGCTCTAGGCCGGCCGCGAGTTGGGCGGGGAGCGCAGCGAGTTGAAGCGAGGGAGCAGCCTGCTCTCAACTCGGGGGCGTCAGATCTCAGAGTGAGCCGTTTGCTTTTGCAAGGAGGGGGCCAGTCAAGGAATGGGTGTTTTTTGGAAACTGTTATGTTATGGATATTGCACAACGCAAAATTTGATCAACAAAGCCCTTAGAATAGACTGTGTAAAGGGGAAAATAGCAGAATATGGGACCTTTAAGTTTCATGTTAAAAGAATGCAGGCACCTTAAAAAGAACTGTCCAAAACCGAAAAGCAGGTCTGGTTAAAGGCACCAGCCCTAACCTCGACGTGTCCTGTGTCTGAGGCGCTGCGTCTGTCACAAAGAGAAGAACCATCCACACGACACATTATAGTGTTTGATTGTTCGGATGAATTGTTGCAGCCTGTGTTTTTTATGACGGAGTTTTCTGGGATTGTCCAGTGCAGGATTTTTGCGTCAGCAGTTTTCGTTTATCTGCAGGAGACGGCAGGATGTTTTATGGTGGGATCGAGTGACTCTGAGCTGGTTTTGTACAATAACATTTTGTTGTTCCTGTTTATTTTCTGCTAAAGGCTTTGCTTTTGCTTTGGATTGCTTTTGACTTTTTATGAAAAAGTTCAGTTTCACTTTGGACTTGTAACTGTTTCATCTCGAGGATCATTACTTTTAATGACATACATTTGCTCCTCATCTTTGCCGTGTGACGTGATGTCAGTCTGTGAAGAATCAGAGATGTTAAAGTCCTCTTTGTGGGCCCTGTCCAGAGATATTTAAATGCGGATTTATATAGCACTTTTCAAGGTACTTTCATTCAATTCCAATCTAATCCGATAAACAGATACTGAAGCAGAAGTACAAATAACAAGATAGATAGTGTGCACCCTGGGCCCCCCACACAGCCCAGGATGTGCACTGCTCTGAGGCTGAGTGGGTTTTGAACCAACGACCCTCAGAGCCACTGTCACTGTCATCTGCAGTGGCTTTTAAACTACTGATAAATGACATTTATTTCATTATTTCTTTTCACTTCTGGCAGCACATTAATCATTTCTGTCAAATAATCATGATGACCCAATGATGATCAGTGCTGACCCTAATCATCTGGATTTCCTATTTTTCATAAATGTACAGTTTTAAATGTGTGACTGAGCCAAACATAAGTGCAGGTCAGTGTTTGTTTTAGATTTGTTTGTTTCACCCTCCATAAAAAATGGAATGTTGAGCTCGTCCCTGTGACAATCTGCTATTTTTGTGAAATCGTTGTATCATGATCAGGGGTGAAAGTAGTTTTAGTCTTTTGCCAGTTTTTAAGACCTTCGTTAGCCCAAATAAACTCTCCGTCAGTGGTCATTATTTTTCATTCTTCAACTTTTGCATAAAGCACTTAACGTCTCATTACGCATGTGGCTAATTAGCATATAATACACGCAAAAACTTTGTAGAAGCCAGTGGCGTTTGCTCTGATTGGTTCATGGTTCTTCACTGCTGCTGAAGACACAGAAGTCTGAAGTCTGTGTCTGTGCCGCGCTGTTCACGGCTCTCATGCCACTGATGCAGAAAGACACACAAAGACGCCAAAAGTGTAAAGTCTGACCCTGGATTAAGTTTGTGTCTAATGAGATGGTTTGACTCCAGAGGCAATAGTTTCAGTGGGACTACTTTTCCTTGCATAGTCAAAGTCAAGTCAAGTCAAATTTATTTATAAAGCACATTTAAAAACAACCACAATGGCCCAAAGTGCTGTACAGATACAATATAAAATACAATAAGACAAAAACAGACATGCAGAAACAAGCTAAAAAAAAAGCAATACAAATGTTCTGCTCAGCTCGTGTTAAAAGCCCGTGCAAACAAATGGGTTTTCAACAAAGTCTTAAAAATATTCAAAGATTGGGCTGATCTAATGTCCAGAGGAAGACTGTTCCAGAGTCTGGGACCTGCCACAGAGAAAGCCCTGTCCCCTTGGGTTTTTAACCGTGATCTCGGGACGTCTAAGATCATGAGTTTTGCTGATCTCAACGCTCTACATGGAGCATGAACAGACAAAAGCTCAGACAGATAAGGAGGAGCCAACCCATTCAAACATTTAAAAACCATTAGTAAAATCTTAAAATCAATTCTGTAGCTGACAGGGAGCCAGTGCAAAGAGGCCAGCACGGGAGAAATATGCTCATATTTCCTGGTGCCTGTGAGCAAGCAAGCCTTGAGCAGCAGCGGTCTGGACCAACTGCAGGCGGTGGATGGAGGCCTGGTCCAACCCGGTGTACAGGGAGCTGCAGTAGTCTAAGCGGCTGGTAATAAATGCGTGAATAACGCGCTCTACATCTGAACGGGGCAGGTATGGTTTTACCTTACTGAGCAAGCGCAATTGATAAAAAGCTGATTTAACAACTTGACTTATTTGTTTGTCAAACTTAAAAGAACCATCTAAAATCACACCGAGATTTCTAGCAGACTGGTGGCAATAGCAGCTCAGTATTTAGATCATTTTTACATGTAATAAATCCCCAAATACCACAATTTCAGTTTTAGATTCATTTAACTTTAAAAAGTTCAGAGCCATCCAGTCTTTTACATCCTGAAGACAACTCATCAGGGTTTGGGTGCAGTCTATGTTTGCTTTTAAGGGCAAGTAGACTTGCACATCATCTGCAAAACAATGAAAAGAAATGTTGTGCTTTCTGAAAATTGACCCCAGGGGAAGCATGTACAAAGAAAACAATAAAGGGCCTAAAAGCGGAACCCTGTGGAACTCCACAGCTAAGTTGGGAATTTACCGTCTGAGATTATGGGGGCCTAACTGAACAGTAAAGGACCTTTCCTCAAGATAAGACCTAGAACCATTTTAGCGCCACCTTTAATGCCAGCTTGTAATTCTCAAGGCGGGAAATTAAGATTTGGTGATCCACAGTGTCAAGCGCTGCGGTCAAGTCTAATAACAATAAAACAGAGGAGGAACCAGAATCAACAGATAAGATAATATCATTATAAACTCTTAAAAGTGCAGTTTCAGTGCTGTGACGTGATTTAAAGCCAGACTGAAATTTTTCTAAAACACAATTTTCCTCTAAATGGGTTTGAATTTGAATAAAAACCCACTTTTGACAGAAAGGGCATCTTGGAAATAGGCCTATAGTTAGACAGAACCTCAGAATCCAAGGTGGACTTCTTCAACAAAGGCTGAACAATGTCATGTTTAAAAGCACTTGGGACACAGCCTGAGTTCAAGAGGTGTTCACAATTTTCTTTAAATAGGGACTAATCACGTCAAATGCATCTTTTAGGAGTTTGGAAGGAACACAGTCAGAGCACAGTCAGAGGGTTTAAGCTGGCGAACAGCATTTGACAGGTCACTAAAAGTAACATGTTCCAGCGCTCAAAAAACACAGTACAATCAGGGCTGACAGAGGATCCACAGCTGTACAGGGAGGCCAAGTCCTAATTAAAGATATTTTATCAACAAAAAAATTGAGAAATTGATCACACAATAATTTAGACTGTACAGTACAGTTAGAGCCAGAAGGGTCCACAAGACTGTTTAAGGTATTAAAAAGCACTTGAGGTCTGTGACTGTTGGTAGATATCAGGTTTGACATATACTCAGCTTTAGCTTTACACCTACAGCTTTCTGATAATTGTAAAACAATCTCATAAAATGCCCAGAGAGCGTGAAGCCCGTCCTTTTTCCACCTCCTCTCAAGCGTCTGCATTCACGCCTAAGCGCCTTGGCGTGTGGTCATTTAACCGCGGCTCGGGCACTGCCTTTGGAGTCAAGCTTTAAAGGAGCAACAGAGTCGAGAAGCGGTGGTGCAGATGTAGTTAAACAGATTAATTAACTCATCAACACTTGAAGCGCCTGAAATGTCACTGTGGCTCCAACAAAAGTAAATGCACTAGAGAACTCATGTGCAGTGGAAGAGTTTATTGCCCAGCGTGGATTGCGTAAAGCGCATGGTGTAGGCGGAGGACCGGGTAGCAACTGAGAACAAAACAGGCAAATGGTCCGATATCTGTGTGCTACAAAGATCCTCAACACAGACATTTAAACCATAAACGAGGTCAAGAGTGTGTCCCCTTTTTAGTGTGTCAGGGCCATCTACCCATTCGTCAGATTAAAAAGAATCCACAACAAATAAAAAGTCCTTAACCAAAGGTTTCTCATCACAGCATCGTGAATGTTTATGTCTCCAACAATCAGAAAATGGTCATAGTTAAGAGCCATTTCTGACACAGAGTTTAGAAATCGAAATGAAGTCTTTGTTAAACTTTGGTGGGCCGATAGATGGCGCGCACTGGACACGAACATCGCTGTAACTCAAGCAACTGCAATTCAAAACTGGAGAAAGTGTTTGATGGACACTGTCGGCACTTAAAACTGGATTTAAACACAGAGGCTAGCCCTCCACCCTTGCCAGAGTGCGAGGAGAATTGAAGAATGAACAGCCTGGAGAAAGGAGCTCAGAAAAGGCCGAACACTCACCCGGGCGTAGCCTGCGTCTCAGTCAAAAACATTAGATCCAGTTGCGCGACACAATGAAGTCATTTGCGAATGTCTTATTTGCCAGCGATCTGGCGTTTATCAGTGCCATCGAAGCAGGTCCTCGTTGTTTGGGGTAAAGACACGAGCTAGCATCACGGAGGTTTCCTGGTTACACCGCAGTGGAGCGATTAAGGCCTTGGCGTCTCGAGACGGAACCACCATTACATGGGCGTGCGGGACCGCACCACCTGCTGGTTCCCTCCTAGGACTCCAACAATCGGCACAGGAACAAGCCAGCGCTCCCCCACGATGCTGCGCTGGGGATCCCACGAGGATGCGAGCCCCTCTCCCACGGTTCGCAGGTAAGCCCTGATCTTCACTAAGACACCTCCTCGCTTTCCCCTTCTGCGCGTGACGTTTCCTCCCAGGGCACAGCAAAAAGGAGTGATGCGCGGGTGAGCTGGTATGCGCATGCAACAGAGCGGAGGAGGACATGAAGAGTCCAATACATTACACTGCTTCAGGAACAGTTCATGGGACAGTCGAATGTTGAATAATGACTGGCGATCATACACAAGCGTGGCAGAGACATTTGAACAGCAAATACATATCCACACAATGAACAACAGGCCAAGCAAGGCTGGGAGACGGAGCGCCGTGCACACTGCTGGTGCCATCTTTTCCAATCCCAGCTTCTTGCAGCATAAGGTGGAGGAGCACATCGTCTCTGGGCCTGCTGCTGTACCAGCCCATGCCAGCTTACTTTCACCCCTGATTATGATTGACTGTTTGTCTCTTTAATGCAGCTGTCTGCAAACACACTTTTTCTCCTGTTGTTTAGCCTCTGAAGCCTCTGAGCAGATGACTTTGTTTACCTCTTAAAGGCCAGAGCTGCACAATTCAACCAAATCCACACAAAATCACAATTTTAATGGATGCAATTAGCAAATCGCAAAAGCTACAATGTTTTAAGTGTAATTATTTCTTCCACAAACTACAAAATGTCTGGCTTTAATTTGAATAAAAACTGCTCACACTGTAATTTGATTTGTACAAACATGTTATGAACCGAGCAACAAAAAGCATGTGATAAAAATGTGCGGCAAAAATGCACCTACAAACAACAAGTGCGGCTCAATGCGCCAAATGCTATAAGCAACACAAACGCACCTATAAGGGACAAAAACGTGACTAAAAACAACAAAAATGTGACTCAAAACAAGAATGAAAGCGACTCAAAACGAAAAAGACGAGAGTGACAAACACAACTGAACGTGACAAAAACAAAACTAAAATTGTGTTTAATATGTAAATTTGAACAAAATCCCATAATTAAAACGTAAATCACAAATCTAATCACAATCGCTCTGGTCAGAAAAATCACAATTAAATATTTTTCCTAAATGGTGCAGCTCTGTTAAAGGCAATAGAAAAATACAAAGTGAACATGAATCATGATAAAATCAAAGTCATGATCTGGCCCCAAGAAAATCTGGATTTTTTTTTTTGCCACATGGCCCAGGCTTAGGTTGAGTCTTAACTGCTGTGAGCCTCCGCCCAGTGCCCTCATGAGCTCATTGTTCTGCTGCTTCCTCTGCATGGAGCTGCTTCCTGAGGGGACCACACAGCACCGGCCCCGGCCCCGGCCCCCAGTCAGGCCATAGTGTTTATATTCAAGTAAGTAGGATTCAGTTAAAGTTCACATTTTAAAAATAGTCCGAGAGCATTAACATTTGAGAGAAGACGATCCCATAATGATTAAACTAAACTTCTGAGCAGCTTTTACACAGAATAAGGCGTACATTTTGTGACTAAAATATTAACAGCCTATGTGATTTGATCATTTTTTATTTTATTGACCTTTATTTAATCGGGAAAGTCTCTTTGCGGCCATTATAAATAGGCCTGCAACCAATGATTATTGTAATGGTCAACTAACAAGTGCTTATTATTTCAATCAGTCAGAACATGTCAAAGGATTGTTTAATTTTTAAAATACATTTATAACCAGATGAATGTACAATTATTCTGAATGAAGGCTTACAGAGAATATTTACAAAAACTGTATCATTACTATAGCAAAAAACCCCAAAAACATATTGTTTTTGTGTTTTTTTCATTTCTGACATCCTATGAAACCTCTATGGCATGTTTTAAAGTCTGCACAGTCTACATAACAATTAGCAAACGGGTCAATAATTAGTTTAGCAGTCGTCAGTCAGTCACAATGATTGCAATGAATCCTTGTAGCCGATTTAGCAAATTATTCATTCATTCATTTTGTAGAGCTTGTTCCTGTTAGGGGTCGCGGGTGACTGGAGCCTATCCCAGTGACTTTGAGGCTTAGGCGGGTTGCAGGGCTGACACAGAGACATGGACAGACCACCATTCACTCACTACGGCCAGTTTAGCGTTGCCAGTTCACCTGCGTGTGCTTGGACAGTGGGAGGAGGTGGCCTGGTCCGGGAATCAAACCCACGATCTCCTTTTCTCCGATCTCCGATTGGGAGGCAGGAGCTCTAACCGCTCTGCCACTGTGCAAATTATTATTTCGATTCAATTATAATATGTCTTGCTGCTCTTTCCCAGCTCATGGCAGGAATATGGCATTTATAGTGTTAACAGTCGCTGCAGGTGAACAAGAAAACATCTGAAACTTAAAGATGCCAGTTTGAAACTTCCCCTGTTTCTCACATAAATGTAAGAAAAAATATATTACAGGTTTTCATCATGTCATGTTTTTATATAGAAATAAGACATTTTATGTAAAAATGGCCAAAAATACACATATTTGACATTTAAATCTGAAAAATGGACAGAACCAGGTTTAACTTTTTTGTTCATTTTGTACATATATTAGTCACAAAAGTCTTTACAGAGGGGATTTTGGATTTCTTATTTGGTTTTGAACTAGATTTGACTGAAAATTGTTTCAAATTTCACCCCCCTCACCATTATTTTATTTTATTTTTTTTGCTTAAAACTTGAATCAATCAGTTTCAGAATTAGATATCAAAAACTCCTTCTGTACGTTTTGTCAAAATCTTGAGTCCAGATTGTACAGTTTGGTGTGGGATCTACTTTAAGGCTGATCTTTATGTCTCTGTGAGAGAAAAATGCATTTTAAGAAAACATCCTTTGAAGTTCCAATGTCACAGAGAAATCTATGGATAAAGTGGATTCAATGGAAAATAAAACATCTTTAGGAGCAGATGGGACAAGTTTGTTGAAAGACGATATGTGAGAGAGAAAACAGACCAAGAAACAAAGTGACTCTTGTCTGTAATAGTTTGTGGATTGTTTTAATAGTTGGTTTCTTCAGTCCCTTAGACGTTATATTTGTGATGTCTTGTTCTCATTTGACTGTTGTGGCTTCCAGCTCCCATTGAGCCAGGCCTGTGTGTGTGAGTGTGTGAGAGTGTGTGTGAGAGTGTGTGAGGCGTGTGAGGCGTGTGAGAGCGTGTGAGGCGTGTGAGGTGTGTGAGGTGTGAGGCGTGTGAGGCGTGTGAGTGTGTGAGAGTGTGTGAGAGTGTGTGTGAGAGTGTGTGTGAGAGTGTGTGTGAGAGTGTGTGTGAGAGTGTGTGAGAGTGTGTGTGAGAGTGTGTGTGAGAGTGTGTGTGAGAGTGTGTGAGAGTGTGTGTGAGAGTGTGTGTGAGAGTGTGTGTGAGAGTGTGTGAGAGTGTGTGAGAGTGTGTGAGAGTGTGTGAGAGTGTGTGAGAGTGTGTGAGAGTGTGTGTGAGAGTGTGTGAGAGTGTGTGAGAGTGTGTGAGAGTGTGTGAGAGTGTGTGAGAGTGTGTGAGAGTGTGTGAGAGTGTGTGAGAGTGTGTGAGAGTGTGTGAGAGTGTGTGAGAGTGTGTGAGAGTGTGTGAGAGTGTGTGAGTGTGTGTGAGAGTGTGTGAGAGTGTGTGAGAGTGTGTGAGAGTGTGTGAGAGCGTGTGAGAGCGTGTGAGAGCGTGTGAGAGCGTGTGAGAGCGTGTGAGAGTGTGAGAGCGTGTGAGAGCGTGTGAGAGCGTGTGAGAGCGTGTGAGAGCGTGTGAGAGCGTGTGAGAGCGTGTGAGAGCGTGTGAGAGCGTGTGAGAGTGTGTGAGAGTGTGTGTGAGAGTGTGTGTGAGAGTGTGTGAGAGTGTGTGTGAGAGTGTGTGTGAGAGTGTGTGTGAGAGTGTGTGTGAGAGTGTGTGTGAGAGTGTGTGTGAGAGTGTGTGTGAGAGTGTGTGTGAGAGTGTGTGAGAGTGTGTGAGTGTGTGAGAGTGTGAGAGTGTGTGAGAGTGTGTGAGAGTGTGTGAGAGTGTGTGTGAGAGTGTGTGTGAGAGTGTGTGTGAGAGTGTGTGAGAGAGTGTGTGAGAGAGTGTGAGAGTGTGTGTGAGAGTGTGTGTGAGAGTGTGTGTGAGTGTGTGTGTGTGTGTGTGAGTGTGTGAGAGTGTGTGTGAGAGTGTGTGTGAGAGTGTGTGTGAGAGTGTGTGTGAGAGTGTGTGTGAGAGTGTGTGTGAGAGTGTGTGAGAGTGTGTGAGAGTGTGTGAGAGTGTGTGAGAGTGTGTGAGAGTGTGTGAGAGTGTGTGAGAGCGTGTGAGAGCGTGTGAGAGCGTGTGAGAGCGTGTGAGAGCGTGTGGGAGCGTGTGAGAGCGTGTGGGAGCGTGTGGGAGCGTGTGGGAGCGTGTGGGAGCGAGTGTGAGAGTCTGGGGCCCGTCCGGTTGGCCCTCATGCAATAATGGCACCCAAAACACGCTGAAGAGACGAGCACTCAGGTCAGTGTTAAATCTTAAAGGAGACGCTCTCTGCTGAACTCTGGCATTTTCAGATTGGTCGTCCTTTATTTCCACGTTTCCACTGTGTTGAGCTGAGACGACACACTTTTCTTGTTCCGTGTCGGCTCTCAGCTCAGTGTAGGAGCCCAGGGAGAGGAGCTGTCAGACGGTGACAGCTAATGGACATCCAAACAAACACTCTCCCCAAGTTCCAACAGGCGTGATTGACAAGCGGATTAACCACATAATTATGAAATTATCGGGCCCTTTCTGTCCAAACATAAAGTGTAAAAAATAGAAGAAAAAAAGCACACAAGACCACGCTAAAAGGCCCAGGAGCACAGTCAGACTGGGCCGAACTGGGCTGTCGGGGATTCAAACTCCATACTCTATTCCACAATGATGCTCTTTCTTAGGTCAAGGTTTGAAACAGTAGTTTGACATTTTTGATACAAAATGATTGCACTTAATTAATTATACCCTGTGTCTGATGAAGCTCGAGATCATTTAGGAAAGGTCACATTTTTGTCCTGTTTATGTGATCTTTGTAGCAGAGCCAACTGATACTTGCTCAAAGGAGGATCTAGTGTCTGTTCTAGTTTTAGTTTTAGTGGTTCATAGGTTTGGACACAGTGACACAGTAACACCAACGGCCTCTGTTCTATAAATGCCACGGATACACACCACAGCCTGTCCCACCACAGCCTGTCCCACCACAGCCTGTCCCACCACAGCCTGTCCCACCACAGCCTGTCCCACCACAGCCTGTCCCACCACAGCCTGTCCCACAACAGCCTGTCCCACCACAGCCTGTCCCACCACAGCCTGTCCCACCACAGCCTGTCCCACCACAGCCTGTCCCCCCACAGCCTGTCCCACCACAGCCTGTCCCACCACAGCCTGTCCCACCACAGCCTGTCCCACAGCCTGTCCCACAGCCTGGCCCACAGCCTGGCCCACAGCCTGGCCCATAGCCTGGCCCACAGCCTGTCCCCCCACAGCCTGTCCCCCCACAGCCTGTCCCACCACAACCTGTCCCACCACAGCCTGGCCCACAGCCTGGCCCACAGCCTGGCCCACAGCCTGGCCCATGTCACAGTGTTATTTTTAGTGAAGCGTTTGGTCTAATTTTAGGAGGCAATAAATGAGGGAAGTGGCAGGGAATCTAACAGGAAACAGGAAGTGAGTGGAGCTCAGACCAAACAGGAAGCAACAAGATATTATCATCTCCAACTGTTGGAACTGTTTAGTGCTGCATTATTCCTGACAAAAGCAGGACTAACACAGACCTAAACAAAGACTAAACCAGGACTAACCCAGGACAGAACAATGACCAAAACCGGGACTAAACAAGATTTACGCCAGGATTAATTCAAGGCTAATCCACGTAAACCAGGTCTAAAATCCTGTCTTTTGCAGTCCCTGGTACTTTTTTATAGTTCTACTCTCCATTTGAGAGTAGGAACTAGGGACTGGAGCCACACTTTTTAGTTCCTGCTCAGGGGCAGGTACTTTCAGTCAGACCAGGGAACCTTTTGGCAACACAAGCACATTACATTACGCATTACACATTACAAGACACAGAAGCTCCAAACACATAATTCTTAATTGTTTGTTTTATTTTATTGGTAATTTCATAGTTTGAGTGTTATGTGTAGGTTTACAGAGGTCAAAAGTAGAAGGAAGGAGGAAAATGACTTTAGTTTTTCTCACTGCACAAACAAAGCCAGTTAGACCCACTTTCAGGAGGAGCAGCAGCAGGAGGTGCAGCAGGAGAAGCAGCAGCCGCAAGAGGGGCAGCAGATGGTGCAGCTGGAGGAGCAGCAGGAGCAGCAGGAGGAACAGCAGGAGCAGCAGCAGCAGGAGCAGGAGGAGCAGCAGGAGGGGCAGCACTCACAGACTGCTGTCAGAGCCTGGTCTGCTCCTGAGGCTGAAGATAATGAGTCCAAATGAGGCGCAGGATTAACTTGTGACTGTTTGACTTCAGAGATGGACAAACCTCCTGACCCTGGAATCCTCAGTCTGGACCCACTTTAATCCTCTGGGAGGAAGACCTCCCATGGTTCTGTTTCAGAGGAGCAGACGTGGTCTTCACCAGGGGCCAGGGGCACAGTGCCCCTCACGTGCTGGGACTGCAGGGACATTTGGACTTTGTCATTTCAGCTCCTGCTTGTGTTGGAGTTTAAAGGTGCCCCATGTCACTTTTCTGATTGTCACGGATGTTCCTCTGTCTCCATATTGTTTTGCATCATCTTGTTTACAATATTCTGACTATTTTAACCAAGCATCACAATGAGCTGAAATGTGCTTTATACTTTTATGTGGAAGTTCGTTTTTAGTAGTTATTATTTTAGTAGTTGTTGTGATCACATGTATATACTTGAGGTTCTAATTTTGCTGATCTCCAAAGCAACAATTGCACGATTAACCATTTTTCAACCTGTGGACCTTTGCAGATTACTCTAGTTCTAGTTATTCACTCTTCAAGATCCTTTTCTCCAAGTCTGAACCCGGCAGGAGTTTGTAAAAATTCATTCATTCATTTTGTACCATTTGTTCCCGTTAGGGGTCACTTTGGGCCTTGGGCGGGGTACACCCTGGGGGGGTCACAGGACTAACACAGAGACATGGACAGACAACCATTCACTCTCTACGGGCAATTAAGAGTTACCAATTAACTTCCACATATGTTTGGACGGTGGGAGGAGCGGAGAACCCACGGTAACACAAGGAGGACATGCAGACTCCACCCAGAGAGATCGTGTGAGGTTGATCTGGTCCGGGATTGAACCCACAATCTCCCTGTTGAGAGGCAGAAGCTGTAGCCAGAGTTTGTACAAATATGAAGTATTAACCACAGCCAAGAGATTTTCCCTCTGGGATAGCGCTGAGGGTTTTGGTCATTGCTGTGAAGTAAGATATAGCTCTGATTGACTTTTTTGCTCCGGAGACCAAAGTAGAAGTTTAGGAGTTTAACAACTGATTCAGATTTGGACTTTGTATGTGTATGTGCAAAACATTCAAACGCTGCACTTCTCAACATAATTTTCACTAAATTTCAAGTTGTTTGGGCAAACGCCCCAGGAGGAGTTTGTAAAAGTACATTTTTTTGCTTTGTCCTATCTCGTAATGCATTGTTTTGTACACTGGGAGGTGCTGACGTGCCAAATCTCTTGATTTTGGAAATGGGAAATTGCCAGAATGTAGAGAGGCATGGTTTTTAGACGTGTGCACAGTGTCCTGACTTTTCGTCTCTGTTCACTGGGTGAGAAATGGGGGGTTGTCTCTAAGAAGAAAGAAGAACATTTTGATGTGAAAACGTTTCACCTCAAATATCTCAAACTGTATATTTTCAGAAAGCGTACACACATTCCTACCTCATGGTGTGGGTCCCTGGGCACCGACGGACACTTTGTGCCTGTCACTTATTTTCAAGTGTGCTCCGCTCGTTTAGCGCTCATGAAGTGTGCACTTTTGCACTCTTTGGCCGTTTGCAACAATAATGTTACATTTTTTCACTATTTTGATTTTGATTTGAGTGCGTTTGTGAGTGTGTGGACTCACCCCTGTTAGATCAACAAGGGTCAGACCACTCCCTCTAACGTGGAATAGCACATGTGGTTTTGCTTCGGCCCACTGTGTGAAAGTGAAAGTAAAAACTACCCACACGCTCAACGTAAATGAGATGTTACTTATCTTGCCAACAGTGTAATTATATAAGTACGGCAGCTGTTTTTATTAGTAATTATAGGCACAGCATTTTAGTGCTAATGCTAAATTACTACCCTGAACGTCTCCCACGTAACACTTCTTTGACCTGCTGTGGACGTGGACACAGTCTGACAGGTTTGCAGATGTCTGTGAGTATAAACATGGTGAGTGTGAGTGGACCTCGTGTGCTGACACCTGATGCTGAACGTGCCCACAGCACACGTCCTGTACCTGGTGTACCTCCCGGGGCCCTCCCCCTGGTCCTCCCTTCTCTTCTCTCTTAGTGAAGACAGATTAGCGGCGTGCTGAGGTGTGACGGCTGATTTGATCCATAATTATGAGGAAGTTAGGCTGGGGCTGAACATGTTTATGAAGATGTAGTGTTACTGCCCAAAGCGCAGCAGCCTAATGATAATATGTGCTTGAAGAGGTTTAGTCGGCGCCTGAAAGATCTCATCAGCGAGTGTCAGCCGAGCGTGGAGAGAGAGCACTTATGACACTTGATTACAGCTATCGGCTCTGGCATTAGAACAGCGCCACACACATCTGCTCCAGCACCAAGCCTTCAAAACAGACACACATAAGCTTACAAGGTTATTTGTTCTCATATAAATGCAAATTAGACTATGTGGAAGCTAAATGAAGAATCCGTGTTATTTAACCCCTTATTCCAAACCTTATAAGAGTCATTTTGAGAAGTCTAAAACCTGGTGTACCTCACGGGGATTTAACTAATTGCAGTGAAGTGTGGACTTTAAAGACAATACATAAATATAAATATAAATATATATAGTATGTATAAAAACATAAGAAGTGCTGAATCGTGATTGAATCCAAAGTATGATTTGAACGTCTTGGTCAGTCTTGACTGGAGATTCTTCCACAAACTTTGCACTCTAATCTTTTACTTGTCTAATGTACAAATTCAATATTTTTTATCCTTATGTATCAAAATTTAGATAGTATCATAAATGTTGTGTTGTGTTGTAAACTTAAGGATAGATGGTGATATTTCAGGACTTTTTTGATAAACTGTTCAGACGTGTCACTTTTCTCTGCTAATCAAACCTCATCTGTAGGAGCTGTTCGCTCGTGTCCCTCTGCCTCGGTCACTGCTTTTGTGGCGGGTCACAGTTGAACTGTGTCCTCAGACGGTGCAGGTGGAAAAGGTAAATACAGAGCCTGATAAACCTGCTCTGTTTACTGTGAGTCTATGGTGGGGCAGTCATTGCAGTCACTCTTACTTTGTCTCTAATGTTCCACAATATGGCATTTAAGTCATCTCCATGGAGACAAGCAGGTGACACCACCAGTTATATTTCAGATCTGTGGAGAGCCTGCACACAGTAAGTATATATATATATATATATATATATAATTTATTAATTTATCTTATCCAATATTTTCGCAGTATGTATTTTAAACTCAGCCAGATGTTTTGATTGCTCCCATACTTTCAGACCATGTTTGTAGAGTCTAAACCTGAACATGGAGGGAGCAGTTGGCCAAATATCGCTTTATACAAAACAGGCCTAAAGCATGTGTCTTCCATCAGATAAATATGTCTATGTTTATGAGGACTGTTTTGGCGGGTGAGGACAGGAGGGGGACAGGGTCTTCAGGAGCAGCTGTGACGATGAGACGAGCTCCAGGGACCACCATGTGACCATCTGTGTGTGCAAGAGGCAGCTGGAGCAGGAAACTGGAGATCTGTCAGACTGGCGTTCACCTGCCGACTGCTTTTCTATTGTGATGAATAGATCTTCACTGGTAATTGGTTTGTAGATTATAAATGTCTCCTCATGAATCCTCCTTCAGCCCAGAAGGTCTCCAGGTGGTGCAGATGTGCACGGCATTTAACGTTGGGATTTTGACACGTTTTTATTCACGTACTTTTCTTGTTCTCCTGATGTGGAGACGCTGCCTGGTTCGTCAACATTCTGAGGTTAGACTTGACTCAATTCAAGATGAAGTTCATTTGGTTTAGAATGGATTTTTTTGTTGCCGGGCTGGTTGTTGGGGCTGGTTGTTGGGGCTGGTTGTCGGGGCTGGTTGTCAGGGCTGGTTAATAAGATAAGATAAGAGATCCTTTATTTGTCCCACAATGGGAAAATTCCACTGTTGCAAAACACAGTTTAGGACAGGAATGAAAGAAATAGGCGCATGCAATAAAAATAGGACAAATAAACACGGTAATAAAAAATACAATATAAAGTATAAAGTGCACACTCTTATTTACAGTAGGTGGCTGTCAGGGAATAAATGGTAAAAATGGCAAATAAAGTGTCTTAAGTGTATTGTTATATACAGTAAGTGACTATGGTGAGGTAAAAGTGTATTAATAGTATGTTAAATTATATTGCACATGATTATAGCGGGTGAATGACACATGTTACAGTATTGCACATGATTATAGCAGGTGACTGACACATGTTACAGTATTGCACATGATTATAGCAGGTGACTGACACATGTTACAGTATTGCACATGATTATAGCAGGTGACTGACACATGTTACAGTATTGCACATGATTATAGCAGGTGACTTACACATGTTACAGTATTGCACATGATTATAGCGGGTGAATGACACATGTTACAGTATTGCACATGATTATAGCAGGTGACTGACACATGTTACAGTATTGCACATGATTATAGCAGGTGACTGACACATGTTACAGTATTGCACATGATTATAGCAGGTGACTGACACATGTTACAGTATTGCACATGATTATAGCAGGTGACTGACACATGTTACAGTATTGCACATGATTATAGCAGGTGACTGACACATGTTACAGTATTGCACATGATTATAGCAGGTGACTGACACATGTTACAGTATTGCACATGATTATAGCGGGTGACTGACACGTGTTACAGTATTGCACATGATTATAGCAGGTGACTGACACATGTTACAGTATTGCACATGATTTTAACAGGTGAATGATACATGTTACAGTATTGCACATGATTATCACAGGTGAATGGCACATGTTACAGTATTGCACATGATTTTAACAGGTGAATGACACATGTTACAGTATTGCACATGATTATAGCGGGTGACTGACACGTGTTACAGTATTGCACATGATTATAGCAGGTGACTGACACATGTTACAGTATTGCACATGATTATAGCAGGTGACTGACACATGTTACAGTATTGCACATGATTATAGCGGGTGAATGACACATGTTACAGTATTGCACATGATTATAGCGGGTGACTGACACATGTTACAGTATTGCACATGATTATAGCAGGTGACTGACACATGTTACAGTATTGCACATGATTATAGCAGGTGACTTACACATGTTACAGTATTGCACATGATTATAGCAGGTGACTGACACATGTTACAGTATTGCACATGATTATAGCGGGTGAATGACACATGTTACAGTATTGCACATGATTATAGCAGGTGACTTACACATGTTACAGTATTGCACATGATTATAGCAGGTGACTGACACATGTTACAGTATTGCACATGATTATAGCAGGTGACTGACACATGTTACAGTATTGCACATGATTATAGCAGGTGACTGACACATGTTACAGTATTGCACATGATTATAGCAGGTGACTGACACATGTTACAGTATTGCACATGATTATAGCGGGTGACTGACACATGTTACAGTATTGCACATGATTATAGCAGGTGACTGACACATGTTACAGTATTGCACATGATTATAGCGGGTGACTGACACGTGTTACAGTATTGCACATGATTATAGCGGGTGACTGACACGTGTTACAGTATTGCACATGATTATAGCGGGTGACTGACACGTGTTCAGGGCTAACAGTGTTCATTGTAAAGTCTGACAGCAGCAGGAAGGAAAGACCTGCCAAACCTCTCCTTCACACAGCGAGGGTGAGTCAGTCTGTCACTGAAGCTGCTCTCCAGGGCAGACAGAGCGTCCTGCAGGGGGTGGGACTCATGGTTGTCGGGGCTGGTTGTCGGGGCTGTTTGTGGGGCGGGTTGCCGGGATGGTTGTCGGGGCTGGTTGTCGAGCTGGTTGTCGGGCTGGTGCTCTGTGTGGTACACAGGTCCACCTCCAAGTATCTCCCAAAGGATTGAAGAATTGTACATACAGCCCTGAATAATAATTGGATTTATGACATGCTTATTACCGCTGTAAAAGTACACTTTAGATGCCTAACTTTGTGCACTAATAAGTGGACAATGGTTTGTTATATTAGGCACTGAAGAGTGTGATGTCCTGGAAAAGACAAAATGATCCGACTGGTGCAAAAGATGATTTGCTGCTGCTGAAAGGGCTGGAAGTGAAGGATGTGCAGAACTTTTATGATGGCCTGGTCAATGTAGTGCCTGAATGCTTGATTTAGAGGACGATAAAGGCTAGCCTTAACATCAGCCAGGCTCGGGACGGCAGGTGAGCCCTTGAGGCACAAGTAGCTATCCTGCTAAGCTAAATGTTAAATGCATTGTCCCTGCTCATAAATAAATATACTAAACTGTACCCCATCAAAGGCTAGCTGCTTGTTATATTATTTACTTATGTTTTATTAACAAATGTTAATTTAGTTTAAGTTAAGTTTTGTTTCAAGTTGAGCACTCTTATCCTCCTACGCACGTGTCGCTCACAACTATTTACAAAGTTCAGCAGTAGTTACTGGGGGTTATGCTGCTGTGGTTAGTGGTGTGTATTTGTCCACAGGTTGAGCCCTGACGCCTGGGTCTGTGTCAGTCTGTGCCACGCCACTGGATGATTGGTTAGCACAATTAGGGGTGGGCAGTGTTTCTAAGAATTAAGTTGATAATAATAAGAGTATTTTCAGTGTGCTCAGAGTGTGCTCAGATGTGCGTGCAGATGTCTTCAGGTTCAAGTAGTGTACGTAAAATCAACCACGAAAGTTCAGAACACCTGCATTCTAACGGCTGGTGCAGTTCCATTTCCACTAATGCATTTTCAAATAGAAGAGTTAGCGTTAGCCTCCAAATGTCACAAACTATAAAACAAACAGTGCTTTGGTGACAGACGACCCTTTGACCTCACGAGTCACACCAGAGCCTCGTTGCTCGGGGTGTTCATGGCCGAGGAGCCGATTAACTGTGACTAAACGCTTAACCGAGTGAAGAGGTCCTGCCTGGTTAACTGTCACGTTTCATTTTCTGCCTTGTTTACTATGTTATAAAACACACTTGCCCCACCAGAGGGCGCCCGAGAGAGCAGGTCATGGGATTGTAACATCTGAATTTAAAAATATTGCGCTGACAACTTCAACTTAGTGGATTTATCTCATAAACTTGACGATTTAATGATTTAAACTCATAAACTATAACTATGAAGGGCTCCAGTGATCAGGCTTCCCTACTGTAGATTATTACTGTTAAAACTCAGCACTGAAATGGACAACTGGACAATAATGTACCAAATATAAAGCCGTACAGTGTGACCAGGGACTACATTCACACATGTTCAATGTAAAGAACAGATAAAAGACAAACCATTGTCTGTGCTGTGTACAAATGTCACGACTCATGTTTTTAATTTGCTGCCTCATAAAATGAATGGGATAGAATGTTTATGTCAGTGTGTGTAGCTCTTCTAAACATGACCCTGGGGTCAATACTCTCTCATTTTGCTCATCTTCAAAACAACAATTTTCATAGAATCTGTGCTTGCAAGAAATGCTTTGCAGTGAGTGAAGTCTGAGTAAAGAAATGATTATATTTAAGATTCTACTAACAATTTGCCCACTGGTCCCCAGTTTGACAGTTTTTGGGAAGTTTATTATGTCATTTCCTGGTTGGACACGGGCAGCAAATATGACATAGTTAAAGCTAGCAACCATTTTGAAAACAAGAGCCAAAATCCATACAAATTACACAACAGTTAGGAATTGACAATAAATAATACTTAATACCTTTATTTTATTGAATGTCCAAAAAATCAGTTATGTTTAAATTGTCCTTGTATTTTTGATGGTATGTCGCTTTTTGATGACATCACAGAGGGATTGCATTTTAGAACTCGGCACTACTTCCTGCCTAACCTTTTAAACGTTTATTCTTCTAAATTTCCCTCCAAACTGCATCTTGACTGATGAATAACTGATTACCACAGGTGCCCTCCCACCAAACTAAGTTATAATGAGACAAAAATTATGACCCCGCGGGCTCAGGTCGACCGTTATGTGTGTATTTTGTACAATCAGTCATAAAGTTGAATGTCGCGCACTGAGCACACATGTTTCCGGCAGTGTTACAGCGGCACACTTGACTGCTGTGCATCCAGCATTTAAGTTAGCGCGCTAGCCAAACAACGGCATCAAGCCGAAAAAGTGGAGTTTATGGGAGTTGTCCATTTTGGCTCTGGAGGAGGACACAGTCACATCAGGCCCACTCACACATGTATGAGGAGGACTCCAGGTATGTTTCTGAGGTGGAGACCACATTGAGCATTGGGCCTTGAATGTAGAGCATGGACAGCTGTGTGTGAACACTCCACTTCTGGTTTGAAGGCGCTCATGCTCTGCTCCTTCACTCTTTGATTCTGACTGTGGGGAATTACAGTCTGTTGAGACAAAAAGATGGATTTAATTGGATTTGCTGTGAAACATTTTTAATTTGTTGGATATTTTTAATTACAACTGACACAATCATTTGATTTCTGAGTGAGATATTTCTTATGAATGGCCTCTAAATATATCATCCCACTCAATCATTTTTTTAACTTATCTTTACGAATATTAAGGATGTAACACAGTAGCTTTAAACTATCTCCATGGAAACAAGCAGGTGATGCCACTATGGCTGCTCCTTATGGTTATTTTATTCACCTTATTCTGGAAGTTGTCGTGGGCGCCGCCATCTTGTTTCCGTTGTAGTTCACATGGAGCAGAGGAGCTCAACAGGAAATATGTTCTACATGGACTAAAAAGCCGTTTTCGCCCAGGAAATCGGTGCAGTGTGACTCATGTGTGCATTAAACATTTGACACAAAACAATCTACATAATATGTTAACGGTGAGACTTTTCCCTCGTTCACCGTTTGTGTGAATGGGGTCCTCGACAAATGGAAGTGCTTTTACTGCAGGAGTGTGAGGGAAAACGTGGGCGGGATAAGGTGAATAGTCAGTCTTCATTTTTTTGAGTAGTCGACAAACCAATATTTCTGTTGTAAATTGAGATTTTCAATATATTTTGAACTGGATTGAGGTAAAAATATGTCAACTGAAACTTCTCGATGCATTTGTGCCGTGAAAACTGCCTTGAGGTAATGCATTGGAAAAATATCTCATTCCAGTTAATTCAGACTTTGTATTTAATTGCACAGTCACTGTCAAACAGAACCAGACACACGGGCGATAAAACATCTACAAATACATTTTTCTAAATGGTGTAATTACTAGTATTTTTGTGGTGATGTGCTGTGGAGTGTCATTTTATGCCCTATTGATTTCACGTTGTCATCAATATGTGATTATTATAAGTATTTTAAAAGTCTGATGGCATTAAAGTGCATTGGTTAGATCAGCAGTGCACCCTCCTGTGATCCAAACAATAGACACATGAGTTTAATGCAGAACAAATAGATAATATCTTCAAATACAAGCAGGTGGTGAACCTTCCACCTCCATAAGTCTATTGTGTGTAGTAAAGTTTGTCTCCTGCATCTGATCCACCTTTCAGTCCTTGTCCAGATCCTCAGCCGGGTTCAGGAGCAGGCCAGAGGAGAAATCACAAGCTAACAAGGATTTCAGTGTTTAAGATCGGTCCACAGAGCGCACACGGCCAGGAGCATTAAGACTGAAATAATAGAACGACACGCTTTGGATTTCAGTTCATCTTTCAGCCTGACTTTGTCAGTCTTCTTTTCACTTCATTTCACACACAGACACAAAGAAGCAAAAAAATAACACGAGCTTCCCCTTCGCCTCTTTTCTCAAATCTATTCACAGCCACAACTTTCCAAAGCACAATCCGATTGTGGCCCAACCCCACAGAGGACCTGCATCGGGGCCAGATGGAGCTGCTCTGCTCCTGCTCCTGCTCTCTGCTCTCTCTCCGGCTCTCTGCTTCTACTCTCTGCTCTCGCTCCTGGTCTCTGCTCTCTGCTCTCTCTCCTGGTCTCTGCTCTCTGCTCTCTCTCCTGCTCTCTGCTCCCGCTCTCTGCTCTCTCTCCTGCTCTCTCTCCTGCTCTCTCCCCTGCTTTCTGCTCCTGCTCTCTGCTTCTACTCTCTGCCTCTGCTCTTGCTCTCTACTCTCTGCTCTCTCTCCTGCTCTCTGCTCTCAACTCTCTGCTCCCGCTCTCTGCTCTCTCTCCTGCTCTCTGCTCTCTCTCCTGCTCTCTCTCCTGCTCTCTGCTCCCGCTCTCTGCTCTCTGTTCCTGCTCTCTCTCCCGCTCTCTGCTCCTGCTCTCTGCTTTCTGCTCCTGCTCTCTGCTCTTGCTCTCTACTCTCTGCTCCTGCTCTCTGCTCCTGCTATCTGCTCTCTCCTCTCTGCTCTCTGCTCCTGCTCTCTCTCCCGCTCTCTGCTCCTGCTCTCTGCTCTCTGCTCCTGCTCTCTCTCTGCTCTCTGCTCTCTGCTCTCTCTCGCTCTCTGCTCCTGCTCTCTCTCGCTCTCTCTCCTGCTCTCTCTGCTCTCCGCTCTCTCTGCTCTCTCCGCTCTCTGCTCCTGCTCTCTGCTCCTGCTCTCTGCTCCTGCTTTCTCTCCCGCTCTCTGCTCTCGACTCTCTGCTCTCTCTCCTGCTCTCTACTCTCTGCTCTCTCTCCTGCTCTCTACTCTCTGCTCCTGCTCTCTGCTCTCTGCTCTCTCCTCTCTGCTCTCTGCTCCTGCTCTCTCTCCCGCTCTCTGCTCCTGCTCTCTGCTCTCTGCTCCTGCTCTCTCTCCCGCTCTCTGCTCCTGCTCTCTCCCACTCTCTGCTCCTGCTCTCTGCTCTCTCTCCTGCTCTCTACTCTCTACTCTCTGGTCCTGCTCTCTACTCTCTGCTCTCTCTCCTGCTCTCTGCTCTCTCTCCTGCTCTCTGCTCTCTACTCTCTGGTCCTGCTCTCTACTCTCTGCTCTCTCTCCCACTCTCTGCTCCTGCTCTCTACTCTCTGCTCTCTGCTCTCTCTCCTGCTCTCTGCTCTCTGCTCTCTCCTCTCTGCTCTTTACTCTCTGCTCTCTCTCCCACTCTCTGCTCCTGCTCTCTACTCTCTGCTCTCTGCTCTCTCTCCTGCTCTCTGCTCCTTCTCTCTGGTCCTGCTCTCTCTCCTGCTCTCTGCTCCTTCTATCTGCTCTCTCTCCTGCCCCTGCTCTCTGCTCTCTGATTGTGAAGTCCTGGTCTCGATGTTGGTCCCGGAGCCGAATGTAAACCAGCCGCTCTTGTCTGCACAGACGGGATAAATCAACAAATGACAAGCAGGATGTGGTAAATGAAGGACGAGGTGAGGGTGGATTTAGAGTCTGCTTTAAGTCAATATAGATCATTCCCAGTGACGTCACATTCTTCGTCTTTGCTGACTGACTGGTGGCAAATAAACAGCTGCTTCTCTCCTCTAGAGCTGAGGACACATTTTTAGACTTTAGATTTTCCTTTCATTTTCATTTGTCCTGGGCAGTCCCAGTTGTCTTTAGTTGAAGACAGTCGCAGCTGCTTCAGTCTGGACTTTCATCTGAAAGATCAGCTGTCATTTAAACATGTTTGAATTATAAAGCTTATTTTGCGGTGGTCCACTACAGTTTACTGTTTACTGACACTTCTGCACACACAGAGTCCAGCGGCCAATGGAACGGAGAGAAGGAGACACTGGAAACAGCGTCTGGGCTAAAACTTTCTATATTTATCTTTTCAGAGGAGAACAATCCACAAACAGCGAGGCACATGGTGGTATTTCTACCGAAACATCAAATGTATAATGCAAAACTACTGTAAGCCCACACTTACAACCAGAGCTGAAGCACATAAACATAAATCATGGCACTCACTGTTATTCACTCTTTTCCTCTGTGTCTCACGTCCTCCTCTGTTTGGACACAGCTCCAAATGACACAAGTTTCCTCTGATAAAATCCACAGGAAATATGTCCAACTTCTTCACCTGTCGCCACTTTTAATCTCCAGTTGAGAAAATCCTGAGAGGGTTAGGATCACAGGCTGATTAATGAACTTGAAAACAGCAGGAGCCTTCAACCTTTGATGTCACATAGTTGGGACACTTTAAACGGAGGCTCAGAGAAGCAGCAGATAAGACAAGCTTGTAAACAGGAACAAGTGTTAATGAAGCTGAACACAACTGCAGGTATGTTTGAACCCTAACATTGTTCGTCATCATAAAGAGAAAAAACTCATTGGTGGCAGTTTTTTGAAAAGTATTTTGAGCAGTTAAACACCCACATTAGTTAAGATAAATTGAATGTGGCCCTGTGGAACATTCTAGGCAAAGCAATCAACATTTACAGACATTCAAAAACACAGACTGTTTTCCCCTGGACCTTCACCAGACTGGCCCAGGCATCACTCAACATCATTTCAGTTTGTGCAACCATGTTACACTTTTTGTAAACACTATTTGGTTGTGACCTCTGCTGCAAAGCCAAGAAATGAGTGTTTTTGTGAGATTTTCATATTTGGCTGGGCTTCAGGAGGAATCATCTCACATCGAAGGGGGCCCCTGCTGAGAGAAGTTTATCCCAGAGCACAGAGCAGTTCTGTGGGCAAACACTGAGCTAAGCCTCTTACACAGACTTATTGTACAGCCCATAGTACTGTATTTATTTATTTATGTGTAAGAGAGAAGCGGTGAGCGCCTGTGGAGTCTGTGCTCCTGTCACAGGGAGGTTCATCTGAAGGGCAGTTTGTGAAGAAGGAGCTCTGGATTTATTGCTTAATCCAGGGGTTCCCAAACTTTTCTGCCCGGGACCCCCAAATTAGCCATGCAATTGACTCAGGACCCCAAAGTGAAATGAAAATGACAGTAGCAATAATTTAAAGTGTCAAAGCCTGTTAATTCAGGTTTAATATCGGTTATTTGAATAGTTTATTGTCTTATTAGACCCTATTTCACTAAAATTTACTGTTTAAAATAAAAAATAGAGCAAATACAATGTCATATTAATTAAAATGAGATCTTGAAATCATCTCGCGACCCCCAGCTCACCCCTCGCGACCCCCCGAGGGGTCCCGACCCCCACTTTGGGAACCACTGGCTTAATCTATGTTCCAACTCACCTGTGGTCAAGGGTCATCTTGATTAAAAGTGTACTGTGTAACTTTACTCTTGAATAGTGCTGGGTGATGTGGTAAAAAATATTATCACAATTTTCTTTGGGCCAGATTGTGATTTTAATTTTATCATGATTCATGTTCACTTTTTTTCTATTGCCTTAAATAGAGCTGCACAATTTAGGAAAAATATGTAATTGTGATTTTTCTGACCAGTGCAATTTGGATTAGATTTGTGATTTATGTTTTAATAATAGGATTATGTCCAAATTCACAAACACAATTTTGTTGCCTTTAGTCACATTTTTGTCACATTCAGTTGTGTGTGTCATATTTAAACACGTCTTTGTCACTTTTAGTTTGCCTGAAAAAATCCAGACTCTGCGCTGTACCAGTGGCTGGGTCTGGTTGGCGTTTGAGTCTGGTCTGGTTGGCGTTTGAGTCTGGTCTGGTTGGCGTTTGAGTCTGGTCTGGTTGGCGTTTGAGTCTGGTCTGGTTGGCGTTTGAGTCTGGTCTGGTTGGCGTTTGAGTCTGGTCTGGTTGGCCTTTGAGTCTGGTCTGGTTGGCGTTTGAGTCTGGTCTGGTTGGCCTTTGAGTCTGGTCTGGTTGGCGTTTGAGTCTGGTCTGGTTGGCGTTTGAGTCTGGTCTGGTTGGCCTTTGAGTCTGGTCTGGTTGGCCTTTGAGTCTGGTCTGGTTGGCCTTTGAGTCTGGTCTGGTTGGCCTTTGAGTCTGGTCTGGTTGGCCTTTGAGTCTGGTCTGGTTGGCCTTTGAGTCTGGTCTGGTTGGCCTTTGAGTCTGGTCTGGTTGGCCTTTGAGTCTGATCTGGTTGGCCTTTGAGTCTGGTCTGGTTGGCCTTTGAGTCTGGTCTGGTTGGCCTTTGAGTCTGGTCTGGTTGGCCTTTGAGTCTGGTCTGGTTGGCCTTTGAGTCTGGTCTGGTTGGCCTTTGAGTCTGGTCTGGTTGGCGGAGCAAACCTGAGCGAACAGGAAGCGGAGTAAACCAATCAGAGCGCATCACTGTATAGCGGCCATGCCATTTTTAGTGCTGTCCGAATGTCCAACGGGTCCAAAGTAGTGCACTCAAAATTTCCCACAATGCATCTTGAAAAGTAGTGTGATCACTAGACCTGTCAATGTAGACCACAATGCATTGCGAGGGTCGGAAAAACTACAGGGGACTGAATGAAAGCAGAAAGAAACAAACTGTTGAGCTGAGATTATGAACAAAACATTTTAAACAAACCGTTAGCAGCAGGTGCTAGCGTTAGCCACTTACCTTAGCTTGAGCTGTGAATCGATCACATATCTCCGGCAAAAAGGTGAATAATCCAGTCTGCTTGATGTTTAATGTGCAATCCATGGTTAATAAAACTTGTGTGATGATTATTAGTCCATAAATATGTGTGTCAGGAGGATTTGACCCATATTCATTATAGAAATCAATTTTTATCTGAGTTTTGCCAACACCAGTCATGTGATGTGCGGCGAGGAGAAAGTAGTGAGCCGAGTGTCTGAATTGCTCGGGTTTGCTCCGCCCTAGAAATCACATTGAATCAAATGTCGACCAGACTCATCCGCTGGTACGAATCTGACTGGTCAGTACATTTTGGAGTTGACTGGAGGCACGGCGGAGGGCGGGGCGACCAGACGGACATATCGTGTGTAAATAAGACATAGATATATCATTATATATCATATATATCACAAACTGTTAGTCATGTTTTTGTCACTTTTAGTCTCGTTTTGGTGACATTGAATTGCGAGTCGTGCTTTTGTTGCTTGTTTCAGAACATGTTTGTACAACTCCAAACTACAGTATTAGTGTAAGTGTTTATTAAAATCAAAGCAACACATTTTGTTGTTTGTGGAAGATGTTATTGCTCTTGAAAAATTGCATCTTTTGCGATTTGCTAATTGCATCCATTAAAATTGTGTGGATTTGGTTGAATTGTGCAGTTCTGGCCTTTAAGAGGTAAATAAAGTCATCTGCTCAGAGGCTCAGTTAGCATCTCTATAACACAAGAACGACATATACAGTGTATAACACAGGAATCCAAACGGTCAAAAGCACATTCCCAACACAAGCGTCGAAGTGGCTTAAGCATTCAGGTGACATTTTTTCACAATATTATATCTTTGACATTCCAAAGATATAATATTTAGTTTTAAACTGTCAATCGCTATAGCAACCTCTCACCCCTCTGAAACCTATTCACCTTATACCCGAAAGTTGCCGTAGGTGTTGCCATCTTTTTCTGTTGTAGTTCACATGGAGCAGGTGAGCTCAACACAAAATAAGTTCTAGTCGGACTAAAAAGTAGTTTTCAGGCCACCCAGGAAGTCGGGGCGTTGCTGACTTTGTTGTTGCCCGTGTGTATTATTATTTGCGTGAACGGGGTTCTCATCAACCAGAAGTCTCTTTACTACAAGAGTGCGGACAAAATATGAAAACTTGAGTTGATTTTAGAAAAGTAAAACCCCTCAGACATTAGAGCTGCTGCAGAATACTTTGATTATTGTATTTTACATTATGTTTAAGGAAATTATGATAAACTCTTTGCATTTTTGATGAAGGAACAATCCAGATGTATGGGTTTTACTGGAAAAATACTCAGAAATGTTGAGCCTATAATCATTTTTCATTGTATGTAGAGACATATTATATACTATTCGATGAATTAGATTCTTTTGAAGCTAAAATACTATTTTATGGCTGAAAATTGTATTTTGTCCATCGTTTGTTGTAGAAAAGCAAACTAACTGACCTTTCTTCCCTGGGAATTCAAATGTGTTGCTTTTTTCCAACACAAACACTTAAAACCAGTGGAATTTAGATCAAATGTGAGAGAATCACTGAAAAATGTACAGTTGCACAGTTACATTCCATTCTGGAATTTTGTTGACCTCACCTTTTAAAGGGTCTATTGATGAACTGGGAGGAAATGTGCGCTTGTTTTACTCCTCTTCAGTTGGTCTTCCTCATGCTGTGGAACATTTCAGACAAAGCAATAGCGTCTCCATGGAGACGAGCAGGTGGATCACCCTTGCAGTTGCTCGGGGCTTGTAGTTATTTAGTATGGGGTGAGATTTGTTTCATATTAATTTATTGACGCAAAAAGAAAGATTAATTAAAAATCCCAGATTTTTTCACAATCCCTGACTTGCATTTATGGATTTATGCAAAATTAGATTTGCATATATATATTTGTGAATAAAACATATTTTTGTTTTGTGAATCTGTGTTTTTGCGAGAATCTGATACTGAATTTGAGGATCACCTAAATTGTGCATTCTTCACCTTTGTGAATGTGGATATTTATGAGACAAATGTTACACATTTTGTAAAAAATATCTATGCAGAATTTTGGATTCACGCAAAATCCGGATTTATTCAAAAAGTTAGACTTGCATGCAGAATTTTTTCACGTAAATTCTCAATTGTAAAAATTAAGTTACATTTTATTGTGAAATCTGTAGTTTTGCATGTGAGTGTGTGACTTTGCATTTGTGGATCGCTCACCACGTGCATTCATCCTCTGATCTCGCCGAGGATCTTTCTGACACAAACATTCCGCGTTTCTGCACTCTCTCAACTCATTCAGAAGACAGTGCTGTTCCTCTGGTAACCACTAGGGGCAGTGTTGGTGTTTTTTTTAAGCCTTTCCCGGTTCCGTCACATACAAATGAATGAAGCCAATCCCCTTATTAAAGTATATAAAACTTGTTATTTCATGATATTTATGGCATTTATCTGCTATCCTCACCTGTAACATGTAAAAAAGAGAATGGTTTGTGGTCACTAGATTCTCACAAGAAGCACAAAGAATTCTCAACTTGATGTCAGTTAGCCTTTAGCGCACATGACAGTACACGTTATTTATTTAAAATAAAATTCAAAATGGATTATTCATAACTTGCGTGTTTTGTGAGCTAATGCTAACGGCTATAGGGAAAATATATGAGGTCGTGTATGGCGTCAGTTAACTATCTTTAAGTTGAGCGCGCGTATACAGCATAAACGAGCGCATTCACAGGAATCGAGGGCGCATTCACAGGGATCGAGGGCGCACAAACTGAAAGTGAGAGGTGAAAATGTTAACTCGAACGCAAAAACTGTTGTCGTTGTTGCCAGCGCCCGGTGTTAAACAGCTCCGCGCTCTGTTTTCAGTCCAGCGCGCTCTCTCTCCTCCATCCTGCGCCCGCTCGGTGTTTTTGGGAAACAGAGAATACGTCATCAAAAACAGACTTGACAAGACGATCACAGATTCAGCGATAAACGTCAAGATAAGACTTAAATTGACTTCCGATCGTCATGGACAACTCAAATGTAAGTTTATTCTTTCTCACACAGATTTCAATTAAAAAGCAGAAGTAGTTTTAATATCCAATCTTTTTATTCAGTTTTATTCTACATGAGATAATAGAGTTCGGGATAGAACGTCAAAAAACAGCCGTTGCCATAGAAATCCACCATGTTTGCAGACTGGCCACGCACTTTACAGGCAGAGGTATTTCCAGGAGATTTTGAAGGAAGTCAGAAGCAAACTGAAATTAAGGTCTTCCTCTTTGCCCTTGCTCCACACTAAAGTATGTGGGACGTTGCTCTTCTTCAATGGCAGACTGAACAAGTCTACCTAAATGCTCCAGACCGTCAATGATAGGAGAAGGTATCTCAAATACGCGTGATGCCGCATCAATCAGGATGTACTTGATTGCAGACATACTCCAGATAATCCAGATCCACCGAGGGCTGATGCATGGCCCACTGGAAGTCTTGTCAGTAGGCGTTCCAGTATTTCATTAAGAACCTCCTAAAAATAGAAGGCTCATGTGTTACAGACAAACAGATATCATTATCATATATATACATATATATATAATATATATGTGTGTGTGTGTGTGTTAATTTAAGAACTTCAATCTATCTTTTTTTTTTTTGCTTTGTTTTTATTTTATATATTACAATTTAGCTCTTTCTGCATTTGCAAGGTGACCGCTGGCCCGGCAACAGAACCATAGAACTATAATACATCCATGAACAGAACGTACCCGTATGGAGCTCGGGATCGTGACGTCACACATAACAGAATTTTCATTTAGCCCAATGTTAAATCAATGGAGATTTAACTTAGAGTTAATTCAAAAGTATTCTAACACTATATATTGATAAATGTAATTACCAGCAGTTTATCGGATTCTTCCATGAATATTTTGTTCTCTTTTTTTTTTTTTTACATCGTTTTGGCTAATGTTTCTCTATGAAAGTTTAGCACACCAGCTGCAAACATGGCGGATTTCTATGGCAACGGCTGTTTTTTGACGTTCTATCCCGAACTCTATTATCTCATGTAGAATAAAACTGAATAAAAAGATTGGATATTAAAACTACTTCTGCTTTTTAATTGAAATCTGTGTGAGAAAGAATAAACTTACATTTGAGTTGTCCATGACGATCGGAAGTCAATTTAAGTCTTATCTTGACGTTTATCGCTGAATCTGTGATCGTCTTGTCAAGTCTGTTTCCCAAAAACACCGAGCGGGCGCAGGATGGAGGAGAGAGAGCGCGCTGGACTGAAAACAGAGCGCGGAGCTGTTTAACACCGGGCGCTTTCAGTTTGTGCGCCCTCGATCCCTGTGAATGCGCCCTCGATTCCTGTGAATGCGCTCGTTTATGCTGTATACGCGCGCTCAACTTAAAGATAGTTAACTGACGCCATAGTCGTGTTGCTAAGTGGTCGATAGCATGAGCAGTGAATGCCGTGTCTACTTATTTAAATGTCTGCTGAAATACTATGCTGCTAGCTAGAACAACGATAAACATATGTTATGTAACCCATCCAGCGACTTCACTCTGGTCTCTCTCCGCCATTTTTTGGGTAATAAGCATGGATGTATTAAATGAACGTATTGTATTAAATTAAATGATGTATTAAATGAATGTATTAAATGGTTTTATTATAGTTCTATGGTAATAAGGGTCCGTCTACATCCGGAAATGCCCTTCTATACAGTTAAAGTTGGTCAGCACTGCCCCTAGTGGTTACCAGAGGAACAGCACTGTCTTCTGAATGAGTTGAGAGTGCAGAAACGCGGAATGTTTGTGTCAGAAAGATCCTCGGCGAGATCACAGGATGAATGCACGTGGTGAGCGATCCACAAATGCAAAGTCACACACTCACATGCAAAACTACAGATTTCACAATAAAATGTAACTTAATTTTTACAATTGAGAATTTGTGTGAAAAAATTCTGCATGCAAGTCTAACTTTTTGAATAAATCCGGATTTTGCGTGAATCAAAAATTCTGCATAGATATTTTTTACAAAATGTGTAACATTTGTCTCATAAATATCCACATTCACAAAGGTGAAGAATACACAATTTAGGTGATCCTCAAATTCAGTATCAGATTCTCGCAAAAACACAGATTCACAAAACAAAAATATGTTTTATTCACAAATATATATATGCAAATCTAATTTTGCATAAATCCATAAATGTAAGTGAGGGATTGTGAAAAAATCTGGGATTTTGAATTAATCTTTCTTTTTGCGTCAATAAATTAATATGAAACAAATCTCACCCCATAATTTAGGGAGTCCTTTTTTTGGTCTTTTTCACGTTTCTGGCCCCAGCATAGGCTCCTGAGCAGTTTACACATTGTGTTAGGTTTTTGTGTGAAGGGTTTGTGGTGACAGGCCTTTGAAAACACGTCCGTCCTGCTCTGTCCCGATCAGAACGGGACCATTCCCTGCCCACTTACAACTCTCCAAAGCAATGTCCGGAGTTCGCTTTGGTCAGGCCTGGCAGCCCGTCCTCCGGTCGAAGTGCTGTGGTCATCTGTTCCTACGTCCAAATCCCAAGAAAAGCTTTTCCTGAGGCTGAGCTGGCCCTTCACCATCTCCTTTGTTAGTGCAGGACGTGAGGAGGCTGTGGAAGTGCAGGCTGGAGCTACGGCTGCCTGCCCCAAATGTCCCGCATTAGTTTGATTGAAGGCCATTTGGAGTAACTACGGCTCGTTAAAGACGCAGACCTGGGTTTAAAGCGTGGAGCCTCTGCAGCTGGAACAGGTTCAAGTGGCGATGAGTGAGGATCTATGATGGGAGCGCTCACTAATATTATGTCCATTTCCACTTTTCACGACAGTTTTCAAGGCAAGCAGTGCATCCATCACAGCAATACTGAGGACGAAGTCTTTGGCTGAAAGCTATTGATTTTCTGGTGTGTTTTGCTCCAATTATCCTTTACGCAGGACAGGAAATGGTTCTAATGGCAATAACAATTCAGAAGTTTATACTGACAAAGTAGAAAAATGAACTGACCCCAAATCAATCTAACACTAGAACTAAAAGGGAGTTTGTGCAGCCTCAGAGCCAGCTCAGCACTGCTGTACGCATTCCCCAGTTTGAGAAGCTCTGTTGTAGTTAAATTGTGTATTTCTCCTAGAAATACATTCCCAGAGCACTAACACACTTGTGTCACAAATATATGGACTTAATGTCCAATCTGCAGTACTATTATTATTATTATTATTATTATTATTATTATTATTATTATTATTATTATTATTATTATTATTATAATCTATTATTTCAAAGGATTGTGAGGTGTCCCTCGTGTCCTCGTCTCACCTCAGGCTCCAGTGAGACCTGACTCTGTGCACAGATCAACAGTGAGCGCCCACTGCTGGGCTGCAACTCGCAATTATGTTCTTATCAATTAATCAGATTTTTTTTTTTTAAATTAAGAAACTAATCTATTGATTAATTTTGTGATTAATAGGATGATTAAACAATAACTTTGTTTGTTCAAAGTTGTCTATAAAGATTAATTTATGTTAGTTTAATTTGTTACATGTAATATGTAAAAAAGCCTGATCATTTTCTAATGGATTAGTCTATCGATTATTATCGATGTAAACCCTCATTCGTCCAGGTGTGGTCCATCGTAGAAAAGATTTCAGGGGTTGTCATCCGGACGTTGTGTGAAACAACGTCCGGATGACAACCCCTGAAATCCTTTCTACGATCTATCGATTATTCTTTCAGTTGATCAATTAGTTGTGATGCTGGTAATGAAAAGATTTGACTAAATTTGTCCAGATGACGAGCACGTCCATCCTGCTGTTAAACCGTTTGAGGACCTGCTGGAGTACATTCGTGGACAAAAGTGTGTTTTCTTCAAATACACATTTTCTGCATAATTTTCCTGCAAATGTGGCTCAATTTGAGTCATAAAGCTTCTCTTCTCTGCTCCATGTTTTGGAACATATATAAACCGGTTAAAGATTATTTGCTTGTACTTAATTAGTTATAATCATTAGTTGCGATTAATAAATTCATTTGTTTAAACTATATTAAAAGTTTGAGAACTCTGGTCTGATCAACTCTGGTGATTAATGCTCACAAGAACAATCATTTTATGTCAAATCTGTTTCTGAAACTTTATAAACTTCTATTGAATTATATAAATATTTTTGTAAAACATTTTGGCGAAAATGAATAAGATATTTACTTTCAGAACCACAGTGAACTTGGCAGTGGGCGGGACTGTAGAGCTCCAATCGGTTTCAGTGAAGAATCGTCCCATTGTACCATGTCCAGTCCAAGTTGTATGTCCTCATTGTCCTGATAAGTACATTTGCCTGCTCTGACTGTCTTATCTCCAAAGTGGAAATAACACATGGCTACAGATGTTGACAAGGAAGGTGTTTTCCTTCAGTTGCTTCATTTTCAGAATAATATATCAGGCAGCTCTTTTCAGATATGTTCATTTCAATTCAAGACGCAAAGATTATAATTTCACTTATTAACCCTAACCCACTGATGAAAGTGTAATCCAAATGTTCTACTCAGCTTGTTTCCAGTCTTAAGGTGAGACACTACAGGCAAAACTTTCATCCATAGATTTCTCTGGGACGTTGTAACTTTAAAGGCAGTTTTCTTAAAATGCATTTTTCTCCCTCGGGACATAAATATCAGCCTTAAAGTAGCTCCCACACATCTTGGACTCAACTAGATTTTGACAAAATGTACAGATGGGCTTTTTTTTTTCTAACATTGATTTATTGAAGTTTTAAATTAAAAAAATTAGCCGAAATTAGGTTAATTTTTAGGTCAATTTTCAGTCCAATTAGTTTGTTTTCTAAATAAGAAATCCAAAATCCCCTCTGTAAAGATGTTTTGTAACTCATATGTTACAAAATGAATGAAGACATTTAAACCTGGTTCTGTACATTTTTCAGATTTATATGTAAAATATGTTTATTTTTGGCCATTTATTTTTTACACATAAAATGCCTCACTTCAACATGAAAACATGACATGATGAAAAACTTGTAATATATATTTTTTCTTAAATTTCTGTGAGTAAACTACAGGAGAAGTTTCAAATAGATTTCTTTGAATGTAAGCTTTTTCCTGTCGTCTCACCTTAAGGCCACACGAGGGTGAGTGTTGTACTGTCTGATTGGAGCGGCCTGTGCTGCCCCCAGTGTGACTGAGACCGGCCCGTCTGCTGAAGCCCACACGCAGAGGACATCGTGGTCAGGGTCTTGTTGATCCTGACAGAGCTCCATCGATCCTCTTGTTGTCGAGTCGATAAACTATTAGCAGCTGTTTCCTTCTGTCCTGTCACTGTGAGCTGGTCTGAGGCTTATGGCAGCTGCCCTCGTGTCGGCCCACTTTTCCTCTCAGTGATGGAGGGTGCGTGGGCATTATAGTACAAATATATATATATATATATATATATATACATACATATATACTCTATGCATAAAAAGAATTATTCATTCATTCAT
This sequence comes from Rhinogobius similis, assembly GCA_019453435.1. NCBI lineage: Eukaryota > Metazoa > Chordata > Actinopteri > Gobiiformes > Gobiidae > Rhinogobius > Rhinogobius similis. Next base: position 964,232 of record CM033623.1, read on the forward strand.
TTTCTACCGCTTATTCCCGTTAGGGGTCGCGGGTGACTGGAGCCTATCCCAGTGACTTTGGGCCTTAGGCGGGGTACACCCTGGACAGTGGCCAACTCGTCTCAGGGCTGACACAGAGAGACAGAGACAAGGACAGACAACCATTCACTCTCACATTCATACACTAGGGACAATTTAGAGTTGTCAATTAACCTGAACACAGTCATGTCTTTGGACGGTGGGAGGAGCCGGAGAACCCGGAGAGAACCCACGGTAACACGGGGAGGACATGCAGACTCCACCCAGAGAGATCGTGTGATGTTAGGGTGGTTCGGAATTCGAAACCACGATGTTGGGGTAGTCTGGGATTCGAACCCATGATCTCCTTATTGAGAGCCAGAAGCTCTAGCCGCTCTGCCACCGCGCACCCTCCATTATAAAAAGAATTATATCTTTTTTTATTATAAGTGTGAACATGACATGCTGATCAAGGCCCAGTTTCGTTAATCCCTTTACGATCAACAGAATTGGGACAGCTTGACAATAGTGATCATGTAGGTCTGGACAATTAATCCATTTAAGATTTAGTCTAATCCTCAATGATATGCCTGACGTTTTTTAAATCATGTTTACGCTCAACCATTTGTCAATAACAATGTGTTGTTTTGATCCTGTCTTCAGACTTTAGAAGAAGAAATTTGAGATATTTTTCTGTTAAATAGCACGGTTTGAAAGTCATTATTGCTTCTGTTCCTGAATTCTTCACTGAAATTTATTTTTAATTTTATTTTTGAGAAAATGATCAATCTTAATTTTCAATTTGATTTGACATTATTTTCTTTTGTTATATTGCCCAGCCCTATGTTCATGCCTCTTCAGAAAAATAGTCTCAAGAAAAAAGTATGATTGTGCAGTTCTACACAGCCATCATCGAGTCCATCCTCTCCTCCTCCATCACCGTGTGGTCCATCCTCACCTCCTCCATCACCGTGTGGTCCATCCTCACCTCCTCCATCACCGTGTGGTCCATCCTCACCTCCTCCATCACCGTGTGGTCCATCCTCACCTCCTCCATCACCGTGTGGTCCATCCTCACCTCCTCCATCACCGTGTGGTCCATCCTCACCTCCTCCATCACCGTGTGGTCCATCCTCACCTCCTCCATCACCGTGTGGCCCATCCTCACCTCCTTCCATCACCGTGTGGTCCATCCTCACCTCCTCCATCACCGTGTGGTCCATCCTCACCTCCTCCATCACCGTGTGGCCCATCCTCACCTCCTCCATCACCTCCTCCATCACCGTGTGGTCCATCCTCACCTCCTCCATCACCGTGTGGTCCATCCTCACCTCTTCCATCACCGTGTGGTCCATCCTCACCTCCTCCATCACCGTGTGGTCCATCCTCACCTCTTCCATCACGTGTGGTCCATCCTCACCTCTTCCATCACGTGTGGTCCATCCTCACCTCCTCCATCACCGTGTGGTCCATCCTCACCTCCTCCATCACCGTGTGGTCCATCCTCACCTCCTCCATCACCGTGTGGTCCATCCTCACCTCCTCCATCACCGTGTGGCCCATCCTCACCTCCTCCATCACCGTGTGGTCCATCCTCACCTCCTCCATCACCGTGTGGTCCATCCTCACCTCCTCCATCACCGTGTGGTCCATCCTCACCTCCTCCATGCAGATGCAGTGATCTGCACAAGCCTGGGATTAAACAGTGGTTTAACTCTGACTCTTGTGTCAGTGAATGATCAAACCATCAGCTGCAGGAGTCACGGGAGAAAGTGGGAGTGTCAGATGCCCTCCCCGTGTGTGTGATGTACACCTGTAACTCACTGATACTTCTCACCCACTGCCTGACTCTGACTCTTTGTTAATGCAGCTGGTGCTTAGTTTTATCAGAGCGTGTATTTGCGATGTTACATAACACAATGCTATGAAGCCTAATGTTACTTGAAGAGCAAACAAAGTTATGCTTCTCCCACTTTGATCTTCTCTCTGAGCCGTTCCTGAAGCTCTTGCGCTCACATCCTGCGTGTTCTCTGTCCATTTATTTGTGGAGGAAAGTTGAAAAGTCCGTGGAGAAGTGTAAGAGTATCCATGCTGGGTTCAACTCTCGGCACTGCGCTGCAGGAGTAGCGGGGGAGGGGCCGTGTAGGTGCTAATGCTTAGTTGTAGTTTTGATGGATTCTATGTGTTTTATTGATGGGCCGTTTATAATACAAATTAAAAATCATCTCAGGGCCACCAGAAATCCCCTTGAGGGCCGCATTTGGCCCGTGGGCCGCCTGTTTGGCATGTCTGCTGTGGAACACATGCAATATCGACACCCACAGTGCACCATTAGAAAGAGCATAGTTGGTGCTTGGTGTATGGACATGAGCTGAGCTAATGGAATTCCTTACTGTTCACTTCTTCAAATCCGGTCCTGACTGAATTGATTGCCAGATTTTAATTTTTTATCCAGGTGGGAAAAGAGACATTCTGCTAAATCAACATTTAAGAGCTTTTGACTATTTCCCCTCACCATTTACTCACGCAATGTTTTATGTAGCTATTCATGTTTCATACCTGGAAACACAGAGGGCACATATTTAAGAAATGTAAAATAAGTTGTACTGTGCACCTTTTTGACATCATAAAAACTCCAACATTAAACTGAGCTGAGAGTAGTTGGGCCACGTCTGGTGAAGGAGCAGCTTGTCATTCTAACCCTGAACACAACCTGTGCAGTCCTGAACACAACCTGTGCGTCCCTGATAAGCATTAGCAAAAAAATAAAAATAAAAATAAGTAGTATAGAATACCCTAAAATGTATGAGCAGAAACATGTCCATGTTTGGTCGTTGTTGGTTTATGTTGTTAAATTTCGAGGCAGTGGTTGCAGTGAGCTGATGCAGGCACATGACCTTCAGAGAGGACAGTGCCCACACACACAGCTATTCAAGTTGTCTGTGGACTTTGAGGGTTTAGTACTGAGGGCCGTGCCGTGTTGGGCTGCGTGCGGCAGAGTGGTTAGCTCCCTAGATTGTACTATTGATCACTGCTTCACCAAGTCTGTGTGCGTTAAGTTTTAATGTTCTCAGTCTTCTCGCTCTCCTTCTGCGCGGTGCATGGAGAAGTGCAGGAGTGAACTGACAAGTGGAGCACTTTGTACCTGCAGTAGCTGTAGATGTCATCATTCATTCAGCAGTGACATGTGCAGCCCTGTTTGTAGCAGATAAGACATACTTAAGTCTGCTTGATAATAGCAGAAATCATGAGCACGGTTCTTTGGCTCATAATTGATATCCTGATTATTTCAAGCGATTACTTATAAGTGTGTGCGTGCGTGTGTGCGTGCGTAAAGATATATACATATATACAAATTTGGACGGTGGGAGGAAGCCGGAGAAGTAGTACTTGCGGTAACACGGGGAGGACATGCAGACTCCACCCAGAGAGATCGTGTGATGTTGGTCTGGTCCGGGATTCAAACCCACGATCTCCTTATTGAGAGGCAGGAGCCCTGCTCTGCCACCGTGCACCCCCTGAATATATTTTAGTTTTAATGTTTTCTGATACTTTAAAAAAAGCCTATGTAGCTTAAAACAGTGACTTTGTGTGTGGTTTTGCGTGCATGAGCACACACATATCATTACAATATTTCTGTAATTGAATAGTGTAATAATTAAAAACACGTATTAAAATTGTATTCATTGCACAGCCCTATATGTACTTTCTAGTAGACCTTTTCAATTTGAATGCAAGAAAATGAACCGTACATCCATCTTGTTTGACCTTGTAAATATCCCAGGGGTCTCTCCATGGCAACAGCTGAATAGACACTGCCCATTAAATGTTTTACGACATTACTTTCTTTGTTGAAGTTGTCAAGTTAAAGTACAGCTGCCAAACCTGCTCTCCATGGACCTGTACACAACCTGCACACAATCTACGCACAACCTGTACACAAGGAGCCCGGATCTGTGTGCAGGAGTGTGTCAGGAGCCAGGATCTGTGTGCAGGAGTGTGTCAGGGGCCCGGATCTGTGTGCAGGAGTGTGTCAGGGGCCCGGATCTGTGTGCAGGAGTGTGTCAGGAGCCAAGATCTGTGTGCAGGAGTGTGTCAGGGGCCCGGATCTGTGTGCAGGAGTGTGTCAGGAGCCTGGATCTGTGTGCAGGAGTGTGTCAGGAGCCAGGATCTGTGTGCAGGAGTGTGTCAGGGGCCCGGATCTGTGTGCAGGAGTGTGTCAGGGGCCAGGATCTGTGTGCAGGAGTGTGTCAGGGGCCCGGATCTGTGTGCAGGAGTGTGTCATGGGCCCGTATCTGTGTGCAGGAGTGTGTCAGGGGCCCGGATCTGTGTGCAGGAGTGTGTCAGGAGCCCGGATCTGTGTGCAGGAGTGTGTCAGGAGCCAGGATCTGTGTGCAGGAGTGTGTCAGGGGCCCGGATCTGTGTGCAGGAGTGTGTCAGGAGCCTGGATCTGTGTGCAGGAGTGTGTCAGGAGCCAAGATCTGTGTGCAGGAGTGTGTCAGGGGCCCGGATCTGTGTGCAGGAGTGTGTCAGGGGCCCGGATCTGTGTGCAGGAGTGTGTCAGGAGCCAAGATCTGTGTGCAGGAGTGTGTCAGGGGCCCGGATCTGTGTGCAGGAGTGTGTCAGGGGCCCGGATCTGTGTGCAGGAGTGTGTCAGGAGCCAGGATCTGTGTGCAGGAGTGTGTCAGGGGCCCGGATCTGTGTGCAGGAGTGTGTCAGGGGCCCGGATCTGTGTGCAGGAGTGTGTCAGGGGCCCGGATCTGTGTGCAGGAGTGTGTCAGGGGCCCGGATCTGTGTGCAGGAGTGTGTCAGGAGCCTGGATCTGTCTGCAGGAGTGTGTCAGGAGCCTGGATCTGTCTGCAGGAGTGTGTCAGGGGCCCGAATCTGTGTGTAGGAGTGTGTCAGGAGCATGGATCTGTGTGCAGGAGTGTGTCAGGAGCATGGATCTGTGTGCAGGAGTGTGTCAGGGGCCCGGATCTGTGTGCAGGAGTGTGTCAGGAGCCAAGATCTGTGTGCAGGAGTGTGTCAGGGGCCCGGATCTGTGTGCAGGAGTGTGTCAGGGGCCTGGATCTGTGTGCAGGAGTGTGTCAGGAGCCGGATCTGTGTGCAGGAGTGTGTCAGGGGCCGGTATCAGTGTGCAGGAGTGTGTCAGGGGCCTGGATCTGTGTGCAGGAGTGTGTCAGGAGCCGGATCTGTGTGCAGGAGTGTGTCAGAGCCCGGATCTGTGTGCAGGAGTGTGTCAGGGGCCCGGATCTGTGTGCAGGAGTGTGTCAGGAGCCAAGATCTGTGTGCAGGAGTGTGTCAGGGGCCCGGATCTGTGTGCAGGAGTGTGTCAGGGGCCTGGATCTGTGTGCAGGAGTGTGTCAGGAGCCCGGATCTGTGTGCAGGAGTGTGTCAGGGGCCCGGATCTGTGTGCAGGAGTGTGTCAGGGGCCCGGATCTGTGTGCAGGAGTGTGTCAGGGGCCCGGATCTGTGTGCAGGAGTGTGTCAGGAGCCTGGATCTGTGTGCAGGAGTGTGTCAGGGGCATGGATCTGTGTGCAGGAGTGTGTCAGGGGCCTGGATCTGTGTGCAGGAGTGTGTCAGGGGCCCGGATCTGTGTGCAGGAGTGTGTCAGGGCCGGATCTGTGTGCAGGAGTGTGTCAGTGGCCTGTATCTGTGTGCAGGAGTGTGTCAGAGCCGGATCTGTGTGCAGGAGTGTGTCAGGGGCCCGGATCTGTGTGCAGGAGTGTGTCAGGGGCCCGGATCTGTGTGCAGGAGTGTGTCAGGAGCCAAGATCTGTGTGCAGGAGTGTGTCAGGGGCCCGGATCTGTGTGCAGGAGTGTGTCAGGAGCCTGGATCTGTGTGCAGGAGTGTGTCAGGGGCCCGAATCTGTGTGCAGGAGTGTGTCAGGAGCATGGATCTGTGTGCAGGAGTGTGTCAGGAGCCCGGATCTGTGTGCAGGAGTGTGTCAGGGGCCCGGATCTGTGTGCAGGAGTGTGTCAGGAGCATGGATCTGTGTGCAGGAGTGTGTCAGGGGCCTGGATCTGTGTGCAGGAGTGTGTCAGGGGCCTGGATCTGTGTGCAGGAGTGTGTCAGGGGCCCGAATCTGTGTGCAGGAGTGTGTCAGGGGCCCGAATCTGTGTGCAGGAGTGTGTCAGGAGCATGGATCTGTGTGCAGGAGTGTGTCAGGAGCCCGGATCTGTGTGCAGGAGTGTGTCAGGGGCCCGGATCTGTGTGCAGGAGTGTGTCAGGGCTCTGGAGACTCAGATGAGGGATGCTTTCCTGGAGGAATGTTGCAATATTTTTAGATTATTGTGAAAAGGAACATTACAATTTAACGATAACAAGTAGCACCGAAGTTTCAAGGACTGGCCCAAATGAGGACAATCGTGTTGATTAAATGAAGTAGCATTTGAGAACCACGGTGAGTCTAGTGTGTGACCAGCTTTATGAACTCAAATCTTCAGTGATGAGTTAAGTTAATGTGACATAAGCAGCCGATTAAAAAAAGCACTTTACTTTTAAGTATACTTTTTGGAGTACCGCTCCTAGTACTGCTCCTCACACACAGACGACAGTTAGACATCCCCCTGGTGGACGGTGAGAGAACACACTGCTCCTCAGACACAAATGACAGATAGACCGCCCCCTGGTGGATGCTGAGAGAACACACTGCTTCTCTTTAAAAGTACATGATGACAATGACAGTGACACAGAACTCTAAGGATCCAACTGAAAGTGTGCCAACCGCTCTGAGCCCATCCATCAACCACGACTTCTGCAAGCTTTTAAACTTCACTTAGAAGAGTTTCTGACTCGTACAGAAGTAAATCAATTTAAGAATTAAGGATGTATTAGACAAGAGCAGCTAATCATCACAGTGTTTGGTTTGGCCCAGGTCTATCCAGGTTTGATGGCATGTTTTTAGTGCAATTTTTTAAAAGCGATGATCAACATGCGATGAACAGGTTTTTTTGTGCATTGTGCTTGTTCTCTCTGTCTGGGTGGGTTTTCTCCATCGACCCAAAACATGCACATTAGATCAAATCCTCCACTTAAAGGTCACATATTCTGCTATTGAGCTTTTAACCCTGTTCTAACAATATTCCATCATCAAAAACATACATAGAGTTGCATTTAGCTTCATTCATGATAATTTGAGGATTTCTGGTTTGAAAATCCTCTCCTGTCAAAAACACTTCCTGCTGGACTCCCTTGATTGATGAGTAATTGATTATTAATTATTTCTGTGCTGCTTTTTGACCAGGTCATCATTGTAAATGAGAATGTGTTCTCAACTGACCTGGCTTGTCAAGTATGAAATAAATAAATAATTATTGGCTTCATTAGGCCTGAGATTGGAAAACAGAAGAGTATGTTCTAGATCAGAGGGGTGTAGTCTTAATCCCAGAATATAACTTGGACTGTTACATCATGAATACATAAATGCTGCTTCTTAGCTCACTCAGCCACTGGGCAACACTTAATTTTTAAAGAAAAATATATTTAGATGAAGTTAATTGAAACAAGCTGCCTCTCTCGTCACGTCACAGGCAGTGCAGGGAGCTTCAGCTGAACAATACCTGTCAAAGTGTCATTCTTCATTACTCTGTTGAAATATATTATTAGTTGTAGTCAAACTCAAAATCCAACCTGATCGGGACTAAAACAGGCTCAAACGGACACATCTGAGCCTGAGGTGCTTCACACTGGGGCTTAATGCATTTTTCATTAGGTGAGTAAATATGATTCTCTCACCAAGTGTAAATGTCAGGGAAACATAGACTTGTGGATGTATCCAGTCACGTACATAATCCATAAACATTGCAAATCCCATAAGTGTCAAACTGGCAAAATATGGTAGTTTTTCTTGCCTGGAATATTCAGAATTATATATCTCTTATTTTTTATACAGATGGATATCAGTTTGGTCTTTTTTTTTCAGATGGGTGTGATTGACAGGTAGAATAGCCAATCAGAGGCACACAAGGGATGTCCATATCTAAACAAACATTGCTGCTTACGAGGGAAAATAGACAGGAAAAAATATCATAGGGTACTGAAAAACATCGCCGATTTATTCGGAATTAATGATGAAAGCACAAATCTGAGATGAGTCAGGTCTGATTTTGTTGTAAATGATGATGACCAATAAGCTCCTGTTTCACTGAAATAATCAAATCTGTTTGCCGGGTACTGTTTTGAGTTTGACTCGAGGTGAGACGGACAGCGGGCCGTAAAGAATTGAAGAAGTGCGTATTCTGGATCAGCAACAGTTTAATTGGTTTAACTGAGCGTCGGGGTCAAGCGTCAGGTGTCAGGGTCAAGTGTCATTGTCAGGTGTCACAGTCCGGCATCAGGGTCAAGTAAGGACACAGTAAATGCTTCTGTACATTTAAGCTGTGTTTAGTTTGTGAACTCTGTAAAAGTGTGTTAAATTATAGCTCAGCAGTATCAGAAAATCCCACCCACTCGGTGCCAGTGAAGCGTCTTTCCTGTGGGCCTTTCACAGTTGTCTCCTAATGCAATTACAGAGTGCCATCACATCATCAGCACGACTCTTCTGCTTATCAGACCCACACAGAGCCTTACGCTGCTGGAGCTTTACAGTCAAGTACAGGACAAATGACAAATACACCACCACCGCCACCAAATAGATCTAGTCCTAATGTAAACTAATGAGAACTCTAAAGGAAATCTGTATAAACTGCTCAAACATCAGACGATCAAACGATAAAAAAATGTATCTAGTTAATCACACGCTGGAACTGTACTGTCCTTGTGTCACGCACTTTAAGTGTCATTATTAACTTTTGAAGTATTTTTGCACATTTTCTCCTTAAAATTAAAGAAGTTAATTATTTCACAGATCTAAATATATTATTTAAAAAGCCTAAATAATAAAATCTAGACATTGCATTTCATGTTGAATCAGGCTACATGACCAAACTACGGGTTTAATGGAACAAGACCCCTTCATACACTCATAGAACTAAAGTTACACATATGTAACTGACATATGGTGGTAAATGGAGCTGGTGTTGGTCTCTAATAGTTTGGTTAAATGTTTGGTCCACACGTGTGTTTTGGTCTTCACGGAGTTGCTGTGAGGGAGGAGCTGCTGTGAGGGAGGAGCTGCTGTGAGGGAGGAGCTGCTGTGAGGAGCTGCTCACCACATCACGTGTTTAGTGTCAGAGAAAAGCCCCTCTTTACATTGTTCCAGAGGCCATACTGTGTCTGTAACACGTTTCATTTACCTGTTCATCGGCTCGTGTCAGGCCCATTTAGGAACACCATTCTCTACAAGTGCTATAGAGCTGTTTTTGATGGAGAAATCCTGTTGGGACTCGTAGATGTCAAAGCTTCCAACAGAGCAGAGGAGGCCTGTAGCGTGAAGCCTATAACTGCGGCTGGACAGGACATTGGTGCTTGTGTGGGCATCGGCTGTGTGCATGCTTTTTCAATGAATCTGTCCAATATTGAATAAACACCCTGATATTTTGCACAGATATTTTTCTGCTCTGCTCCAGACGACGTGTGTTCGTGAGTCATTCCCAGTTCATCCTCAGTGCAGCAGATGTAACTTTTTAAACGGTTACAATGGAAAGAGGAGGAGGAGGAGTCTCATAATAAATGTGCAAATAAATGGTGTGGTCAAAATTCATTGTGAAGTTGCAAAAAAGTAAATATTATCCTCCTCCTCCGTCAGCTAAACATGCATTAAATGTGATTCAAGAGAACGCTGCCTTTGATACACGTGTGTCGTACGCAACGAAAATGAGAGTGAAACTTAAAGCGGGTGCTGATCACTCTAAATGTAGGTGCAGAGAAAAGAACCGTATTCACCTTATTCCTGAAGTTGCCTTACGCGCCGCCGTCTTGTTTCTGTTGTAGTTTACATGGAGCAGACGAGCTCAACAGAAAATAAGTTCTACTCGGACTAAAAAGCAGTTTTCAGACTGACCAGGAAATCGTTGCGTTGTTGACTTGTTGTTGCTCGTGTTCATTAAACATTTTACACAAATCAATCTACTTTATGTAACATTTTAGACTTTTCCCTCGTTCATCATTAGCTTTAACGGAGTTCTTGTCAAACGAAAGTGCGTTTACAACAAAAGTGCAAAAAACTGCAAAAGTGGGTGGGGCAGAATAAGTACTAGTACCCGAAAAAAATGTAAGGCACCCAACCCTAGGCATAGGCAATATTCGCAATGGAAATTTCTCTTTTTTTTGCCCCTAAACGTGTGATTTGGTCATGTTTTAGTAGGTGGTGTGCCATGTAATATTTTCCACCAAAAATGTGCCGTGACTCAAAGAAGGTTGAAAAACACTGCTTTAACTGACAACAATCACGACTGACAAACACTTACTGTACAGAAGAGTTTTATTTTATTTTTGCTGTACCTGGACAGTATATTATAGTATATAGACAGTATTTACTGGACAGTATGTTAGATTTGAAGTCTATTTTTAAAATGATTAATCTTGTCTTTTATTGCCTTTCCTTAGTGTCAAAATGCCGTTTGAAATGTTGGTGTTTGTGACAGTGCGGGTGTCATGTCTGGTCTGGTCGTGCAGAGGCTGATGGGGCTGATTGAATACGACATGTGTGGTCCTCTGCTCCCACACAAAATGAAATGACTTTTCATAAACACTATTACACAAGATTGAATCAGCCATGGGTGTGCAGGGCGATACGGAGAACAGGTACTGGAGAGGAAGAAAAATCCGATGAATGAAAGTCCTCTGTATATGAATTTATCAGCGGCTCGTGTGGACCTGACCAAGGCCAAGTAAAACCTGCAGGACGAGGTAGAGCTGCTCCATTACAGCCTCACATTGTTGTTTTAAAGACGCTGTAGATTTGAAGAGTGGCTTTGCTCAGGATTATGAGCCTCAATATTCATAACTGAATGTTATGACTTTGTCACTTCTACACCACTGGGAATTGATTGGAGAAATAATTATAATGGAGATCAAAATGTGATTAATGCATTTTGATTTTCCTCATTTTGTAGCACATTCAGTGAAAATTCACTCTCCTTGGCATCTTTTCAAGAGGAATTTTCCATTAATGAAGTTATTTGTTAATTCTAAGTGTTAGTTGCAGGTTTTTATGTTACATGGTTGTTCAGGTTACCATTTATAACTAAAAAGGAGATTATAATGTAACTCTGGTTCTTTGAATCCCAGTCACCAGAGGCCAAATAATAAGAAAAATGGCATTATTGTGTATAAAAAAAGTTCTGGTTAATTGAAACAGACTTCTTCTGTATGCAGGTGTTAAAAAGCAGTGACTTCATTCACTCAGCTGCCTCCTGCAGCTCTGTTTCCTGTATACAATGCTCTTCCAGCTCCTCTGAGTACAGCTTACATTTCTTGTTATCGTTATAATAATATTGACTGATATGTCGCACTCAAAGGTCCTGACCTCTTCACGCTGGGCTGGTTTTGTTGCCAAACAACCCGACGTCCACAAAGAGATTTTTAAAAGAATCAATGGCTGTAGAGGTTTTTTTGGTTTGAGTTAGTGCTGCCTCACTTCTCATTGTAGAGCTATTCAAAATGATGCATTTCAATCAATGTTGTGTTTACTGTTGGTTGTGATGTTCAGGGTTTTGGATCATTGGCTATTATTATTTACAATGATACAAATATCTGTGTAAGTTGGTGCTCTGGACGTCCACCAAGTCTCAATGCTTTGCATGACTCTTATCTGTCTTGGATTAATTTAGTCACAGATGTGTTTATCATAGTATGAGCTGCTTGTCTCCATGGAGATAGAGAAGTTTACTGACATTCAGTCGCTGTAAAAAATAGGCCTAATCCTCGAGAAGGTGTAAAAGTGCAGTGTCTGAGTACAATTTTAAAAGTTCAAACATGTTCTGATGTAAATGAATCTCCACGTCTCATTAGACTCACTCACAGTCTCACGGGCCATTGATCGATCTGTTCTGTGCTGCTGTGAGAAGTGCACATTCAGATGGATCTGATGCAGTGCTTTTCAAAGTGAAGAGGACTTTATCTCCAACAGGAGCTGCAGACTTCACACTTACAGTATAAAGAGATGAGTGTCTGAAAAGTAGGGTAAATAAGTGCATGTTGTGGTTGTGTGTCCATTATCTGCCCCCCTCCCCTCACAGAATACCTGAAGGGAGGGGTCAAGACTTCCTGGTTACGTAAGCTTGTGGGTGGGACACCTTAGCAAATCACAACGCTTTGAAAAGAGGATTTGGAGGTTTTTTGAACACTGACTCAAACATGCATAAAACACTAGGGATGCACTGATACCGACGGGTATCAAATATCTGTGGTGATACGTAAAAAAATGCTGAATTGGCTCCAAAATATTGGTTCAGCCAATATCCTGGTTGGGCCGATAAACCCAAGTATCAAAATCGGTATTGGATCTGAAAAAGCTGGCTTGGTGCATACCAGTAAATTACATTTAAAACCACTCCAGACGTGTTATCCTCTTCAAGGATAATCCATATAATTAAATGGTAAAACTTCATCAGATAAAATGGCATTACCTTTTGCAGGTTTTATCCATTACCTTTTGTAGATTAACATATGGAGTAAATTAAGGACGTATTCATTCATTTAGCCTCGTGTTGCTGTGATCTCATGTCTGTGGAGCTAACAGCAGTGACTTCATTAAACATATGCTGACCAACGCTGAGCTTCAATACAGTTAAAGCAGTGTTGGTGTTACTTTTAAAAGTTACTTGTTAGTTTGGTGTCAAGGAAACTCTTTAACTGCATTAAAGGAAAATTATTCAGCCTTTTTCATATTGTTATTCGCCTTTAGACATTCTATTGAGTACCTTAAATTTGCCATGTCATGTTTTGAATAAAAAAAAAGTTTATTATTCATTGAATGAAAACTAATGTGAAATGACACTTACTGAGTACATCCAGCCACTGATGGCGCCTAGCGCGCAGATAATTTAGTGAAGTTTGCCGTCAACAAACATGATTGTGTGGGTGAGCAGCAGCAGTGATCGTGTTTAGACGGAAGAAATGCTCAGAACGAGTCTGTGATGATTTAAGGACTTAAAACAGCAGAAGATTCTCACATAAGAGACGTATGAAATCTGAAAATACATCCCAGAACCAGGAAGTTCAGAGTGCAGAGGTAATTCTGGTACTATTCTGGGAATCGGTAAACCTTATATCCTTTTCGTTGGACGGGTAATGCCTTCCACCAACCACAAGGGGGATTTCGCCGAGTTTCTCCTTATTATAATAAAGTCCTGCAAGAGAGGAAACACTAAAAATCACTCTCGTGATTCTTTCGTCACATTTACAGAGCGTTTACATTTATGTCCCATTTAGTCTTCTTTTTTTTCCTCATTTCAAGTGTATAATACTGTACTTGCTGTATTCTTATTTGAATAGAAAAGAGCTTTCTTGAGGTGGAATGTGACTAACCAGATCTATTTGCGCATCACTCTGAATTGAGTTCTACACATTTATCACATGCACAAAGCGCTTCTATGTGTACGTTTTGAGCATGTTTGTCTATGTTTGTCCATTTGACTTCCCCCCAAACCACAATGAAGCGCTGTGATTGGTCCACACAGTGACCGGCTCAAACCCAACAGAGGGAGAGCGTCCAGGCTTTGTGAACTTACAAATATCACGAGAATTCATCTGGCATGGCCAAGTTAAAATGTGACTGTTTATCTCTGACTTCTTCTCAAATTAAGATAAATTCACTTGTTAAAGATGACTTGCAGTGTAGATTTCTTGTCCTCTTCTGGAGTAATGCCACATCAGTGGTGTGTGGAGCCTCACAGTCAGAGGAGCCTGGAGTCTGGTGCCCCGGGCTGAGCCGCTCTCAGGGAGCTCTCTCTCCTGCTTTGAATAAGACTCTGCAGAGCATCTCCAGGGACAGATCTGCTCCTCAGTCACAGCTCATGCAGTTTTAATGAAGGAAAAGGACACCAGTGAGGACCCCCAGCCACAAAGCATGGACAGTATATATGCCAAGGTCCAGATTCAAAATCAGTTTCTTCATATTGAAATGTGGATCATTTTGAATGCTGTATTGTACCTGATTATCATATCATCATTGTACATTGTCCTTCTAATCTGTCGTCATATCTGGAGCTCATAAAGATCTGCTGTTTGTAGAAAGACCAACTCTTAACCTCCCATTGTCCTAAAGATGAATACTAAATATGTGTTTGATATCCCTTTAGCATATATATATATATATATATATATATATATATATATATATATATATATATATATATATATATATATATATATATATATATATATGTATTAGAGATCGATGGGTTTTTCTTTGGCCGATGCCGTTTTCTTTACTTTTAGTCAGCAGATGGCCGATGTTAAGAGCCAATTTTCAAAGGTTGATTTTCTTATTTGATGAAGTAAAAATAGCACTAATAAGACTACTGAATAAAATATGAAAAGCTCAAAGTTCAATTAAAATATTACTTGATGAATGATACACAAAAATAGAACATAACTTGAACATATATTTAAACAGTGCAACATTTCAATACAGATATGTATTTTAGTTCACTCAAACAGTAGCTGCCTGGTTTAATCAGCTTCACATTAGCACAGTAGCCATCAAATTAAAAACTTACTGTGATATGTATGATAACTTTCAAAGTAAAAAAATCCTATTGAAAAACTCTACCCACAAAGTTTAACATATAGCGGCTGGTCGACCTCCATTATGTTTATGAGTGTTTCCATCTGTACATTTACCTAGTTTTCAGAGGCTGCCCCTGGAGAGTTCTCTTTGTTTGTGATCAGGTAAAAGCACAGCTGTGGCATTCTTTACTCCTCATACTAGCTGCCCTGGTGGCAGACTGACGAAAGCATGGCTGCCAATCTACCCTTACAGCCCCTCCCACCACACTCGCTCAAAAACCACAATCATACAGAGTCAGGGTGGCTGAAGTGTCTTGCCCAAGGACACAATGACAGAATGCACTTATCTGCGCTGAGATTGAACCGCCAACCTTTTGGTGTGAAGGCTCAGCCCAGAGCCGCTGCTGCCTGGTCACTCGTCGGTGTATTTGCCGGAGCGTTTAAGATCCAAACGCTGTTGTTCTTCTCGCTTATTGTTCTGTTTGTGCGGCGTGCCCTTTTCTTCCTTTGAAATGATCTTTGTGTTCACTGAATCCATCCCCTCTGGTCCGCCGCGCCTCCGTCCTGCTGTGGGGCTGAGTGCTGCGCTCACATATATTCTTATTCAAATCCTTGTGGCTGTGGGTCCTTCAGCCGGACCTGTGTGAGACGTGTCCATTATGTGCGCTCCGAGCTGGGCTTTGTCTCCTCGTGCTGCCCCTGACGGCTGAAAATAGCTCCTCTGGCCCCGGCTGCCACCGCCCTGGTGTCTGTGTTGCCAAAATGATGGATTATGGTGAAAAAAGAAGGTATGAAATCTCCCGGCGTTTATCCGGCTGAAGGAGTAATGTGTGTGATGGATGAGCCTATTGCAGGGTTCAAGTATTCATTTTACTGTTTGTTTACACCTGGAGCAGTCAAGCTCTGAACAAAACCGAAAGATTTACATGAGATATAGAACCAGCAACTGAGGAGTGTAACAATGCAACTCTCATTATTATCATCGCCTTGTGACTTAATTACAGTATTATTCCAAAAGAAGTGTAGAGCTGGAGAAAGAAAAATGTCTTTGATTATTATTTTTGATGACTTTCAGGACATGCTCCTGATAAGCCCAGACCGTCTTTTCCAAACGTGCCGTTGCAAAGATGTGAAATTTGGGTCCTGGACTCAGTGTCTCAGTGTTTAGATGTATGACTGCTCCGGGAGTCACCGCGCAGAGAGTCGCCGCACTCAGGGAGTCACCGCGCGCCGAGAGTCACTCCGCCCTGGGAGTCACCCCGCCCTGGGAGTCACTCCGCCCTGGGAGTCACCCCGCCCTGGGAGTCACTCCGCCCTGGGAGTCACCCCGCCCTGGGAGTCACTCCGCCCTGGGAGTCACTCCGCCCTGGGAGTCACTCCGCCCTGGGAGTCACTCCGCCCTGGGAGTCACTCCGCCCTGGGAGTCACCCCGCCCTGGGAGTCACTCCGCCCTGGGAGTCACTCCGCCCTGGGAGTCACTCCGCCCTGGGAGTCACTCCGCCCTGAGAGTCACTCCGCCCTGGGAGTCACTCCGCCCTGGGAGTCACTCCGCCCTGGGAGTCACCGCGCCCTGGGAGCCATCACCCTGAGAGCCACCGCGCCGGGAGTCACTCCGCCCTGGGAGTCACCCCGCCCTGGGAGTCACTCCGCCCTGGGAGTCACTCCGCCCTGGGAGTCACCCCGCCCTGGGAGTCACACCGCCCTGGGAGTCCACCCGCCTGGGAGTCACTCCGCCCTGGGAGTCACTCCGCCCTGGGAGTCACACCGCCCTGGGAGTCACTCCGCCCTGGGAGTCACTCCGCCCTGGGAGTCACTCCGCCCTGGGAGTCACCCCGCCCTGGGAGTCACTCCGCCCTGGGAGTCACTCCGCCCTGGGAGTCACCCCGCCCTGGGAGTCACTCCGCCCTGGGAGTCACCCCGCCCTGGGAGTCACTCCGCCCTGGGAGTCACTCCGCCCTGGGAGTCACTCCGCCCTGGGAGTCACTCCGCCCTGAGAGTCACTCCGCCCTGAGAGTCACTCCGCCCTGGGAGTCACCCCGCCCTGGGAGTCACCCCGCCCTGGGAGTCACTCCGCCCTGAGAGTCACTCCGCCCTGGGAGTCACTCCGCCCTGGGAGTCACCGCGCCCTGGGAGCCATCACCCTGAGAGCCACCGCGCCGGGAGTCACTGCGCAGAGAGTCACTGCGCAGAGAGTCACTGCACTCTGGGAGTCACCGCCCTGCCCCTGTGCTCAGACTCACAGTGCATCTCCTCCTCCTGCACTTACTCAGGCCTCAGTGCACACAAAATGTCTACTTTTACTTTATTTCATAATAAGAACATGTTGAATCAGTTTTACTGTGACAAAACTCAAATGTATCACACATCCCTTTGTTTGTTTCTGATTAGAGGCTCTGTTCACATGTTAATTAACACAGAGGACAAAAAAAAACAAAACAACTACTCAGTCTTCAGTGAGAGTGTCTCTAAACTCTGTTAATCTGGAGGGTGAGAAGTTTGCTCTGAACGACAGACCTCTGTTTCTCACGAGTTCTCAAGGTTCAGCAGTTATTATCCTCTGCCAAAGTCCTTTTGTCATCATTTGTAAAGTTAAGTCAGTGAGCACGAAGCGTTTTAAGTATTTGACTCTAACTTTTAATGAGACTCAGGACCCTTCCTCTGCAGTCACACTCACCAGGAGCTAAAGTGGAGACAGGCTTCAGATCAGGGCAGACCTCAAAGCAGAGCAGGTCATTAGCAAACCTCACTTTGAAAATGTAAAATCACAAATTGGTTTAGTTTCACATTTCATCCAACAGTTGACCTTTTGAATTCTTGTTTTCTGTAAAGCGTTTAACCAAGTTGTAACATTCCTTCTAAAACATCAAAAGCTGATTGTAATAGATGTGAATCACACAGACCTTTAGGCCTCCATCTCAAGCAGGACCTTAATGGAAGATAAACAAGGGGGAAAAAACTCAAGGGCTCAAACCTATGACCTGAAGTGTCCTATGACCAAACCAGAGTGAGTTTGTTCTCCTTCCTGCCCACTTCAGCAGCTCCTCACACGCCCGCCATGTGATTCTGCAGGGCGTGTGAGGAAGACTCCCTCCTGAGGGAAATTCATTCTCTGCATTTGACCCGTCCTTCAGTGTCTGTTGTGTGTTGTCAGCTGACTCACCCTTGTGTCTGAGGGACAACAGTCCCCCTGCCGTCGTCTTCAGCGCCGGGACAGTGCAGCCCTCCACATTCACACAGGACACTCTCACGCTCCTGTCCTGCCCCAGAGTCACCACTCACCCCTGGACACGCCCTGAACACTGGATCAATGACCTGATTTACACCCATTCAAAATGCATGCACTGCAAACACTTCACATCTAGCCTCCTAAAAATGACTTGAATGGATCATTTTTTATCTGGATTTGAGTAGTTTGGACTTGAAATTACTGCTGGGATGCAGAATATTTCACTTTCAAGATATTTCTGACTGATTATGCGATAATTTGACGTGTCTGTGTGTAGTGTGTGTGTGTAGTACGCGTTTTGTGTGTGTGTGTGTGTGTGTGTGTGTGTGTGTGTGTGTGTGTGTGAGTGTGTGAGTGTGTGAGTGTGTGAGTGTGTGAGTGTGTGAGTGTGTGAGTGTAGTGTAGTGTAGTGTAGTGTAGTGTAGTGTAGTGTAGTGTAGTGTAGTGTAGTGTAGTGTAGTGTAGTGTAGTGTAGTGTAGTGTAGTGTAGTGTAGTGTAGTGTAGTGTAGTGTAGTGTAGTGTAGTGTAGTGTGTGTTGTGTAGTGCAGTGTGTGTTGTGTTCTGTGTGTGTAGTGCAGTGTGTGTTGTTTTCTGTGTGTGTAGTGCAGTATGTGTTGTTTTCTGTGTGTGTTGCAGTGTGTAGTAGTGTCCTGCTACAGTCTGATGACACCAGGAGCAGAGCAGGAGGAGCTTCAGCTGCTCCAGGGAGAACCAGAAGGACAGTATTCCACATGTTTGGACAGCATTGCACTTTGGTTTTGGTCTGCTGGTAAAGTGAAAGTAAAAACCACTGCAGCTTCAGAGGGTTTATTTTGAAATGTTCCACGTAAACGAGGGTTGTCACTTATTTATTCGTGTAATATAAGTGTCCTATAAGTGTGGTTATATGTATGATCCCTGTTGTGTTAGCACTAAGGCTAATCACTGAGTTGTGTGTGCATGGAAACGTTAGGTGCCAGTAAATCTGTTTTATTTAAACAGCTAGTGTTTTATGGCAAGAAGAGACAGAAAAAAAAAACCTTTGGAAAACTTACTTTTTTACAGGCAAATCAATAACATCTCTTTGGAGACAAGTCCTTTCACCAGAAAAGTTAGAAAGTGCTTAAAAAAAAAACAAAACCTTTTTAAAGGTCCCATATTCTGCTCTTTTCCCCTTCACACAGTCTATTCTAAGGGCTTTGTTGATACATTTTTGCGTTGTGTAATATCCATAACATAACAGTTTCCAAAAAACACCCATTTCTTGGACTGGCCCCCCTCCTTGCAAAAGCAAACGGCTCACTCTGAGATCCGACCCCCCCGAACAGAGAGCAGCCTGCCTCCCCCGCCCAACTCGCGCGCCTCCCCCACCCAACCTGCGCGGCTCCCCCTCCTCTCCCTGTGACGAAGCCTAGAGCAGAGATGGTGCATGCGCCGTGTGCTCTGGTAAACAGCGACACACAAACACAGGAATAAACATTTTCTGGTCCTGACGGTGCGTCGTGCTGAGTCCTACGTCCTGGATCTGACCTGGAGTGTGACCGTACGTGACAGTACCTCGACAACGGACGTTGCCGTTTGGTAAATAACAAGCTAACTCTTCGATCTGTCGTATCCATCGTGTAATTACTGTGTAGCATTAGCATTAGCTGTTTTTATTCTTGCGGCTGCGCGCTTCCTGGAGGCGTGGCTTGAGCACCGCGTCATCTTAGTGAGGAGCCCCCGTCTGCTGCTCAGCCGAGGGGGACGGAAAAGACAGTTCTCTAGTGAAAGCATGCGGGAATCAATCAAAAAACCACTTTGGGCACAACATACGAGGCCCAAATAGCACTGGAGGAAGGTTAAAACCTCTGAAATGTTAAAGGTGCATGTTATGGGACCTTTAACCAACGGGAAAAAAGTAGCTTCATATCCACCTTGTTTTCTGATTTGTGCATGTTGAGAATGTTTCCAGTCCAGACGAGTGATGCAGGTCTGATAGTGTGGCACACTGAGCTAGCATAAATGCTCTTAGCCAATCAGAGCGCCGAGAGAGAGCCCGCCCTCCCCTGGAATGTCGACGCTTCTTAAAAACTGACCGTGGTACATTTTTCAGCACCAGCTGGAATATTCAGTGAAATGATTTACACTACTTTATTTTTTATAATAGACCATTAATCCAGTTCTTGATTCACTTAGTCATTCATTACTATTCATCATTTATTTACTTGTTTATTGTTAATCTAGCTTGTTGCCAGACCAAAATGAGCACGTGATCGGCAAAAGTGATGCACGTGGTGTCCAGGCCTGACCTGTAAGTGAAACTTTTCAATTTAAAATCAAACTGCAAAGAGAGCGTAAACCCAAGGTAAGCTCTGTTCATTTTGGAGCTGTGATTTGGCCTCTTGGATGGAGGTGAAACATCACCAACACAAGATTGCTTTTTTAAACTCCACATATTCTTACAGAACGTGATTGGACTCTGGTGAGGGAGAGGTTTGTGGTGGATGTTCTGTGGTCTGTGCAGCGTCAGGGCTCAATGTGCCTTCTTTCTGACTTGTTTCTACGTTATTGTTTACTTGTGTGTAGAACTTTTAATATTTATTTCTGGACTTGACTGTTTTAAAACCTCAGGTGAGCTATAAGACTTGAAACAATGCATCAGGCGTCAGCCTGTGTAATTGCTACATCCATATAAATTAAATTCATAGATAAATACAAGTAAAAACAACCTACTTTGTCCTTAAAAAAGAACACAACCTTGTTATGTGTTAAATAGGGTAAGGTTCTAGTCACTCTGCAGATGGAGAGATTTAAGCAGAGATGGTCTGAAAGAGGAGGAGACTCCTTTGTTCTTTGAACAGAAATGATTTAAGGTATAATCTACCTTCTGTTTACAGTGGTATCGTCACACCTTCCTCAGGTGACAGAAGACAATCAAATGCTAGTTATAATTCATTCATTCATTTTCTCCCGCTTGTACCCGTTAGGGGTCAGGGGTGACTGGAGCCTATCCCAGTGACTCCGGGCCTTACATTATTGTTATTATAAATAGTAATAATAAAGGTAAAGCTTACAGTGGAGAGTCAGAGCAGGTGTGTGGGTGTGTGTCTGTGTCTCTGTCTCTGTGTGTCTGTGTGCGTGCGTGTGTGTGTGTGTGTGTCTCTGTGTGCGTGCGTGCGTGCGTGCGTCTCTGTGTGTGTGTGTGTGTGTGTGTGTGTGCGTCTCTGTGTGTGTGTGTGTGTGTGCGTGTGCGTGTGAGTGTGTGTGTGTGTGTGTGTGTGTGCGTGTGTGTGTGCGTCTCTGTGTGTGTGTGTGCGTGTGCGTGTGCGTGTGTGTGTGTGTGCGTGTGTGTGTGTGTGTGTGTGTGTGTGTGTGTGTGTGTGTGTGTGTGTGTGTGCGTGCTTGGCGTGCGGCGTCTTGGCGTCTGGCAGCGTCTCGGCGTGTGTGTGTGTGTGTGTGTGTGTGTGTGTGTGTGTGTGTCTCTGTGTGTGTGTGTCTGTGTGTGTGTGTGTGTGTGTGTGTGTGCGCGCGATCGTGTGCACGTGATCGTGTGTGTGTGCGTCTTGGATAATAAGCACAAGGCACTACATTGACCATGATCCTTTTCAGTGCATCCAATAAGACAATTTTAAAGTTTGCTCAAACAAATCAGATGAAGAAGGGGTTACATTGGAGAAAATGTGGAAAATAAGCATGCTTTTTTGATCTCACTTCTCACTCTCACTTCAGTCAGCTGTAATAACTGTGTGCTAGGCAATAAAACAAATTTTGGAAAAAAAAAAAAAAAAAATCACATCAGAATCTGAAATCAAATTCATTTGATCCATTTGATTCATTAAGCCCTGATATCGTGAGGTTTATAAACAGAGTCCAGACAGTGATTGCAGAGCAGGGTTTGTGGACACACAGTGAGACCCAGAAACAGAGCTGATCATGTTATTAGGCCGACACGAGAGAAACACTAACTCATGCTTCACAGAAAAGGGTAAACTAATGTATAATTTTTTTTTCTGTACGCAACTGCTTATAATTAGAAACGATAGAATATGAGAATGAAATATCATGAGTGTCCCCTGTTTGAAAGACGGTTAGTGCTGCTAACGTTCATTAGTATCACTTAAAATCACAATCATCCAAAGTGTGCAAAAAAATAAAAAATAAAATAAATTCTGTAGTAAACCCATGATAATCCCATTTGCAGTGAAACGTCAGTCTTGTGCACTGAGGACGTGGGTTGGTGCTTGATGTGTTAAAGTCTGTGTCCTGTGCGCTCAAGGTCAGACCAACTAAAGAGCACTTTTGTTCCTGGAACTGCTGTAAACAAACCACGCCTGTTATGCTGTCATTCAAGTTTGATTTTAGTCACGAATCTCTTTTAAACCATTAGAATCTTTGATTATTTTTATCTTCAGTAAGGTTTATCAGCTGGAGGTCGTTTGACTTTGGCGTGTTAGAGTTTCTCTTTACAGTATACAGTCTTAACATTATAAACACATTTTCAAGTCCATTCTTCTGTTCAATGCAATTATTAAATTATGTTACAATGCAATTTTATTTGTTTTTTTTAACCCGTATTGCAAGAAATCAATCATTTTTTAAGCTTAAGGGAAGACATACTCTGTTCACTGCAGCAGTGTGTCCTCTGCATTTGACCCAGCCTTCAGTGCTGCAGGGGTTAAACCTGTCAGGAGCTGAACCTAGAGCTGCTCCATTATGACAAAACATTGCAATCACAAATACTTGGCTCATAATTTAAATCACGGTTATTTAAAGTAACTGTACTACAAGATTTTGATTTCAAATTTCATAAACTTGATCAATCCGTGTCCCCAGGTGTGAAATAAACATGTTCAAATAAAATATAGCTTTTGCTGATGACAATTTTAAAGTGATTTATAAACTGGAAAACAGCGGACATAATATACACACTGACATATTGTTTGTTGTAATTTGGTGTCTTGGTGCAGCTGAAGGCTCTGGACACAGGGTCAGTTGTGATTGTAGTTCCTTTTTAAACCAGTAAGAGCGCAGGCTACACACGGTTCCTTTAAAACTATTCCATATGCCGTCAAAATCTTCCTGTAGAGAAAGTATTGATTTGCCCTTTGTTAAACTGCAGCTTAAGAAACAATGAGGCTTCTGTTTCCTGTGTTCACATTTGTCTTGTTTGATCCTAGTTTTGATGCAGTGTAAGTGTGAACGCCGCTCACACTCGTAGTACTTGTGGATTATGCTTTATGCACAGCCGGGTTCATAACTCTTGAGAAAATATGTCTCCTGAAGCAGGTGGAAGCGTGTCGTTGGATCATAAATTGACTTCAAGTGACATTAAGTTGCACACAGTGTGTTTGTGCCGTACATCTCTGTCTCGCGTGTCTCTAAAGCTCTTGTGCTGACGGACGCAGGTTTGATTTTGGTTCTGAAGATTTACTGAGACGCTGCTGCAGTCACTGTGGCTCATCCTGTTCACTCCCACTCTGCTGCACCAGGCGCTGCCTTCATGGCTCAAAAGGACTATTACTTTACACAGTTTACTTCAGTCACTCAAGTTAGTTCAAGTAATGACTCAAATAAAGAGTAAGAGTAAAGAAGATTTGGTGAACATACTATCTACTTCTGTTGTCTACTATGTCTTCTTTGCCTGGAATGTTCCACAGTACAGCAATAAACTTAGACACTTGCAATGTTCATTTATAGTTTTTAGATAGAAGACACGCCCACGTCCACAGAGATGATCAGATACAGTGAAACTAAAGGCACAGTGTGACTGTTTAATCTGTGCAGCCACAGGGGACAGGCAGGTGCACAGGCAGGTGCAGATGTCTCAGAGGGACAGGCAGGTGCAGATGTCCCTGTCTCAGAGGGACAGACAGGTGCACAGGCAGGTGCAGATGTCTCAGAGGGACAGGCAGGTGCAGATGTCTCAGAGGGACAGACAGGTGCACAGGCAGGTGCAGATGTCTCAGAGGGACAGGCAGGTGCAGATGTCCCTGTCTCAGAGGGACAGACAGGTGCACAGGCCGGTGCAGATGTCCCTCACAAATCCATGTCATTGGAGTGTGTATTTCCTGTTTCTGTTACACTGTAGGAGCCGAATATTGATAAAAATCAATGTGTTTTTTGGGTGATGATTAAGTTGATAATATTCAGATATTTGGTCCAAACTGTGTAAAAAAGGGGCATTTAATTGTTTTAGGTTAAACAAAATCAATCATTGAAGTTCTGTGCTATGATATCAGTGTTATTGCGATATTTGATTTTTTTTTTTTTTTTTTTTTTACATAATCATTTCATCATATTGAGGTCTTAATGCATTAGTCAAACTTTGTCAAAATAAAAAGTTAACTAGAAAAAACAAGTTAACCAAGGCTAATGAATGAGGAAGACCCTGAATGAAATGACTCTTTCAGTTTTGTCATTTTAAAACCACACACATCACTGTCAGTGGAGGATCTTGGTGGTTTGTGATATATTTCGTATATTGCGATATTGATTATTGTATCAACCAATATTGCCAAAATCAATACTTTTGTGAGTCAGTCAGTCCTCTGTGTTAGTTCTTACACTTAAAAAGTACTGAAAACTACGCGGAGCACATATGTGGATTAACTGTGGCGTGTGATGGATTGTGACCTTAAGCCTTTGAATCATCAGATATAATCGTCTTGTTGGAGCAGTATAACACATCGTTTATTATCTCCAGTGTGCTTTGTGCCCATATTCTGGGCTCCCTTAGGTGCTCTGGTTTGAAAGCTCTGCTCTCCCTCAGCACGCACTATGTCTGATTAAGCTCTGGTAGAAAACCTGAAACTGTGTGGGCTTTTGTGCATCCATCTTGTTGAATAGACTGTGTTTGGTGGACTGTGTGTGCACATGCGTGTGTGTGCACGTGCACATGCGTGTGTGTGCACGTGCACGTGCACATGCTCGTGTTGCAAACTACTCCCTCGGAATGAAAGCGCAGTAATAAATCATAACTAATATATATTGCATATTCCCATGTTGTGACTTGTCCGTGTGTGTGCTCTCTCTGCAGTATGAGTTCAAGGTGAAGAACATCAAGAAGAAGAAGGTCCACATCATGGTGTCCACGGATGGAGTTAAGGTGGCGCTCCGGAAGAAGAAGAAAGTGAGTGCACAAAACGACATTGTGTTCACCAGGTTCTGGAGTATAATCATAACTTCAGATGGAGGGCGGCAATAATAGTTATATCCAAACAGAAAATACATGTTACTGTATGGTGAATCATTTTTGTCACATGGTTGAAAAATGCCATCAAAATACTGACCTGTTCTTCAGATAAATTTTAAAATTTGAATGTTGTGATGTCATGTGAACACAACCCTTAAGTATGACTGTTGTTTGGGCGAGACATTACAGAAAAGAACACTAAACTAGTCCTTCAGACGCTCAAACGGGGCGGTACGGTTCATTTATGACACTGGAGACAAGTGTCTCTGGAGATAATCTACAGCAGGGGTTCTTAACCTTTTCGACCTTGAGGCCCAACATTTTATGTGCAAAGTAGCCCGGGGCCCAATTATATTTATAAAATGGTATTTATAATACAACTGATTACAAAAGGGGATTTTTTTTGTCTTGTATTTTATTTTCACAAATAAAGCTGCCCCAGTTAACAAGACAAACAAATTGAGCTTATGAAAACCATAGAGGCATGTCTGCCTAATTACTAACACTAACTTTACTGTCAGTAAATCAGTAAAACTTAAAAAAAAATATAGATAGATAGATAGATAGATAGATAGATAGATAGATAGATAGATAGATAGATAGATTGTGTAAAAAGTGCAAAGTAAACAAAACATGCTTAACAAACATGCATAGCAAACCTAATCTGTGCAAATGAACAACAACTTGTAAACTGCAATCAGTGCATTTTCCAACAGAATTGCAAAGGAGAGAATTCCTCTCCTGTATTTAAAGTTTTGCTACATTAAGAGCTTATCACCACCTGGTGTGGAGTGAATACAAGTAACTTACAAACTTACAAATTTGTAAGTGTCTACAAATTTCATCCCTTCTTATTTTAATGAGACACTTGTGCCTGCTTCCCAGAAATGATCAGGTCCAGTCTGGGAGGGATTGGGGAAAGGCTCAGTCTTAGAGTGGCCTCCAGCATTGTACTTAGTCTGTTTCGGGATTTGGTCTTGGTTGTGGCCACAATGGAGAAACCTGACTCGCACAGGTAGGTAGTTGTGAAAGGTTTGTCCATGCAGTTGAAACATTCTTGTGCCGTCGCACGTGTTGGTAGCTCTCCACAAAATAAAATGTCCTCGTGTAAACTGCAGTCCCAGCGATAACGAACAAAAACAAGCAGCAGCACAGCATTAGATACATCAGTGGACTCGTCCAATTGTAACGAGTAAAATGGACTAACTTTTATTCTGTCTATAAGCTGTCGTTGAATGTCGTTTGCCATGTCATCAATGCGGTGGCTGATGGTGTCATTGGACAGTGGGATTGTCAGTAGCTTTTTGGCAGCAGCCTCTCCTATCATCTCGCGGCACATGTCAACAGCGGCTGGTAGAACCAACTCCTCTGCAATGGTAAAAGCTTTTTTACTTTGAGCTACTCGTTTAGCTACAAGGTAGCTGGCTTTGAGGACACCCTTTGATGTAGAAGTTAGAGACACCACACTTCTTTTCTGTACCTGCAGTCCGATTTCTTTTCGTTTAAAAAAGTCCACCGACTTTCCCACAAGCGAGGGATGTTTGGTCTCTAAGTGCCGCTTCAGTTTCGAGGGCTTCAGCGCTTCATTAGATAGCATCAACCCGCACTCCACACACTGGGCTCTGGGCTCAGCCTCGGTCCCTCCATTCACAAAACCGTAACATATGAAGTCAGGGTTGTATTTGCGTGTATTTTTTGTCTTCTGGGCAGGGCTGCCCCCGCCGCTGTCATCGTTTTTTCGTTTTAAGAACTTTTCCATAACTTTTTCTGTGCTCGAGCAGTCTGGCTCCGTGCCTGCTTCTTCACAACTTCCGTGTTTAAGACTAACTGGCACATTACTGCCTCTTGTGGTTGGAGAGTGTATCGTGCGTAGGGTCATTAAGGGGCATTCCAGCAAACACATACGGCCCTTGCGGCCCACTGGTGTAAAACTTTTCCCCCACCCGCGGCCCTCCAAAAGGCGCTCGAGGCCCTTCGAAGGGCCGCGGCCCTATGGTTAAGAAACACTGATCTACAGGATTAGATTATCCCCATAGCCTGATTTATGAAGTTTTTAAAACAAGGAAAACGTTTCATTTTTATTTTCTGAAAAAAATGTTTACTCAAATACTAAATAAGATCCAAAGTTTCCTCTGTAAAACATTTTGTATCAAATGTATCAACACAATCTGTGAGAGTTTACCAGGAATCCTCTCAATAGATCTGACCCGTAACTTGCGCTGCCTGTCTCCATGTCATACTGTGGAACATTCCAGGCTGGTATTGTCATGATACGATACTAAGGAATACGGAACCCACTTCAATACAGAATCCAACTCAAACCCCAAAATAATAGCACTGTATGTTTCTTACTAGATCTGATAAAGCTCAAGCTCATCCTTGTCCTTGGAATGTGATTTTGTTTAAAGGTCCCATATTCTGCTATTTTCCCCTTTACACAGTCTATTCTAAGGGCTTTGTTGATCACATTTTGCGTTGTGCAATATCCATAACATAACAGTTTCCAAAAAACACCCATTTCTTGGACTGGCCCCCCTCCTTGCAAAAGCAAACGGCTCACTCTGAGATCTGACCCCCCCGAACAGAGAGCAGGCTGCTCCCCCGCCCAACTCGCGCCTCCCCGCCCAACTTCGTGCGAAGCCTAAAGCGGAGATAGTGCGCATGCGCGCCGTGTGCTCCGGTAAACAGCGATAAACAAACACGGGAATAAACCTTTTATCCGTCCTGACGGTGCGTCGTGCTGAGTCCTACGTCCTGGATCTGACCTGGAGTTTGACGTGCTCCAGGGCCTCAACGACGGACGTTGCCGTTTGGTAAATAACAAGCTAACTCTTCTATCTGTCGTATCCATCGTGTAATTACTGTGTAGCATTAGCATTAGCTGTTTTTATTCTGCAGCTGCGCGCTTCCCGGAGGCATGGCTTAAACACCGCGTCATCCATGGGATGAGCCCCCGTCTGCCTGCTCAGCCGAGGGGGACAAAAAAGACAGTTCTCTAGCGAAAGCATGCGGGAATCAATCAAAAAACCACTTTGGGCACACATACGAGGCCCAAATAGCACTGTAGGAAGGTTAAAACCTCTGAAAAGTCGATTTTGCATGTTATGGGACCTTTAAGGATTAAAGCACATATTCTGCTACAGTGACTTTTTTGAGCTTTAAACCCTGTTCTAACAATGTTCCATTATCAAAAACATACCTGGAGTAGCACTCAGTTGCATTCACACTGTTTTGAGGAATGTTCATCAGACAATCCTCTCCCTCCGAGTGCCTGAAACACTTCCTGCTGAACTTCCTGGATCTGGGACGTATTTTCAGATCATCTACTTCACTTATCCGAGAAACTTCTGCTGTTTTTAAGTCCTTAAATTGAATCTTAAATTACAATACTAGTATTGGTATCAATTAGTATCTGATTTTTGATAGTTGTGACAAACCCTATTCCAAGCAAAGCGTAACATCTCCATGGAGTCGTGCAGGTGGCGGACCGTCCTCCAGAAAAGCTACATGGTGCACGTTTAACCAATCAAATGTTCATTCCACAGTATACACGTGTACACACTTGACGATGAATTTCAATGAAATGTTTACCCAGCACCACAACAACACCCTCCAAAGTAATAATATTGATTCCACCCTCTTCTCTGTCCTTTGTCTGGTGAGGAGTCTTTTATTTTCGTGAACAGTCCGATATCAGTGTCAAACACATTTAGTGAATTATGAGCAGCTGATTGAGATGCACAGGAGCCTCCAGAAGTGCTTTAATCCTGCAGCTCATGGTTGTTCTGCTCCTGTGATCCACGTCAGGCTGAGAGGGGACCAGGAGATTAGAACAAGGCCATGCCCCGAGGCAACAGAGAGACTACAGAAGCACAGGAGCGAGCGAGCAGGAGGACAGGGCACAGCGGAGGTCAGGTTAGATGTGTCGGCCTGTCAGTGGTACAGGTTCAGATCTGATTCCCCCACAGGAAACCGGATGTGTAGTCTTGTATTATGTTAAATGGACTCATGTTTTTGATTTAAGGCGAGATGCTACAGGCAAAACTCATTTTTTTCACTTTTTGTTTTTTGGTCAGTTTGCTCTTTCAACATATCAGCTTTCATGTGGAAACAACATTTTTTTTAATTCTTCCATTGAATCCAATTCATCCATAGATTCCTCTCGGACATTTTAACTTCAAAGGCCTTTTTCTTAAAATGCATTTTTGTCCC
Organism: Rhinogobius similis; assembly: GCA_019453435.1. Classification (NCBI taxonomy): domain Eukaryota; kingdom Metazoa; phylum Chordata; class Actinopteri; order Gobiiformes; family Gobiidae; genus Rhinogobius; species Rhinogobius similis. Next base: position 993,438 of record CM033623.1, read on the forward strand.
TCGGGACATAAAGATCAGCCTTAAAGTAGATCCCACACCAAACTGTACAATCTGGGACTCAACAAGATTTTGACGAAATGTACAGAAGAATTTTTTGATATCTAATTCTAAAACTAGAAAGGTGAAATTTGAATTTTTAGGACAATTTTCAGTCCAGTCTAGTTTACTTAAAAACTAAACAAGATGTCCAACATTTAATTTAAATTAAAATTTCTAATATGTGTACAAAACGAACCAAGAAATTTAAACCTGATTCTGTCCTTTTTTCAGATTTAAATGTCCCAAATATGTGTATTTTGGCTGTTTTTACACATAAAAGGCCTTATTTCCACACGAAAACATGACATGATTTAAAACTAATATATATGTATATATTTTTTTTTGTTACATTTATGTGAGTAAACTACAGGAGACGTTTCAAATTGACATCTTTAAATTTAAGATTTTTTTCTGTTCACCTGTAGTGTCTCACCTTGAACTACGACTGTGTGGGACTGTGTTTTGTTTGCAAAGAAACTACAGAAAAAATATTTCCAGTCTTTTTTAATATTACAAAAAGGTGCTCTGTGTAAATGTTTTGGCTGAGGACTTGCTTGTCTCCATGGAGATGTTATTGCTTTACCTGTAATGTTTGACAGTACGGCATTAAACCTCCACTCAAATCTCCATGGCAACAAGAACACCAGGCCGAGTGACAGGTCAGATCTGTGGAGAGGCGACTGCGCTCACAGTAACAGTACATGTGGGCAAAGAAACACGTGTGACCGAATACTGACTACAATCAGGTGGCGGACCCTCCATCAGTGTATTTTGTAAACTTATCAATATGAGCTATTATTATATTGAATTTAACATACCGTGCATATCATTTGGTGAGATTTGTACTAAAGCTATGTACAAATAAGTCAAATAGAAATCGTTTGTAACTGCTGTAGACGCTTTTCCCTTAAAAGTCTTTTACCTGTAGCACAAGTCCAACCTGTCAGTTATAACAGACAAATAGTGTTCTATAATAGCGTGAAAGACCTGACTGCTCTCCTGACCATTCTCTCACATCTGAACTGCACTAAGTATGGCAGTCCACACGGCCACGAGTTTCCACAAATCTGGAGTGTTTTGATCTTGTATTGGGATCTCTCTTACACGGGCTACGTGTTTGTTGACTCTGCACTCCTTTTGAAAACATGACAGGTAGAGTCTTTGGGGGCTAGAGCTCTGTGTTACATTTACTCATTTGTCATACATTCTTTATTTTGTTTATTTTTGAGAAGAAATGCTCAGGTATTGGCAGAGTAGAGTCTTTCAGCTTCAACACGTACTTATACCCAACTGATGCAGTGAGCAGATTCTCATTTCTATAATAACCATGTGGAAAGACGAATCCTGTGGTCATGGAAAAGATGTCAGTGAGTTTGAGAAGAATCAAATCACTGGCATCAAAGCAAAGAAAACATCCGAGAAGCACAAACTAATCGACTCCAGATCTGAAGCCCATCTTTAAGACGTGCTGCAGAAGGCTCGGTGAAAAATGAAAGCAACACTGGGACAAAATAAATGTTTGACATTGTGGAAGTTTCTAGAAACAATGCCACAGCGAATGTGTCTGAGCTAAAGGCTCTACACAAATCCTTTGTTCTCACGATGTGCTCAGTGGCCTCACTACTAATGGACTGTCCTCCTAATGAGTCGACACATTGATTGTCCTCACGAAGTGTTCGCTGTGCTCACGATGCATTCACTGTCCTCACGATGCATTCAGTGTCCTCACGATGCATTCACTGTCCTCACGATGCATTCAGTGTGCTCACGATGCATTCAGTGTGCTCACGATGCATTCAGTGTACTCACAATGCATTCAGTGTACTCACGATGCATTCAGTGTCCTCACGATGCATTCAATGTCCTCACGATGCATTCAGTGTACTCACAATGCATTCAGTGTCCTCACGATGCATTGATTGTCCTCACAGTACATTTGCTGTCCTCTTGGCGTGTTAGATTGTCCTCACAATGTGTTTGCTGTCCTCTCGGTACGTCAGAGTGTTCTCACGATTCGTTCATGTCATGTCCTCTTGGCGCGTCAGTGTCATCTCTGTGCGTTCGCTGTCCTCTCGGTGCGTTCACTGTCCTCTCGGCGTGTCAGTGTCCTCTCGGTGTGTCAGTGTCCTCTCGGTGCGTCGCTGTCCTCTCGGTGCGTCGCTGTCCTCTCGGTGTCCTCTTGGTGCGTTGCTGTCCTCTCGGTGTCCTCTTGGTGCGTTGCTGTCCTCTCGGTGTCCTCTTGGTGCGTTGCTGTCCTCTCGGTGTGTTCGCTGTCCTCTCGGTGCGTTCGCTGTCCTCTCGGTGCGTTCACTGTCCTCTCGGCGTGTCAGTGTCCTCTCGGCGTGTCAGTGTCCTCTCGGTGTGTCAGTGTCCTCTCGGTGTGTCAGTGTCCTCTCGTTGCGTCCTCTGTCCTCTCGGTGCGTCGCTGTCCTCTCGGTGTCCTCTTGGTGCGTTGCTGTCCTCTCGGTGCGTTCGCTGTCCTCTCGGTGCGTTGCTGTCCTCTCGGTGCGTCGCTGTCCTCTCGGTGCGTCCTCTGTCCTCTCGGTGCGTCGCTGTCCTCTCGGTGTCCTCTTGGTGCGTTGCTGTCCTCTCGGTGTGTTCGCTGTCCTCTCGGTGCGTTCGCTGTCCTCTCGGTGCGTTCGCTGTCCTCTCGGTGCGTTCGCTGTCCTCTCGGTGCGTTCGCTGTCCTCTCGGTGCGTTCACTGTCCTCTCGGCGTGTCAGTGTCCTCTCGGTGTGTCAGTGTCCTCTCGGTGTGTCAGTGTCCTCTCGTTGCGTCCTCTGTCCTCTCGGTGCGTCGCTGTCCTCTCTGTGTCCTCTTGGTGCGTTGCTGTCCTCTCGGTGCGTTCGCTGTCCTCTCGTTGCGTCCTCTGTCCTCTCGGTGCGTCGCTGTCCTCTCGGTGCCTCGCTGTCCTCTCGGTGCCTCGCTGTCCTCTCGGTGCGTCCTCTGTCCTCTGTCTGTCCTCTCGTGCGCCGCTGTCCTCTCGGTGTCCTCTTGGTGCGCTTGCTGTCCTCTCGGTGCGTTCGCTGTCCTCTCGGTGCGTTCGCTGTCCTCTCGGTGCGTTCACTGTCCTCTCAGCGTGTCAGTGTCCTCTCGGTGCGTCCGTGTCCTCTCGGTGTGTCAGTGTCCTCTCGGTGCGTTCGCTGTCCTCTCGGTGTGTTGCTGTCCTCTCGGTGCGTCGCTGTCCTCTCGGTGCGTCGCTGTCCTCTCGGTGCGTCCTCTGTCCTCTCGGTGCGTCGCTGTCCTCTCGGTGTCCTCTTGGTGCGTTGCTGTCCTCTCGGTGCGTCGCTGTCCTCTCGGTGCGTCGCTGTCCTCTCGGTGCGTCGCTGTCCTCTCGGTGCGTCGCTGTCCTCTCGGTGCGTCGCTGTCCTCTCGGTGCCTCGCTGTCCTCTCGGTGCGTCGCTGTCCTCTCGGTGTCCTCTCGGTGCGTCGCTGTCCTCTCGGTGTCCTCTTGGTGCGTTGCTGTCCTCTCGGTGTGTTCGCTGTCCTCTCGGTGCGTTCGCTGTCCTCTCGGTGCGTTCACTGTCCTCTCGGCGTGTCAGTGTCCTCTCGGTGTGTCAGTGTCCTCTCGGTGTGTCAGTGTCCTCTCGTTGCGTCCTCTGTCCTCTCGGTGCGTCGCTGTCCTCTCGGTGCCTCGCTGTCCTCTCGGTGCGTCGCTGTCCTCTCGGTGCGTCGCTGTCCTCTCGGTGTGTCGCTGTCCTCTCGGTGCCTCGGTGTCCTCTCGGTGCGTTCGCTGTCCTCTCGGTGCGTTCGCTGTCCTCTCGGTGCGTCCGTGTCCTCGGTGTGTCGGTGTCCTCTCGGTGCCTCGGTGTCCTCTCGGTGCGTTCACTGTCCTCTCGGTGCGTCGCTGTCCTCTCGGTGCCTCGCTGTCCTCTCGGTGTGTCGCTGTCCTCTCGGTGCCTCGGTGTCCTCTCGGTGCGTTCGCTGTCCTCTCGGTGCGTTCGCTGTCCTCTCGGTGCGTTCGCTGTCCTCTCGGTGCGTCGGTGTCCTCGGTGCGTCGGTGTCCTCTCGGTGCCTCGGTGTCCTCTCGGTGCGTTCACTGTCCTCTCGGTGCGTCGCTGTCCTCTCGGTGCGTCGCTGTCCTCTCGGTGCGTCGCTGTCCTCTCGGTGCGTTGCTGTCCTCCCGGTGCCTCGCTGTCCTCTCGGTGCGTTCGCTGTCCTCTCGGTGCGTTCGCTGTCCTCTCGGTGCGTCGGTGTCCTCGGTGCGTCGGTGTCCTCGGTGCCTCGGTGTCCTCTCGGTGCGTTCACTGTCCTCTCGGTGCGTCGCTGTCCTCTCGGTGCGTCGCTGTCCTCTCGGTGCGTCGCTGTCCTCTCGGTGCGTTGCTGTCCTCCCGGTGCCTCGCTGTCCTCTCGGTGCGTCGCTGTCCTCTCGGTGCGTCGCTGTCCTCTCGGTGCGTTGCTGTCCTCCCGGTGCCTCGCTGTCCTCTCGGTGCGTCGCTGTCCTCTCGGTGCGTCGCTGTCCTCTCGGTGCGTTGCTGTCCTCCCGGTGCCTCGCTGTCCTCAGGTGCTGTTGTCTCTCTCAGATGGTAAATGTCAGTGTCTCCAGCAGACTGCAGCACTGATACAGATCAGACGAGCCTGTGTTGGAGCTGACATTTGACTGGGGATCAAAGCATAAACGGAGTGGTCTCAGTCAGATGGAAATGCGGTCGAGCCGCTGGAGGAAGCGTGACAGATGAGGCTGATAGACGAGCCCTTTTGTCAGGGATGTGATAATGGTGCCTGCGTCTGTGACGTCAAACCTTTGAAAGGAAAAGAGTTTGAAAATGAGACGGAGATTTCACATGGTAACATTTGCAGATGTTTTGACCTTGTTTATGGTTAATATTTCTGTAATATTTCTATCCATATGTTATTTAGGATTTTCTTGGTTTCTTTTTTATTGAGAGAGCCTCTTGACTATTTCTACTTTTTGATAACATCAATCAGTTCTTTTCATCAATGTTCAAACCTCAACCAAACTTATTCAAATCATCACACAGTGGTCCTGGGCCCAGTGTGCAGTACACGTACTTTCAAATCAGGTACCTTTTTGTCTCAATCTTGTGAAATAAGATATCGAACATTTTGCAGTACTTTAGCAAGTAATACTGCTTCAACAATAAACCTTCCCACAAGATCGAACTTCATGCTGAGGTGAACGCCCCGATAATCAAGTATTGTGACATCTGAGTGTTGTTTATCCCTAACATTTGTGTGTTTTCAGAAAAAGGAGTGGACGTGGGACGAGAGTAAGATGATGGTGATGCAGGACCCCATCTACAGGTAGGACACCCTCACACCTATCAGGCCCAGCTCCATTTACAGCAGGTGCAGTATTTGTCCATGAACGTAGTCTGAATGCAAACACACATGACTCAACAGTCTTCGACAGGCTGTGTTTAGACTGACGCTCTTCTCACACGCCGGCAGGTCAGTTGCTGTTATGTCGCTTTTAAGTTGAACGCGTTACTGTCAATGAGTCAGAGCAGCGGAGATAGATAAGACTCTGCTTCTCGTCTCATTCAGAGAAACTACAAGGTTTTATTTGTTTGTTTGGGGAAGTAAAACACGAGGGAGACGAGGGACTGGCAAAAAGGCGTGAGTCCGCTGAGTGTGGATACAGCCTCTACTTTCTCGTAAATGCTGCTTTTTGATTGACTTTTTGGCGGTTCACCTCTGCGTTAGCGCGGCCCTGTAGTGTGCATATGTTTGTTCTGCGGTCAATGTCTGCTGTGTAAATGTGACACGTTTGTCCTGCATTATTGTGAGGCAATCACTGAAAACTTTTAAATTTGATGATTTTCAGGATATTTTTTCTGTAATTTAAAAGTCACTTGGTAATTAGTTACTTTCATCATTCAATAACACACTTATTAGGCCCGAGCGCCACAAGCTGGCGAGAGGCCTATTAGTTTCAGAGTGCCGCATAAGCACGGTTATAAAGTGCGCACGGCGCGCACGAAATCGAGCGCAAAGCGCCGCCGCTTCCAAACACTCACTAACGCATTCTCAACTCATGCACGCCCGCGCATACCAATTAGTAGTGGGAAAATTGAACATTATCGTTGTAAACGGGCGAAGCCCGTGCGAAAGTGTGCACGAAGTGCGCACTAAACGGCGCACGTGGGGATGACGGCCGCTGGCGTCGTCATCCCCACGCAAAGCGCCGTGGTGCGCTGAGTCGCCCAGTAATGCGTTCCTCAACTCATGCATCGCCTGCATATAACAATGTAATGCAAAACTGAACATTACTATTGTAAATAGGGCAAATAACAGAAAGTGGGCGGAGCCCACTAAAAATTCTCGAAAGTGTCTCCCAGTGACCAGGGACCCATACCAAAACGTAGGAAAGCGCGCGCTTCCGAAAATGTATAGTTTGTGAACTAAAAAGGGGGAACATTGTTTTCAAGATCGGATATTTGGCCCGAGCCAGTAAACTGGCGAGGGACATTGTGTTTCGTCGGTTTCTTTTATTATTATTATTATTATTATTATTTTTTCACCGCCTTATCGGCCCATTTTTGACCCAGTAAACATGCACGAAAAGTCTGACATAGGGGTATTGTCGCGACCGCCCGGCGAAAAATTTAAGAAAATGTGCATCCGAACATGTCCGACCCGACCGAACGAACAGCACCGGCCCGAATCGGACCCTATGGGAAATGGGACGAGCAAAAATAGCCCGACGCGCACGAAACTCGGAACAGTGATAGAGAACAGTGACCCGAGCAAAACATGACATTGGAGCGCGGCCCTCGGACCAAGCGCACGGCGGCCATATTGGACGGAAGTCGCCACGCCAGTTTGACTTTTTTTTTTGAGCTCCTAACAGTCCTAGGGTTTTCGCCCGACATGGGTCTGGCATACACGTACGCAATCTACACGGATTGAAATTCAATAGTTATCCGCGTTTTTTCGGATATCTCAAATGGTTTCGCCGCGGCTCGCCATCGAAGAACGCCTTCGTTTCCTGTTTTTCCGATCGCATGTCACGGCTACACGCTTGGACTGAGAGAGCTGTAATTTCAGTCACGAGTGCGTAATTATGATCTGAATATAATGCATTAATAAAAATAAATAAAAAGTACTCGCTAGCGCCCCCTACCTATTAAGTGAAAAGTCAACATTGTCCGATTTTGACCAAACTTGGGGAATACGTCCAGTGTAGGGCGCCATGAAAAAAACTGAATTAGTGATATGGTGCATTTATCACCGTTGGCCACCAGGGGCGCAAAGAGTACTCACGAAATCATTTAAATAGTTCCTGCGCGCACACGCATTCTCCGATCGACATGAAATTTGAAACACACGTAAACGTCAAGCAGCTGAATCCATTTATGTGCGCACAATAACAATCAACCCTACGGCGCCACCTGTAGGAGCGCACTAAATTACAATGGGGAGAAAAACAATTACTTTGACTTTTATTTTTGAAAATTTGCACACAAATCCTAGACGGCCTCCTGATCAGAAAAGCCAATGAGACCCATGGCCTATTCTTCACACTTTTGCCTCTAGGGCCCTCCAGGGCCCTCCAGAGCTGGTAAACATTCTCTATGGGAGAATATATTCTCTTTGCACAAAGATGCAGCAAAAAGCCACTAAACAGTGAGTAACAGCCACCAAACTTAATACAGTGACTCCTGTTAAGGAAAATAAATGCCCCATAACACCATTTTACATGCAAGTCAAATACAGGCTCTACAGCGCCACCTGTTGGGTCAGGCCTATGGAAAGGGAGACATTTATTTTGGAGGAGGCCTATGAAATTTGCCACAGTGATAGTACACATAAATATGACCCTAAAACATAATTGGTGCAAACTCATCAGACAAACGACAAGGCGGCCATATTGAATTTAATTTTAGACGCCACTTTAAGTTTTTTTTCCATTGCAAAAGGGTCCTTGGTTTTTGGACCCACATCAGTCTAACATACACGTTCCTGATCGGGACGCATTGAACTTTGATACTGATCCAACATTTTTGGCCTATCTCACACGTTTAGTCGTGACATCCTGTCTCAAATCGCCTTAATTTCTTGTTTCTTTGCCCGCTCCTCAAAGACACATGGACTGTGCCTACAGAGCCCAAATTGCCACCAATGATGGAGAATTAAATATTACACAAAATAGACCAGGGAGCACAGGACCACAAATCACTATAGCGCCCCCTACAGTTCAGTTAAAAGTGTCCAGATTATCCAATTGACACCGAATCTTGGGAGATGATTATTTGCTTTATAAGAAGCAAAAAAGTCAATGGGACCCATGCCCTATTCTTCACACTTTTGCCTCTAGGGCCCTCCTGAGGTCCTATTCATTCTCTATGGGAGCCTGGCTCTCATCACTCAAAGATGGAGCAAAAAGCCACTAAGCAGTGAGTAACAGCCACCAAACTTAATACAATGACTCCTTTCAAGGAAAATAAATGCCCCATAACACCATTTTACATGCAACTCAAATACAGCCTCTACAGCGCCACCTGTTGGGTCAGGCCTATGGAAAGGGAGACACATTTATTTTGGAGGAGGCCTATGAAATTTGCCACAGTGATAGTACACATAAAGACGACCCTAAAACATAATTGGTGCGCAGTGCTTAGACAAACAACAAGGCGGCCATATTGAATTTAATTTTAGACGCCACTTTAAGTTTTTTTTTTCCATTGCAAAAGGGTCCTAGGTTTTTGGGCCCACATCAGTCTAACATACACGTTCCAGATCAGGACGCATTGAAATTCGATTAAAAACCAATCTTTGATGATAGCGTTTACGGTATAGCCATGGTTCGCCATCGCAAATCGCCTTCATTTCCTGTTTCTTAAAATTATTCTCCAAGCCACAAGCATTGCCGTACAGAGCACAAACTGTAACCACAGATGCCGAATCAAATATTAAACAGAACAGACACAGGAGCACATGAGCACTTTTCACTATAGCGCCCCCTGCTGGTCATGTAAAAGTACCAAAATTTTCGGATTGCCACGAAATCTTGGAATCTAATTTTAAGTGTCAAAAGCTGCAAAAAAGTCAATTACATCAATGTCCTATTTTGGATCGTTTTGCCTGGGGGGCCACGCATATTCCCCATGCATTTCCTATGAGACATGGCACAAGTCTATGGAGAGGCCACAATTATTTCGAGCAAAGTCAGTGAAACTTGGCAGACGCATTATTTAGAGCATTTCGATCGAAAAAGTCAATTACATCGAAGTCAAGTTTTGGGCGGTTTGGGCACTTCTGGAGAGCAGTGTCCGCCAATGCACTTCTATAGAGACGCCACCCGGCGTGAGCGGGGGGAGGAGGGGTAACAGGGGCCCGGGTGACGCTCAGAGGAGGAGGACGGCGCCCCGGGGCGGTTTGGGACCGGCCGAGGCCGCGTGGGAAGGCGGTCGCGTGCGGGGCGAGGGCCACCATCGCCGCCAGCGGCTTTAATTGGCCCGAGCCAGTAAACTGGCGAGGGACATTGTGTTTCGTCCGTTTCGTACTTATTCTTATTACGCACTTTTTTCATACTCTTCGCGGCCCTTTTTGACCTAGTAAACATGCACGAAAAGTCTTCAATGGGGGTATAGTCGCGATCGGCCCGGAAAAAAATTTCGTATTTCGCGCGTCTCGAGAGCGTCCGACCCGACCCGAACGAACAGCACCGGCCCGAATCGGATCCCTATGGGGATGGGACGAGCAAATTTTGCCCGACGCGCACGAAACTCGGAGCAGTGATAGAGAACAGTGAACCGAGCAAAACATGACATTGGAGCGCGGCCCTCGGACCAAGCGCACGGCGGCCATATTGGACCGAAGTCGCCACGCCAGTTTGACTTTTTTTTTTTGAGCTCCGATGCGTCCTACAGTTTTGGCCCGACATGGGTCTGGCATATACGTAGACGATCTACACGGATTGAAATTCAATAGTTATCCACTTTAATTCGGATATCTCAAATGGTCTCGCCGTGGCTCGCCATCGAAGAACGCCTTCGTTTCCTGTTTTTACGATCGCATGTCACGGCTACACGCTTGGACTGAGAGAGCTGTAATTTCAGTCACGAGTGCGTAATTATGATCTGAATATAATGCATTAATAAAAATAAATAAAAAGTACTCGCTAGCGCCCTACCTATTAAGTCAAACATCGACTTTGTCCGATTTGGACGAAACTTGGGGAATATGTCCAGTGCAGGGCGCCATGAAAAAAACTGAATTAGTGATATGGTGCATTTATCACCGTTGGCCACCAGGGGCGCAAAGAGTGCTCACCAAATCATTTCAATAGCTCCTGCACGCACATGCATACTCCGATCGACATGAAATTTGAAACACTCGTAAACGTAAAGCTGCTTAATCCATTTATATGCGCACAATAACAATCAACCCTACGGCGCCACCTGTAGGAGCGCACTAAATTACAATGGAGAGAAAAACAATTACTTTGACTTTTATTAGTGAAAATTTGCAGACAATTCCTAGACGGCCTCCTGATCAGAAAAGCCAATGAGACCCATAGCCTATTTTTCACACTTTTGCCTCTAGAGGCCTCCAGAGCTCCTATTCATTGTCTATGGGACTCAGACTGTTTTCACACAAGGCTGCAATAAAAAACAACTAAAACCTGCAGGACAGCCACCAAACTCAATATAGTGACTCCTTTTAAGGGACATTAATGGGTCATAACCGTATTTTTCCTGAAACTAATAAACAGCCTCTACAGCGCCACCTTTTGGGTGAGGCCTATGGAGAGGGAGACACATTTACTTTGGAGGAGGCCCATAAAATTTGGCAGAGTGATAGTACACATAAAAAGCACCCTAAAACATAATTGGTGCTCAGTCGTCAGACCAACAGCATGGCGGCCATATTGATTTTTATTTCACACGCCACTTTAACTTCTTATTTTCCATTGAGAACTTGTCCTAGGGTTTTGGGCCTAGATCAGTCTAACATACATTTTCCTGATCAGGACGCATTGAAATTCAAGAAAAAACCAGTTTTTGAAGATATCTCTTAGGGTTTGCGCGTGACTTCCTTTCAAATATCGCCATCATTTCCTGTTTTTGTGCTTATCCCTCAGAGGCACTTGGACTGTGCCTACAGAGCCCAAATTGCCACCAATGATGGAAAATTGAATATTACACAAAATTGACCAGGGAGCACAGGACCACTAATAACTATAGCGCCCCCTACAGTTCACTTAAAAGTGTCCAGATTGTCCGATTGACACCAAATTTGGGGACATGATTCTTTGTTATATAAGATGCAAAAAAGTCAATGAGACCCATGGCCTATTTTTCACACTTTTGCCTCTAGAGGCCTCCAGAGCTCCCATTCATTGTCTATGGGACTCAGACTATCTTCACACAAGGCTGCAATAAAAAACAACTAAAACCTGCAGGACAGCCACCAAACTCAATACAGTGACTCCTTTTAAGAGACATTAATGGATCATAACCGTATTTTTCCTGAAACTAATAAACAGCCTCTACAGCGCCACCTTTTGGGTGAGGCCTAAGGAGAGAGATACATTTACTTTGGAGGAGGCCCATAAAATTTGGCACAGTGATAGTACACATAAAAAGCACCCTAAAACATAATTGGTGCTCAGTCATCAGACCAACGAGATGGCGGCCATATTGATTTTTATTTTAAACGCTACTTTAAGTTTTCGTTTTCCATTGAGAACTTGTCCTAGGGTTTTGGGCCTAGATCAGTCTTACATACACGCTCCTGATCAGGACGCATTGAAATTTTATAATAAACCACATTTTTGGCCTGTCTCATTCGGTTTAGTCATGACTTCCTGTCAGAATTCGCCTTCACTTCCTGTATCTTAAACTTATTCTCCAAGCCACAGGCATTGCCGTACAGAGCACAAACTGTAACCACAGATGCCGAATCAAATATTAAACAGAACAGACTCAGGAGCACATGAGCACTTTTCACTATAGCGCCCCCTGCTGGTCATGTAAAAGTACCAAAATTATCGGTTTTCCACGAAATCTTGGAATCTGATTTTAAGTGTCAAAAGCTGCAAATAAGTCAATTACATCGATGTCCTATTTTAGATCGTTTGCCCTGGGGGGCCACGCATATTCCTCATGCATTTCCTATGAGACATGTCATAAGTCTATGGAGAGGCCAAAATTATTTAGAGCAAAGTCAGTGAAACTCGGCAGACGCATTATTTAGAGCATTCCGATAGAAAAAGTCAATTACATCGAAGTCAGGTTTTGAGCGGATTTGCCACTTCTGGAGAGCAGTGCCCGCCAATGCACTCCTATAGGGACGCCACCCGGGGTGAGTGGGGGGAGGGGGATCACGGAGGCCCGAGTGACGCTCAGAGGAGGAGGACGGGACACCGGGGCGGTTTGGGACCGGCCGAGGCCGCGTGGGAAGGCGGTCGCGTGCGGGGCGAGGGCCATCATCGCCGCTTTGCGGCTTTAATTGGCCCGAGCCAGTAAACTGGCGAGGGACATTGTGTTTCGTCGGTTTCTTGCTTCTTCTTTTTCTCGTTTTCTTACTCTTCGCGGCCCTTTTTGACCCAGTAAACATGCACGAAAAGTCTTCAATGGGGGTATAGTCGCGATCGGCCCGGAAAAAAATTTCGTATTTCGTGCGTCTCGAGAGCGTCCGACCCGAACCGAACGAGCAGCACCGGCCCGAATCGGACCCCTATGGGAAATGGGACGAGCAAATTTTGCCCGACGTGCACGAAATTCGGAGCAGTGATAGAGAACAGTGAACCGAGCAAAACATGACATTGGAGCGCGGCCCTCGGACCAAGCGCACGGCGGCCATATTGGACCGAAGTCGCCACGCCAGTTTGACTTTTTTTTTTTGACGGAGAACATGGACTAGGGCTTTTGCCTGACGTGGGTCTGGCACACATTTATGCGATCGGCACGCATTGAAATTCAATAGTTATCCACTTTTTTTCGGATATCACAAATGGTTTCGCCGTGGCTCGCCATCGACGAACGCCTTCGTTTCCTGTTTTTCCGATCGCATGTCACGGCTACACGCTTGGACTGACAGAGCTGTAATTTCAGTCACGAGTGCGTAATTATGATCTGAATGTAATGCATTAATAAAAATAAATAAAAAGTACTCGCTAGCGCCACCTACCTATTAAGTCAAACATCGACTTTGTCCGATTTGGACGAAACTTGGGGAATATGTCCAGTGCAGGGCGCCATGAAAAAAAATGAATTAGCGATATGGTGCATTTATCACCGTTGGCCACCAGGGGCGCAAAGAGTACTCACCAAATCATTTAAATAGCTCCTGCACGCACATGCATACTCCGATCGACATGAAATTTGAAACACACGTAAACATAAAGCTGCTGAATCCATTTATGTGCGCACAATAACAATCAACCCTACGGCGCCACCTGTAGGAACGCACTAAATTACAATGGGGAAAAAAAACCTTACTTTGACTTTTATTAGTGAAAATTTGCAGACAATTCCTAGATGGCCTCCTGATCAGAAAAGCCAATGAGACCCATGGCCTATTTTTCACATTTTTGCCTCTAGAGCCCTCCAGAGCTCCCATTCATTGTCTATGGGAGTCGGACTGTCTTCACATTTCTTACTCTTCGCGGCCCTTTTTGACCCAGTAAACATGCACGAAAAGTCTTCAATGTGGTATAGTCGCGATCGGCCCGGAAAAAATTTCGTATTTCGTGCGTCTCGAGCGTCCGACCCGAACCGGACGAGCAGCACCGGCCCGAATCGGACACCTATGGGAAATGGGACGAGCAAATTTTGCCCGACGTGCACGAAACTCGGAGCAGTGATAGAGAACAGTGACCCGAGCAAAACATGACATTGGAGCGCGGCCCTCGGACCACGCGCCGCGGCGGCCATATTGGACCCGAAGTCGCCACGCCAGTTTGACTTTTTTTATTTTCCATTGGAGAACATGGACTAGGGCTTTTGGGCCTGACGTGGGTCTGGCATACATTTATGCGATCGGGACACATTGAAATTTAATAATCTGCCACTTTTTTTGGCTTATCTCGTGTGGTTTGGTCATGACTTCCTGTGAAAAATCGCCTCTATTTCCTGTTTCTCTGCGTGCTCCTCAAAGGCACATGGACTGGACCCACAGAGTCCAAATTGCCACCAATGATTGAGAATTAAATACTACACACAATAGACTAGGGAGCACAGGACCACGAATCACTATAGCGCCCCCTACAGTTCAGTTAAATGCTTCAAGCTTGTCCGATTGACACCAAATTTGGAGATATGATTCTTCGCTTAATAAGATGCAAAAAAGTCAATGAGACCCATGGTCTATTCTTCATAATTTTGCCTCTAGAGACCCCCAGAGCTCCAATTCATTGTCTATGGGAGCCTAACTCCATTCGCACAAGGCTGCCACAATAAATAACTAAAACCTGCAGGACAGCCACCAAACTTAATACAGTGACTCCTTTTAAGGGACATTAATGGGTCATAACTGTATTTTTCCTGAAACTAATAAACAGCCTCTACAGCGCCACCTTTTGGGTGAGGCCTATGGAGAGGGAGACACATTTACTTTGGAGGAGGCCCATAAAATTTGGCAGAGTGATAGTACACATAAAAAGCACCCTAAAACATAATTGGTGCTCAGTCGTCAGACCAACAGCATGGCGGCCATATTGATTTTTATTTCACACGCCACTTTAACTTCTTATTTTCCATTGAGAACTTGTCCTAGGGTTTTGGGCCTAGATCAGTCTAACATACATTTTCCTGATCAGGACGCATTGAAATTCAATAAAAAACCAGTTTTTGGAGATATCTCTTAGGGTTTGCGCGTGACTTCCTTTCAAATATCGCCATCATTTCCTGTTTTTGTGCTTATCCCTCAGAGGCACTTGGACTGTGCCTACAGAGCCCAAATTGCCACCAATGATGGAAAATTGAATATTACACAAAATTGACCAGGGAGCACAGGACCACTAATAACTATAGCGCCCCCTACAGTTCACTTAAAAGTGTCCAGATTGTCCGATTGACACCAAATTTGGGGACATGATTCTTTGCTATATAAGATGCAAAAAAGTCAATGAGACCCATGGCCTATTTTTCACACTTTTGCCTCTAGAGGCCTCCAGAGCTCCCATTCATTGTCTATGGGACTCAGACTGTTTTCACACAAGGCTGCAATAAAAAACAACTAAAACCTGCAGGACAGCCACCAAACTCAATACAGTGACTCCTTTTAAGAGAAATTAATGGGTCATAACCGTATTTTTCCTGAAACTAATAAACAGCCTCTACAGCGCCACCTTTTGGGTGAGGCCTATGGAGAGGGACACGCATTTACTTTGGAGGAGGCCCATAAAATTTGGCAGAGTGATAGTACACATAAAAAGCACCCTAAAACATAATTGGTGCTCAGTCGTCAGACCAACAGCATGGCGGCCATATTGATTTTTATTTCACACGCCACTTTAACTTCTTATTTTCCATTGAGAACTTGTCCTAGGGTTTTGGGCCTAGATCAGTCTAACATACATTTTCCTGATCAGGACGCATTGAAATTCAAGAAAAAACCCGTTTTTGGAGATATCTCTTAGGGTTTGCGCGTGACTTCCTTTCAAATATCGCCATCATTTCCTGTTTTTGTGCTTATCCCTCAGAGGCACTTGGACTGTGCCTACAGAGCCCAAATTGCCACCAATGATGGAAAATTGAATATTACACAAAATTGACCAGGGAGCACAGGACCACTAATAACTATAGCGCCCCCTACAGTTCACTTAAAAGTGTCCAGATTGTCCGATTGACACCAAATTTTGGGACATGATTCTTGGCTATATAAGATGCAAAAAAGTCAATGGGACCCATGGTCTATTTTTCACAGTTTTGCCTCTAGAGGCCTCCAGAGCTCCCATTCATTGTCTATGGCACTCAGACTGTCTTCACACAAGGCTGCAATAAAAAACAACTAAAACCTACAGGACAACCACCAAACGCAATACAGTGACTCCTTTTAAGAGACATTAATGGGTCATAACCGTATTTTTCCTGAAACTAATAAACAGCCTCTACAGCGCCACCTTTTGGGTGAGGCCTATGGAGAGGGAGACGCATTTACTTTGGAGGAGGCCCATACAATTTGGCACAGTGATAGTGCACATAAAAAGCACCCTAAAACATAATTGGTGCTCAGTCATAAAACCAACGAGAAGGCGGCCATATTGATTTTTATTTTAAACGCTACTTTAAGTTTTCGTTTTCCATTGAGAACTTGTCCTAGGTTTTTGGACTAAGATCAGTCTTACATACACGCTCCTGATCAGGACGCATTGAAATTTTATAATAAACCACATTTTTGGCCTGTCTCATTCGGTTTAGTCATGACTTCCTGTCAGAATTCGCCTTCACTTCCTGTATCTTAAACTTATTCTCCAAGCCACAGGCATTGCCGTACAGAGCACAAACTGTAACCACAGATGCCGAATCAAATATTAAACAGAACAGACTCAGGAGCACATGAGCACTTTTCACTATAGCGCCCCCTGCTGGTCATGTAAAAGTACCAAAATTATCGGTTTTCCACGAAATCTTGGAATCTGATTTTAAGTGTCAAAAGCTGCAAATAAGTCAATTACATCGATGTCCTATTTTGGATCGTTTGCCCTGGGGGGCCACGCATATTCCTCATGCATTTCCTATGAGACATGTCATAAGTCTATGGAGAGGCCAAAATTATTTAGAGCAAAGTCAGTGAAACTTGGCAGACGCATTATTTAGAGCATTCCGATCGAAAAAGTCAATTACATCGAAGTCAGGTTTTGAGCGGATTTGCCACTTCTGGAGAGCAGTGCCCGCCAATGCACTCCTATTGGGACGCCTCCGGGTGTGTGGGGGGGGAGGGGGGGTCACGGAGGCCCGAGTGACGCTCAGAGGAGGAGGACGGGACACCGGGGCGGTTTGGGACCGGCCGAGGCCGCGTGGGAAGGCGGTCGCGTGCGGGGCGAGGGCCATCATCGCCGCTTTGCGGCTTTAATTGGCCCGAGCCAGTAAACTGGCGAGGGACATTGTTCTTCGTTGGTTTCTTTCTTATTCTTTTTTTTTTCTTACAATTGGCGGGCCTTTTTGACCCAGTGAACATGCACGAAAAGTCTTCAATGGGGGTATAGTCGCGATCGGCCCGGCGAAAAATTTGATAATTCGCGGCGTCTCGAGAGCATCCGACCCGAACCGAGCGAACAGCACCGGCCCGAATCGGACCCCTATGGGAAATGGGACGAGCAAATTTTGCCCGACAGCGCCGCGAAACTTCGGAACAGTGATAGAGAACAGTGAAACGAGCAAAACATGACATTGGAGCGCGGCCCTCGGACCAAGCGCACGGCGGCCATATTGGACCGAAGTCGCCACGCCAGTTTGACTTTTTTTTTTTGAGCTAACTGCAGGCCTAGGGTTTTGGTCCGATATGGGTCTGGCATACACGTAGGCGATCTACATGGATTGAAATTCAATAGTTATCCGCTTTTTTTCGGATATCTCAAATGGTTTCGCCGCGGCTCGCCATCGAAGAACGCCTTCGTTTCCTGTTTATCCGATCGCATGTCACGGCTACACGCTTGTACTGACAGAGCTGTAATATCAGTCACTAGTGCGAAATAATTATCTGAATATAATGCATTGATAAAATAAATTAAAAGTACTCGCTAGCGCCCCTACCTATTAAGTGAAAAGTCAACATTGTCCGATTTTGACCAAACTTGGGGAATATGTCCAGTGTAGGGCGCCATGAAAAAAACTGAATTAGTGATATGGTGCATTTATCACCGTTGGCCACCAGGGGCGCAAAGAGTACTCACTAAATCATTTAAATAGCTCCTGCACGCACATGCATACTCCGATCGACATGAAATTTGAAACACACGTAAACGTCAAGCAGCTGAATCCATTTATGTGCGCACAATAACAATCAACCCTACGGCGCCATCTGTAGGAGGGCACTAAATTACAATGGGGAGAAAAACAATTACTTTGACTTTTATTTGTGAAAATTTGCAGACAATTCCTAGACAGCCTCCTAATCAGAAAAGCCAATGAGACCCATGGCCTATTTTTCACACTTTTGCCTCTAGGGCCCTCCAGAGCTCCTATTCATTCTCTATGGGAGTCAGACTGTTTTCAGACAAAGAGGCAGCAAAAACCCACTAAGCAGTGAGTAACAGCCACCAAACTTAATACAATGTCTACATATAAGAGACATTAATGGTTCATAACCATATTTTTCATGCAACTCAAATACAGCCTCTACAGCGCCACCTGTTGGGTCAGGCCTATGGAAAGGGAGATGCATTTAGTTTGGAGGAGGCCTATGAAATTTGGCACGGTGATAGTACACATAAAGACGACCCTAAAACATAATTGGTGCGCAGTGATCAGACAAACGACAAGGCGGCCATATTGATTATAATTTTAGACGCCACTTTAAGTTTTTTTTTTCCATTGCAAAAGGGTCCAAGGTTTTTGGGCCTAGATCAGTCTAACATACACGTTCCTGATCAGGACGCATTGAAATTCAATAAAAACCAATTTTTGGAGATATCTCTTAGGGTTTGCGTGTGACTTCCTGTCAAATATCGCCATCATTTCCTGTTTTTGTGCTTAAGCCTCAGAGGCACTTGGACTGTGCCTACAGAGCTCAAATTGCCACCAATGATGGAGAATTGAATATTACACAAAATAGACCAGGGAGCACAGGACCACTAATAACTATAGCGCCCCCTACAGTTCACTTAAAAGTGTCCAGATTGTCCGATTGACACCAAATTTTGGGACATGATTCTTTGCTATATAAGATGCAAAAAAGTCAATGAGACCCATGGCCTATTTTTCACACTTTTGCCTCTAGGGCCCTCCAGAGCTCCCATGCATTCTCTATGGGAGTCAGACTGTCTTCACACAAAGAGGCAGCAAAAACCCACTAAGCAGTGAGTAACAGCCACCAAACTTAATACAATGTCTACATATAAGAGACATTAATGGTTCATAACCATATTTTCATGCAACACAAATACAGCCTCTACAGCGCCACCTGTTGTATCAGGCCTATGGAAAGGGAGATGCATTTAGTTTGGAGGAGGCCTATGAAATTTGGCATGGTGATAGTACACATAAAGACGACCCTAAAACATAATTGGTGCGCAGTGCTTAGACAAACAACAAGGCGGTCATATTGATTTTAATTTTAGACGCCACTTTAAGGTTTTTTTTTTCCCTTGCAAAAGGGTCCTAGGTTTTTGGGCCTAGATCAGTCTAACATACACGTTCCTGATCAGGACGCATTGAAATTCAATAAAAAAACAATTTTTGGAGATATCTCTTAGGGTTTGCGCGTGACTTCCTGTCAAATATCGCCATCATTTCCTGTTTTTGTGCTTATCCCTCAGAGGCACTTGGACTGTGCCTACAGAGCTCAAATTGCCACCAATGATGGACAAGTGAATATTACACAAAATAGACCAGGGAGCACAGGACCACTAATAACTATAGCGCCCCCTACAGTTCACTTAAAAGTGTCCAGATTGTCCGATTGACACCCAATCTTGGGACATGATTCTTTGCTATATAAGATGCAAAAAAGTCAATGAGACCCATGGCCTATTTTTCACACTTTTGCCTCTAGGGCCCTCCAGAGCTCCCATGCATTCTCTATGGGAGTCAGACTGTCCTCACACAAAGAGGCAGCAAAAACCCACTAAGCAATGAGTAACAGCCACCAAACTTAATACAATGTCTACATATAAGAGACATTAATGGTTCATAACCATATTTTTCATGCAACTCAAATACAGCCTCTACAGCGCCACCTGTTGGGTCAGGCCTATGGAAAGGGAGATGCATTTAGTTTGGAGGAGGCCTATGAAATTTGGCACGGTGATAGTACACATAAAGACGACCCTAAAACATAATTGGTGCGCAGTGATCAGACAAACGACAAGGCGGCCATATTGATTATAATTTTAGACGCCACTTTAAGTTTTTTTTTTCCATTGCAAAAGGGTCCAAGGTTTTTGGGCCTAGATCAGTCTAACATACACGTTCCTGATCAGGACGCATTGAAATTCAATAAAAAAACAATTTTTGGAGATATCTCTTAGGGTTTGCGTGTGACTTCCTGTCAAATATCGCCATCATTTCCTGTTTTTGTGCTTATCCCTCAGAGGCACTTGGACTGTGCCTACAGAGTCCAAATTGCCACCAATGATGGAGAATTGAATATTACACAAAATAGACCAGGGAGCACAGGACCACTAATAACTATAGCGCCCCCTACAGTTCACTTAAAAGTGTCCAGATTGTCCGATTGACACCAAATTTTGGGACATGATTCTTTGCTATATAAGATGCAAAAAAGTCAATGAGACCCATGGCCTATTTTTCACACTTTTGCCTCTAGGGCCCTCCAGAGCTCCCATGCATTCTCTATGGGAGTCAGACTGTCTTCACACAAAGAGGCAGCAAAAACCCACTAAAACCTGCAGTGAGTAACAGCCACCAAACTTAATACAATGTCTACATATAAGAGACATTAATGGTTCATAACCATATTTTTCATGCAACACAAATACAGCCTCTACAGCGCCACCTGTTGTATCAGGCCTATGGAAAGGGAGATGCATTTAGTTTGGAGGAGGCCTATGAAATTTGGCATGGTGATAGTACACATAAAGACGACCCTAAAACATAATTGGTGCGCAGTGATCAGACAAACGACAAGGCGGCCATATTGATTTTAATTTTAGACGCCACTTTAAGTTTTTTTTTTCCATTGCAAAAGGGTCCTAGGTTTTTGGGCCTAGATCAGTCTAACATACACGTTCCTGATCAGGACGCATTGAAATTCAATAAAAAAACAATTTTTGGAGATATCTCTTAGGGTTTGCGCGTGCCTTCCTGTCAAATATCGCCATCATTTCCTGTTTTTGTGCTTATCCCTCAGAGGCACTTGGACTGTGCCTACAGAGCTCAAATTGCCACCAATGATGGACAAGTGAATATTACACAAAATAGACCAGGGAGCACAGGACCACTAATAACTATAGCGCCCCCTACAGTTCACTTAAAAGTGTCCAGATTGTCCGATTGACACCAAATCTTGGAAGATGATTCTTTGCTATATAAGAAGCAAAAAAGTCAATGAGACCCATGGCCTATTTTTCACACTTTTGCCTCTAGGGCCCTCCAGAGCTCCCATGCATTCTCTATGGGAGTGAGACTCTCATCACTCAAAGATGGAGCAAAAAGCCACTAAACAGTGAGTAACAGCCACCAAACTTAATACAGTGACTCCTTTTTAGGAACATGAATGCCCCATAACACCATTTTTCATGCAAGTCAAATACAGCCTCTACAGCGCCACCTGTTGGGTCAGGCCTATGGAAAGGGAGACACATTTACTTTGGAGGAGGCCTATGAAATTTCGCACGGTGATAGTACACATAAAGACGACCCTAAAACATAATTGGTGCGCAGTGATCAGACAAACGGCATGGCAGCCATATTGAATGTAATTTTAGACGCCACTTTAAGTTTTTTTTTTCCATTGCAAAAGGGTCCTAGGTTTTTGGGCCCACATCAGTCTAACATACACGCTCCTGATCAGGACGCATTGAAATTCGATTAAAAACCAAGTTTTGATGATAGCGTTTACGGTATAGCCATGGTTCGCCATCGCAAATCGCCTTCATTTCCTGTTTCTTAAAATTATTCTCCAAGCCACAGACATTGCCGTACAGAGCACAAACTGTAACCACAGATGCAGAATCAAATATTAAACAGAACAGAGTCAGGAGCACATGAGCACTTTTCAGTATAGCGCCCCCTGCTGGTCATGTAAAAGTACCAACATTTTCGGATTGCCACGAAATCTTGGAATCTGATTTTGAGTGCCAAACGTTGCAAAAAAAGTCAATTACACCGATGTCCTATTTTGGATCGTTTGGCCTGGGGGCCCATGCATAGTCCCTATTCATTTTCTATGAGACATGGCACAAGTCTATGGAGAGGCCAAAATTATTTCGAGCAAAGTCAGTGAAACTCGGCAGACGCATTATTTAGAGGATTTCGATCGAAAAAGTCAATTACATCGAAGCCGTGTTTTGAGTGGTTTTTCCACTTTAGGAGAGCAGCGCCCGCCAATCCACTTCTATAGGGAGGCCTCCCGGTGTGAGTGGGGGGAGGGGGGGTCACGGGGGCCTGAGTGACGCTCAGAGGAGGAGGACGGCACCCCGGGGCGGTTTGGGACCGGCCGAGGCCGCGTGGGAAGGCGGTCGCGTGCGGGGCGAGGGCCACCATCGCCGCTTTGCGGCTTTAAGTTAACATTGATGTTCGTTAGACCAGGAGTCTATGTGAATATACAAACGCGATTTTCACCCTCTGAACGTTAACGAAAAGTCCCACATGCTCGGATAGGAATGACCGGCCCGGCGAACACTTCGATAAAATGGCCATCACGACAACGTCTGACCCGACCCGAACGACCAGCGCCGTCCAGAACCGAGCCCCTATGGGAGAATGGACATGCAAATTTTGCCCTAGCCTCATGAAATTCGGAGCAGTGATAGAGCGCCCTGAGACAAGTCAAAAATTACATTACGACGCCGCACTATTATGCACATGCAGTCGGCCATTTTGAATCTAAATTAACACGCCACTTTAACTTTGTTTCTTTATCAACAAACTTGTCAGAGGTTTGTGGCCCGACGTCATTTTGACAGATACATTCCTGCTCTGAAAATATTTAAATTCCATAATCATCCTATTCTTGGTATTAACGTTTATAGTTTAAACGTGACTCGCCATCAAAATTCACCTTAATTTCCTATTTCTTTCCATAACTCTCCCAACCACAGGCATTGTCATACACAGCACAAAGTGTAATCACAGATGCAGAATCAAATATTAAACAGACCTGACCCAGGAGCACATGAGCACTTTTCTCTACAGCTTCACCTACTGGTCATGTAAAAGTGCTAACTATTTCTGATTGCCACTAAATCTTGGGATATGATTCTAAGAACCCAAAGCTGCTAAAAGTCTATTACACGGATGTCCTATTTCATGTCGTTTGGCCTGTGGGAGGACACACGTTCCCCATTCATTTTCTATGAGAAATGTCATAAGTCTATGGAGAGACCAAAATGATTTCAAGCAAAGTCAGTGAAACTTCGCAGATGCAATATTTAGAGCATTCCGATCGAAAAAGTCATTTACATCGAAGCCGTGATTTGGACGGTTTTGCCACTTCTGGAGAGCAGCGCCCGCCAATGCACTTCTATAGGGACGCCTCCCGGTGTGAGTGGGGGGAGGGGGGGTCACGGGGGCCCGAGTGACGCTCAGAGGAGGAGGACGGTGCCCCGGGGCGGTTTGGGACCGGCCGAGGCTGCGTGGGAAGGCGGTCGCGTGCGGGGCGAGGGCCATCATCGCCGCTTTGCGGCTTTAATCTTCTTCTTCTTCTTCTTCTTCTTAGGACCAACCCCCCTATTTTTCACCCAGTGAACACTGACGAAAAGTCAGGAAAATTTGCACACCTCTAAATATCGTGCCTCTGTACATTCTGGCTATTTCCGATTTTTAAAATTCAAAAATGTGGCGCGTCAGCGCCCCCAAGTGTACAAAAAATGCATTACGGGATAGGAAAGTGCCAAAAAAAAAATTGATCGTAGAATCATAAAATTTGGCAGAGAGGTAGATAGTGACAAGACAAGCAAAAAATATTATTACGGCAACGCCGTCCGCCCAACCAATTGTCGGCCATATTGGATCTAATTTCGCTAAACCTGACTCAGCGTTTTTTTTAAACTTCGTACTTTTACGAACTCCTCCTAGGGCGTTTGCCCGAACGAGCTGAAATTTGGTGAAAATGAAGTTGAGGAGTGTGGCATTAAAAGTTATCCAAATCAGGAACCTACGTTTTATGGTCTCTGTGCGGCGAAGCCGCAAAATTTGCCCAGAATTCCTGAAATTTTGAATTTTTTTATTTTGCTCCCATTTCCACATATAAAGTCCGAATTTCATCAAATTTGAATCAGTTGTTAAACCCCATGCCTGAAACCTACTAGAGGTGAAAAAATTTAATTTGGCTCGTTAGCGCCCCCTACAGGTTAAAGCAAACTTTTATATGGGGAGCAAAAAATTTAGTTTTTTAGAATTTTTTGAAATTTTGCACAAAATTCCATCTTGGCCTCCCGATCAAAAAAGCCAATCAGACCCATGTCATATTTTTCTGTGGCCGCATACCAATGACCAAAACACCCCATGTTATTCCTATGGGAAAATCGACAAATGTCTCAAATTTGCATATTTTTTTACTACGCATTTTAACGAACTCCTCCTCGGGCGTAAGCCCGACCATCCTGAAATTTGGGGAACATCTTCCGGAGGAGTGGGGCACTAAAAGTTATCCAAATTGTTGGGATAAGTATTACGGTCTCCGTGTGGCAAAGCCCCAAATTTCGGCAACATTTTTGAATAGACAGAAAAAACCCATGTTATTCCTATGGGAAAAACTCAAAATCGCTCAAATTAAACTTTGTATTTTAACGAACTCCTCCTCGGGCGTAAGCCCGATCAACCTGAAACTTGGTGATAATCATCCTGAGGAGTGGGACATCAAAAGTTATCCACATTTTTTGGATAAGTATTATGGTCTCCGTGCGGCGAAGCCGCAAAAATTGCCCAAACTTGTACAAATGACGGAAAAATCCCATGTTATTCCAATGGGGAAAATGCAAAATCACTCCAATGAAACTTTGTACTTTAACGCACTCCTCCTCGGGCGTAAGCCCGACCATCCTGAAATTTGGTGAAAATGATCTTGAGGAGTGGGCCATCTAAAGTTATCCAGGATTTTAGCACAAGTATTACAGTCTTTGTGCGGTGCAGCCGCAAACTTTTACCAATTTTTACACATTTTCAGTGAAATATGAGCAGTAGGAGGCGCGGTAGCGCCACGGATTTGGCAGCAGGTATTTTATGAGGAGGGAAATTGGGGCGCGTAAGCGCCCCCCTCTGGCGCTGCGGGGCGGCGGCGTGGCGCGGGCGAGGGCCGATCATTGCCGCTTGCGGCTATATTTAACTCTTACTTTTGGTGCGAAGTGAGGGGTAAAGGTGCTTGGGCAGAGTGGAGGTTAAATGTCCTCGTTTGCATATTCCTTCTCTGCATTTGACCCATGTTTCAGAACCGCTGGGGTTAAATCTGTCAGGACGTGGGTCAGAGTTGGCATCGAGCTGTGGTCCTGATGTAAAGTCCAGCTCCTGTTTGTGTGCTCTGAATAATGCCACTCTGAAGTGCATCCTGTTCTTGTATCCTTGAGCAAAACACATTTACTCCACTGCCAAACCAGTCTACAAGCACAACCTGCTCTTTTTCTTATTTCTGGAGTTGTCTGGTTATTGTCCTGTAAACTGCATCATTTGATGGGAGTAACTGGATACTACTACTACTACTACTATTACTACTACTAGTAACACAAAGCATGTAACACAAAGTGCTTTACAGTGCATTAAAAACATTCCCACACATGACCTTTTCCCACCCAACCTCCTCCCACCAGCCAAGCAACCCACACACACACACACACACACACACACACACACACACACACACACACACACACACACACACACACACACACACACACACTGGAGAGCCTAAAACTGATAAAAGAATAGATAAATAAATATGGGGAATTAATAAATAGAAGTAGAGTAAAACTTGGAAATAAATAGGAAGGATAAATATAACAAATACATAAATTAAATATTAATCAAAAGCTAAACTAAAAAGGTGGGTCTTGAGCCTGCTCTTAAAAAAACCTGAACGTTCTCTGTGGCCCTGAGGTTCTCCTCAGGCCGTTCCACAGACGAGGGCCGTAGTGCTGGAAAGACGCCTCGCAGTGAGTGCGTGTCCTGACTCTGGGAATAACTAGGAGCCGACTGACGGAGGAGCGCAGGGGCCCGAGGAGGAGGAGCGCAGGGGCCCGAGGAGGAGTACAGGGGCCCGAGGAGGAGCGCAGGGGGTACATATGGTAAAAGCAATTCTGAAAGATCAGAAGGACCAAGACCATTAAGACATTTATAAACCAGTAAAAGAACCTTAAAATGGATCCTGAAACACACGGGGAGCCAATGCAGTGATTTTAAAACTGGTGTAATGTGGCCCCGCCCCCTGGTCTTAGTCAGGACACGCGCTGCTGTGTTTTGTAATAATTGTAAACCTGAAATACTCTTTTTGTGCAGACCAGAGAGCAGGGCATTACAGTAGTCTATACGACTGGAGATAAAAGCATCAGTGTCTCTGTGTTGGCCCGAGAGAGAATGGGACGGACTCTGGCTATGTTCTTTAAGTGATAAAAACCTATTTTTGTGATGTTCTTGATGTGCAGGATGAAAGTGAGCTCAGAGTCAAAGATAACGCCCAGGTTTTTACTTGTGCTGATGGATTAAAAGACTGTGCTTGTAGTTTGGATAAAAGTTTCTCTCTCTCTGGGCCTCAGGACCGATGACTAAAACCTCAGTTTTGTCCTGGTTAAGCTGGAGAAAGTTCTGCCATCCAGGGTTTGATTCTAAAATGCAGTTAAAAAGAGCATCCATTGGCCTGGTGTCATCAGGAGACATGGAGATGTCAAATCAAATCAAATCAATTTATTTTTCTAATGCCCAAAATCACAACAACAGTTGCCTCGATGGGCCACAGGTAAAAGCAGTTCAGATAACTGTCCCAGAATGCCCCTGTCCTTTGACCCTCCTTCGCGGCGAGGAAAAACTACAAAAAACCCCACGGGAAAAAGTAGAAACCTCGGGGAGAACCACAGTGAAGGAGAGATCCTACTCCCACGGACGGACAGGCTGCAGATGAACTAGGACTGACATCCACTTGGACTGTGGAGCCAGAACCACTCAAGAAGGAGGTGGTCCAGGCAGACGAGGTACGGCTAATCCAGGGTTGAAGGAGTTCCTCCAGGCGGGTGGCACATAGATCCTCCAGTGTAGAGATCGATCCTCCAGACAGATGGGGGTGGGTCGTCACTGGAGCAGCCGCCGATGATACCCAGATGTAAAGCTGCGTATCATCAGCAGAACTGTGGAAGTTGACTCCATGTCTCCTGATGACACCAGCAGGGGGCGCATGTACAGGTTAAAAAGTACAGGACCTAAAATGGAACCCTGGGGCACACCACATGTGATTTTATGGACCCTGGAGGAGCAGGTGTCTAAATTTACCATGAACGTTCTGTCTGTGAGATAGAAGTAAACCATTTGTGTGCAGTACCAGAGAGGCCCACCAGGTGCTTCAGTCTGTTTAACAGAATAGTGTGGTCTACTGTGTCAAAGGCAGCGCTTAGATCCAGTACAACCAACACTGTTTACCTGTTTAGAATCATTTCAAATCTTTGTCAAGGCTGTCTCTGTGGTTTACCCTAAAACCAGACTGACACTCCTCAAATGTTGTGTGTGTTTAAGAAATGATTAAGTTGAGTAAAAACAACTTTTTCTAAAATTTTGCCGCCACTTTAAAGGCAGTGGGAAAGACCCCTGTCTGAAGAGAGCAATTCATCATGTTTAAAAGCTCCTCTCTAAAAGATCCATAAAATGACTTAAAAACTGTGTTGGGGTTGGATCTAAAAGACATGTGGTTGGTCTCACTGAGGAGACTACTTTATCAAGACTCTCAGCATTAACCAGTGTTTCCTCCTGTAAAGACAGACAATCAGATGTGTTAAAAGCAGTTGATTGACTGGATAAAATGTTACATCTGATGGTGTCTATCTTCCCCATGAAGTGATCTGCAAACGCTTCTCAGAGAGAGTCTGTAGGAGGAAAATGAGATGTGCTAAAATCAGGGTTTAAAATGTTGTCAATAGTTGAGAAAAGGACTACTACTACTACAACTACTACTACTGTTACTACAACTGCTACTGTTACTACAACTACAACTACTACTACCTCTACTACTACTACTACAACTACTACCACTACCACTACAACTATAACTACTACGACTACTACTACTGTTACTACAACTACTACAACTACTATAACTACTACAACTACTACGTTCCAAAGCACTTCACACAACACAGTTTCAAAATAGACAAGAACATTTTTTAAAAACTTAATCAGATACAAAAGCTACTACACAATGTTAAATGCCTTTTTCAATAGAAATGTTTTCAAAGGCTTCCCAAAAGTCAATAGTGGTTTAATGTGCCTGATGTGAAGGGGGAGAGGTCCAGAGGCACGTCCAGAGAGGGCCCGGTGTCCTTCAGTGACCCGCTGAGTCCCAGGGACACCCACCCACATAAGGGACCGGAGCGGGTGAGGAGGTCACATAAACGGTCTGGAGCCAGGCCTTTAAGTCCTGAAGGAACGCCATTTTAAAATGTGTTTAAAATGTTGGTGGGAGCCAGTGCAGCTTTAGTTTGATCACACTTGTGTGCACCAGTGAGCAGACGGTTCAGACTTACATAAAATGCATTACAATAATCAAGAAGTCAATACATAAAAGCACAAATACATTTTTCAGGTCTAGAGGAGATAACAGTTTGATTTTAGAGATGACTTTAAGACAAGAAAACAGGTTTGGATCACACTATTTGAATCAAACAGAACACGCTGACATTCCTGGCTGTAGACGTGATCTTAAGAGCCAGGTCCTCGAGATCAGCTCTTAGCTCTGCTCAAGTCAAGCTGTACTGCTCCCACCGCGACAGCTTTAGGCTCACACCAACATTTGTTGTGCCGCACTTCACGTACTATTCACATACTATTCACGTACTATTCACATACTATTCACGTACTATTCACGTACTATTCACGTACTATTCACATACTATTCAATGCACTATTCTATTCACATACTATTCACGTACTATTCACATACTATTCACATACTATTCACGTACTATTCACATACTATTCACGTACTATTCACATACTATTCACGTACTATTCATACTATTCACATACTATTCACATACTATTCACATACTATTCACATACTATTCACGTACTATTCACATACTATTCACATACTATTCACGTACTATTCACATACTATTCACATACTATTCACATACTATTCACGTACTATTCACATACTATTCACATACTATTCACATACTATTCACATACTATTCACATACTATTCACGTACTATTCACATACTATTCACGTACTATTCACATACTATTCACGTACTATTCACATACTATTCACATACTATTCACGTACTATTCACATACTATTCACGTACTATTCACGTACTATTCACATATTATTCACATACTATTCACGTACTATTCACGTACTATTCACATACTATTCATGTACTATTCACATACTATTCACGTACTATTCACGTACTATTCACGTACTATTCACATACTATTCACATACTATTCACATACTATTCACATACTATTCACGTACTATTCACATACTATTCACGTACTATTCACATATTATTCACATACTATTCACGTACTATTCACATATTATTCACATACTATTCACGTACTATTCACATACTATTCACGTACTATTCACGTACTATTCACATATTATTCACGTACTATTCACGTACTATTCACATACTATTCATGTACTATTCACATACTATTCACGTACTATTCACATACTATTCACGTACTATTCACATATTATTCACGTACTATTCACGTACTATTCACATATTAATCGCCTCAAATTTTGCACATTTGGGCGAAACCTACATTTTTTGCATATTCTGTCTCTCTCTGTCTCACTCTCTCTGTCTCTCGCTCTCTCTGTCTGTCTTTCTCTCTCTCTCTGTCTCTGCCTCTCTCTCTGTCCCTCTCTCTCTGCCTCTCTCTCTGTCTCTCTCTCTCTCTGTCCCTCTTTCTCTCTGTTTGTATCTCTCTTTCTGTTTTTCTCTGTTTCTCTCTCTGTCCCTCTCGCTCTCTCTCTGTATCTCTCTCTCTTTCTATCTCTCTCTGTCTTGCTGTCTCTTTCTCTCTGTCTCTCTCTCTGTCTTTCTGTCTCTCTCTTTCTTTCTCTCTGTCCCTCTCTCTCTGTCTCTCTCCCTCTCTCTGTCTCTCTCCCTCTCTCTTTCTGTCTCTGTCTGTCTTTCTCTCTCTCTCTCTCTGTCTCTCCCTGTCTCTCTCTCTCTCTGTCTCTCTCTCTCTGTCTCTCTGTCTGTCTTTCTCTCTGTCTCCCTGTCTCTCTCTCTGTCTTGCTGTCTCCCTCTGTCTCTCTTTCCCTCTCTCTCTTTCTGTCTCTGTCTCTCTGTCTGTCTCTCTCTCTCCCTCTCTCTCTCTGTCTCCCTCTCTCTCTCTCTGTCTCCCTCTCTCTCTGTCTTGCTGTCTCCCTCTGTCTCTCTCTCTCCCTCTCTGTCTCCCTCCCTCTCTTTGTCCCTCTCTCTCTCTCTGTCTCCCTCTCTCTCTTTGTCTGTCTTTCTCTCTGTCTCTCCCTGTCTCTTGCTCCGCTCTCTCTGTCTCGCTCTCTCTGTCTCTTTCTCTCTCTCTCTCTGTCCCTCTCTCTCTCTGTCTCCTTCTCTCTCTCTCTGTCCCTCTCTCTCTCTCTCTATCTCCTTCTCTCTCTGTCTGTCTTGCTCTTTGTCTCCCTCTGTCTCCCTCTGTTTCTCTCTCTCTGTCCCTCTCTCTCTCTCTCTGTCTACCTCTCTCTCGCTCTCTGTCTCTCTCTCCCCCTCTCTCTCTCTGTCTCCTTCTCTCTCTCTCTGTCCCTCTCTCTGTCTCCTTCTCTCTCTCTCTGTCCCTCTCTCTCTCTCTCTCTCTCTCTCTCTGTCTCTCTCTCTCTCTCTCTCTCTAGCTGTCTCCCTCCATCCAAATCCAAAGCACTCTTTACAGCCACAAGTGTTAATCCTGAAAAGCTCCTCCGTGTTCATCGCCCTCACAGACTTATTCAAATCCTTTCCCAGCTCAAATTGCCTCTCAATAAGGAGATCGTGGGTTCGAATCTCGGACCAGACCACCATCACACGATCTCTGTGGGTGGAGTCTGCATGTTCTCCCCGTGGGTTCTCTCCGGGTTCTCCGGCTCCTCCCACCGTCCAAACACATGACTGTGTAGGTTAATTGACAACTCTAAATTGCTCTGAGTGAATGGTTGTCAGCCCTATGATGAGTTGGCCACTGTCCAGGGTGTACCCCGCCTAAGGCCCAAAGTCACGGGGATAGGCTCCAGTCACCTGCGACCCCTAATGGGCAAGGATTAGAAAATGAAAGAATGCATTTTTTTTTCTTTCTTTTTTTCCCCCCAAAAACAAAATAAAGTAGCAAGTACTTATTTGCTGCTGGAACACCAGGTGCCACTGGGGGGCGCTGGAGGAAATTTTGTGTCCTTAGGCAAGACACTTTTATTTGTTCTTATTATTATTGACCTTTATTTAACCAGGATAGTCCCACTCAGATTCAGAACCTCTTTTTCCTGGCCCCAGAGGGGAGGGGCCTATTCTACATGTTTTAGTGGGAGGGGAACCCGGAGCACCCGGAGGAAATCTGCACAGACACGGGGAGAACATGCAAACTCCATATAGAAAGGCCGCCCAGGAGTCAAACCCCAGACCTTCTGCTGTGAAGCGACAGCGCTCACCTGTGTGCTTCACCCACATCGCCCAGTATGAAGTGAATGATTAGTGTTATTTATGATCATTATAAATAGAACAGGGTTCACCATCGTTATAATATGATTCAAATGTAAATCTGTATAAAACAGTTCCCAGCCCTAAGTCCAGTGCTTCAGACTGCAGACTGTGCACTTGTGCGTCTGAGGTAAAACAGCATAAACAGGAAGAATGAGAGGAAAAGTAGTTTTTGTGTTGACGGTAAGATGTTTTTCTGGAGGAACATAAGGCGTGCATTATTGATGTTGTGCAGACTTTTGTGCAGCACAAAGCATTCCTAAATGATCTGCTTTTTACACTGCGGAGCTCGTATCTTCTGTGAGAGGAGAACATTCTCAAGATGCTGAATCTGCTCTGGCATTTGTCCTTTAGTGTTTTACTCTGTGGGATCATCATTAAAAAGCTCTGTTTCCACTGTCACATGCTCCACAGCCTGTCGCCTGGCAACTCCTCAGGAATGTGTCTGCCACTGGTGCCAAGTGCCCTCTGCAGACACGACCACTCTGTACTCATGAAGAGTACTGTGTACTGTACTGTGTACTACTCTGTACTCATGAAGAGTACTGTGTACTGTCTACTACTCAGTACTCATGAAGAGTATTGTGTACTGTACTGTGTACTACTCTGTACTCATGAAGAGTACTGTGTACTGTACTGTGTACTACTCTGTACTCATGAAGAGTACTGTGTACTGTCTACTACTCTGTACTCATGAAGAGTACTGTGTACTGTCTACTACTCAGTACTCATGAAGAGTATTGTGTACTGTACTGTGTACTACTCTGTACTCATGAAGAGTACTGTGTACTGTACTGTGTACTACTCTGTACTCATGAAGAGTACTGTGTACTGTCTACTACTGTGTACTCATGAAGGGTACTGTGTACTGTACTGTGTACTACTCTGTACTCATGAAGAGTACTGTGTACTGTACTGTGTACTACTCTGTACTCATGAAGAGTACTGTGTACTGTGTACTACTCTGTACTCATGAAGAGTACTGTGTACTGTACTGTGTACTACTCTGTACTCATGAAGAGTACTGTGTACTGTGTACTACTCTGTACTCATGAAGAGTACTGTGTACTGTACTGTGTACTACTTTGTACTCATGAAGAGTACTGTGTACTACTCTGTACTCATGAAGAGTACAGAGTAGTACACAGTACTCATGTAGATTACTGTATTGACCTTATTCTGCCCCACCCACTTTTGCCGTTTTTTACACTTCCGTCTGTAAACGCACTTCCGTTTGACGAGAATTCCGTTCAAGCTAATGATGAACGAGGGAAAAGTCTGATGCTAAAATGTTACATAAAGTAGATTGATTTGTGTAAAATGTTTAATGAACACGAGCAACAACAAGTCAACAACGCAACGATTTCCTGGTCAGTCTGAAAACTGCTTTTTAGTCGAGTAGAACTTATTTTCTGTTGAGCTCGTCTGCTCCGTGTGAACTAATACAACGGAAACAAGACGGCGGCGCATAAGGCAACTTCAGGAATAAGGTCAATACTACTGTGTACTCATGAAGAGTACTGTGTACTCCTGTATATTACTGTACATTACACATTACTATGTACAACACTATGAATTTATTTATATTGTTTATATGTACCATTTTCTCAAACATTGGTATTTTAAAGTTCAAGGTGAAACAAAAAAAAGAATCTGCTCCAGAATAAAATGGGCTTCAAACTCATAAAAAAAGGTGCTGGACTTGATTTTTACTGTTTTGAAACGTGAAAAACAGAACTAGTTCATGTTCCCGTTTTTGTGTGTAATAAAGTAAAATCTGTGTTGCTCCTGCACAGATTTATTGTAAAAGCCTCTATCCAGGTGAAAATGAGACCACAGAGCTTTCTCCACATCTGTTTATGGAGCATTTTATTCTATGAGAAGCAGGAAGTGCATGCTAATGTTAGCTTTACTCGCTCTGGGCTCAGTGAAAAGTGGGACTGCATTAGGAAAGCGAGTGTGACTGGTGTAGACTTGAACAATAAAAATCAGGTGCAACCCGTTTGTATCTCCCGTTAAATGTTCCATTGAAAGGACATTTGATGATGTCAGATTCAAAACTTGACAGAAAAACTGTCCAAAATATACAGTCTCTTGATCTATTTTTCAATATGTTAAGCTTAAAGAAAAAATGTTCGAAGTTAAATATTTGCATTCAGCAAAGTAGAAGAGCATAAAACTAAAACATGCATTACATTTCAGCCTGTGTTGATTTGTATGTGATGTAATTGGACAAAATGGTATTTGCTGAATTGATATTTGATGGCCATATTAATACTGATATTTCACAAAAATAAATATTAAAAAAGTCAACTCCTCAAAGTCAAGCAGTGTTATATACTGTTTAAAATATGTTTGTTTCCTTCAAAATGTCCGTTGTAGATGGTCATATTGTGACCCTGCAGATGTTCATGTATTTGACCCAGGCCGGGCCCAGTCACAGGTCAGAGAACAATAATGCTGTGTGCCTCGTTTATACTGCCGCCGTCACGTCAGGCGCATGTCTGCCGTACGGCCATTTCACACAGCACTATTTACTGTGAACGGAGTCAGGCACGAGTCTCCGGGGGCAACAGCACTTCTAAAAGCTCAAAGCTCATGTGACTGTTCAGAGCTCCATCTGACACCTGTGCACTGTAGACTCAAGAGAATATTAGACCCACTTTCTGTCAAACTGTGATGACGTCACATAAATTTAATCCTGAGAAATAATAGTAAAAAATTCAAGTCCCGCCCCTTTCCTCCCCTTTGACCTAGATAACCGGTTGAGACTGGTTTTGTGTGTGTGTGTGACGTCAAGTTTCGCGCTCTTTTTCTCCTCAGTCCGATTTAATGGAGACCAGATGTGTTATCTTACATAACCCTGTGGATGGTGTAAGTGTGTGTGACGTCAAGTTTCGCGCCCTTTTTCTCCTCAGTCAGCCCGTTTTGGAATATGGCTAATGGAAACCAGATGTGTCGCGCAGGGTGAGGGTGTGGGGTGTGGAGAGGGGCCCTGCGGGTGATGTAAGATTGTCAAAAGTGCGGATCAGGTTCATGCAATGTATGACGTCATGAAGAAAACCGTTCAATCCAGTTCAATCCAGTTCTGCGCATGCCACGCCTATGTAAATGTCTATATAAATGTGTTTGACTCTGGATGCTTCCTGTCTAAGTTGAGCGAGCGCATTGGAAGCGTAAAAATGAATAACTTTCTGTCTAGGAAAAAGAAGGTGTTTCTTGATGGCGACCGTGTATTGGTTACGGAGTTTAGAGCAGCGGGGGATGTACCCTTTATCGATCTATACACTCATGAGTGTAGACATTCTGAGGTTTCGAGGCTGAGAATTTATTCAACTGAATTTGAAAATCTGCGGAGGTCCATTCAAGAATACATCGATTACATTCAGCTGGTGCATGACCAGGGCTATGTTGGACTTACGAAAATTCCGCCGAGTGTAGCGCTGAGAGCGGATCCGATAGCACGCCGGACGGCTGGTTCTTTTCTCGTCGACTGCTCAAGATCGCACATCTGGCTGTTGGTGAGATATCGTTCTGATGTTCACGATGTTGTCAAACCCAGGACTGTTATGGAGAAAGAGCGCTATTTCCCGATTCACCTAGCGTTCAAGGTGGAAGACTTTGGCAAGATGATTATTCTCTTGAAAGATATCGAGATGTATTTCACTTTTGAAAAGCTGAGGCGCCGACAGATCCTGCTGGAAAGACGTTTTACAACTCCATCAAAAGACAATGGCGTGAGAGAGACCATGAGAGGGTGTAGGAGACGAATAAATCTAACCTCGGATATTGAAGCAGATGGACCGATTGAGCATGAAGAGGGTGTAGCGTTCACCGGTGATTCTGCCTGATTCTACAGATATCGACAGAGCCCGCCTACCAGTTTGAATGCTAGACTCCTCCTTCTAGATCCGCCTACTGGTACCTAGTGGTACCGGACACGCCTACTCATTCTACATATTTCCACACCCCCCGGCTTCATCCGACCTATCAGACCCGTCTGCTAAGCTCCGCCTTCTAGGACCACCTACTAAACACGCCCTCTCATTTCAAAGCATATATAGAGGAGAAAGAAGAGTAGAGAAAGTACTTTACATCGCGATGGCCGACTTTTCCACGGACAACGCCGCCGACTCCCAGAGTGGAGACAACGCAGACATCGGCTACGAAATTCGGGATGAAGAACTCCTCCAGTGGCTGCCAAACTTTTATCAGGCATCTCCGGGACACGTTGGGCTGTTTGATTCAGCTTTCCAAGGCTATCACAACGCTGATTCGACCCAGGCGCCATCGGACAAAGAAGCAGAGAGAGAAGCGAACGGTGGTAGGAGAGACGTAGACTCTGCTCGCACTGCTGGGGGAATCGATGGGAGTCCTGATGGGAGTCCTGATGGGAGTCCTGACGACTTGGGCGCAACGCTTACATCATGTGGACCTCCACCGGGCAGTCCGTCACCTTACCACTCTCTTGTGAACCACCCATGCGGGTCACACAGCGTAGAAGAGCCAGTGTCAGAGCCATGGTCAGAGCCACAGTCAGACATAGTCTACACAGCGGCGACTCTCAACGCGCTCCTGACTCCGCCTGACTCACCTCATCCCCACCCACGGCTATCAGGGAGAGCAGATTTCCTAGAGACTGTAAAAGCATGCGTAGCGACCAGCGTGCGCATGGTGGTGGGGAAGTATATGAAAAAAGACTGCAACGGTTGCCAGATTGATCATCCGAGTCAACGCCAGCACGCGTGTCTGTATCCTCCAGAACCCGGATATTTTTCTGCTAACTTTGAACGATTCATTCCTGATCTGTTGACATGGGAATTTCTTCCAGCTCTCAAATATACGCTAGAGAAAATTGGGATAGACGTACTAGAAGCTAGACTGGAAGGAGCGGCAGAGGCTTTTCTGTACGAGTTGAAGGATGAAGAAAACATTTTGGACAAGACCGGAGAGATCATCGAGAGATACATAAGTGAAGATAAGGAGAGGGACGATTTGCTGGACCGTTTTCTCGGCTTCTGGAATCCTTAATCAAAATGGGAGGATATCTTTTTAAAGTGCGTCCTAAACCACTAAACAACACTCTCTTAAAACACGCTATTGCTAATCGAGTCAATGATGGCACAGTATATCAGACAAGTGGAATCGTCAATACCAAGGACTTGATCCGTTTTGAAAAAGTCATGGCTATTGTGAGAGATAATGCTCCTTTTGAACAATGGAATATTTTAGTGTATACCGGCTCAAACTCAAATAGCGCTGACTTTGAAGTAACATTACCTGAAATGCTCAAGCTTATTTCTATTGATAGCTCTAGTCTTTTGCATGTTCTGTATACCTTTATAGTGGATGTAACTGCATTTAAACTAAAGAATGGACATAGGATTGATGTGGACCGGTTATTAAATGTATTGCATGCTTCAATTGGAAATGGCTTTGTATAGTAATTATTATTATATACGTATTATAAACATGTATTGCAACCGCTTGATATTATATTCAATAAAGATGTTTTGTACTCCATAAACTCAAATTCAAATCATTGTACAGCCCACTTATCTGTTCAGAAGTAGACATGCCTTCAAGGAAGGTGGAACGTGTGCTGAAGAGCATATATTATGACCCGGGAAGAGTAGGGTCCTATAGCGGTGTAGAAAGACTTCAAAAGGCTGTAGAAGAGCAGACTGGTAAAAAAGTGAGCACAGATCAAGTACAAGAGTGGCTATCAGCCCAGGATGCCTATACCTTGCACAAAACGGCTAGAAAACCTATGCTAGAAATCGTGTTTTTGTCCTCGCCCTTATATCAATTTCAAGCAGATCTTTGCGATATGAGTGCTCTGGCTAAAGACAACGATCAGTTTAAATTCTTGCTTACAGTAATAGATGTATTTTCAAAGAAAGCGTATGCTCGTGGTACTGAAAAACAAGACAGCGGGTGAAGGCGTAAGGCTTTGCTTCCGCTTTAGAGGAGAGTGGTATACCTGTTAAAATTCAAACGGATGCAGGAAAAGAATTTTTAATCGTCTCTTTGAAAACTGATGAAGAAACACAACATTCAACACTTTGCAACAGGAAGTGAACTGAAAGCCTCCGTGGTCGAACGGTTTAATCGCACCTTAAAGACAAAATGTGGCGTTATTTCACAGCAAAAACACTCGGAGGTACATAGATGTCATTCGCGATCTGCTCAAAAGCTATAACAATAGTTTTCATAGCAGTATAAAAATGAAACCTGTAGATGTCACCCTAGCAAGACTTCACAAGTCTTTGAAAATTTATATGGGGACACTACCGCTGACCGCTAAGCCTTCTGTATTTAAATTCAAAGTGGGGGACAAGGTGAGGGTTTCGAAATACCGAGGGGTATTTGATAAAATGTATGAGCAATCGTTCACCGATGAATATTTTATAGTGAACGAATGCATCCCCAGAATTCCTCCTGTTTATAAATTAAGGGATATAAAGGGAGAAATTCTGAATGGGACATTCTATGAGCCTGAACTACAGAAAGTGAGAATCACCCCTGACGCGCTTTTTCGTATAGAAAACATTTTAGACGAGAAAATAAAAAACGGACAGAAGATGGTTTTAGTGCATTGGCAAGGCTGGCCTCGTCAGTTTGACTCTTGGATGTCTGCTAAAGAGGTCGTAGAGCTCAGGAAGAAGAAAAACAAGAAAGATCGCATATCGGAATAATGACGGAGCAGCAGTCTTTCTATGTGACACTACCTTCAAACGCCTGTCATGACATTTTCCCGGACAACGACGGCTCAAATTATACGGTGACATTGTCCAAGCCTATAGAATTACAAGGGGCTTACGAAGTGGCGTTAGCTGAGATAATGTACTGTCATACATGGAATAATATTGGGGAATCAGAAAACGGCTTTGAGATATTAGACCATACGTATCCGGCGAACCCTCCAAACTATCTGAAAATTCCAAAAGGGAATTATGAGTCCGTCGATGTGATAGTGAGGGAGATGAATGCTTTATTTAAGACGTTTAAAGTAGATCTAGTTTTATATTACAGTTCTATAAGCAAAAAAGTTTCTATATTAGGAACGGATCGTTATTCTATCAAATTCAACGCACCGCTAGCATACATGCTAGGTTTTGACCCCGGGGAATGGATACAAACGAGTGGAAAACCCAAGAGTAAATATCCCTGTGATATTTACGGTGGCCAGTATAATTTTTTTGTTTATACGAATATCGTGGAAGCCCAGCATGTTGGAGACTTTGTTGTTCCCTTTAAGAATCGTTAAAAAGGAAGGATCTTTCGGGATCTGATCACTTTCACCTACAATCGCTTACACTACGCTCCTGTCAATAAACAGCGCATACAGGATATCCAGATTGAATTGAAAACGGATTTAAACACGTCAATTCGGTTCACGTACGGGAAGACGATTTGCAAGCTACATTTTAGACCGCTATCCAAGTCTTTCATCTGAATTCAACAGAATAACTTAAAATGAACTCGGAAAGATTTGTAAATTATTATGTGAACCAGGCGGGTGGTGGATCTTTGAGCGGCTTTGTGGGAGCCCCTGTAATGTACGGACGCGGTCTCGGATCCATGTTGAGTAGAGCATTCAGATTCGCCCTTCCCTTTCTTAAACGCGGTGTTAATATTGTTAAACCCCATTTGAAATCAGCTGCAAAGGGGATAGCATCGGACGTTGTCGGAGCTGTAACACGTCATATTGCGTAATCGTGCCGCCAACAAGAGGAAGGCCAGGAAGGGTCGGGACTACTCCGACTAGCACACAGAAGAGGAAAAAGATCTCTAGGCCTGTTATCACACAGTCTTCCTAAAAGAAGCGTAAAAGCAGCGTGGACAAGACATCGAAAAACTTAAAAGTCAACTGGGTGGAGGAAATATATTTTAAATATGTCACTCACGCGACCGCCTGTCGGCCGAGTGCACCAAATCGGAGCTCGATCTGTTCGCTCCACCGATGACACAACTATCTATAGATCAGACCAATTATGTAGAGATCCATCCTTTAAACGCCATCGCGGATCAAGAAGTGTTAGATTTCCTGATTCCTGGAAGCGGAAGTTTCTATCTAGATCTAAACTCGACATTACTCTATCTCCGCCTTAAGATTACAAAGGCCGATGGTTCAGATCTGGCAACGCTGATGAGTGCGGCATCATACAATACCTCTAAATACTATATTCTCTCAGGTAGATGTCAGCCTAAATGATGTTCTCATTAGCTCATCATCCGCCACACATCCTTACAGATCTATTATTGAAACCCTCCTCAACTTTTCACATGAAACGTTGGAGAGTCAGTTTTCAGC
Organism: Rhinogobius similis; assembly: GCA_019453435.1. Classification (NCBI taxonomy): domain Eukaryota; kingdom Metazoa; phylum Chordata; class Actinopteri; order Gobiiformes; family Gobiidae; genus Rhinogobius; species Rhinogobius similis. The sequence continues at coordinate 1,033,440 of CM033623.1, forward strand.
CGGTCTATGGTACAAAGACGCTGGCGCTGATTTGGATTCGATCGAGATGGGAGACAATGCTACCAATCACGGCCTTGTCAAGCGTGCAAGCTTCACTAGGGCATCGCGTCCATTTGAGTTAATCGGACCACTGCACAGCGACATTTTTTTTTCCGAAAGACTATTGCTAAACAATGTGGATGTAAGATTGAAACTTGTAAAGGCTAAAAGCGCTTTTACATTGATGTCTGCTGCAGATCAAGAGTACAATTTAAACATTCTAGGGGCAAGTCTTTTTGTGAAAAAGGTTCAAGTCTCACCCGATGTCATGCTGGGACATTCAGCCGCTCTAATGAAATCCAACGCAATTTACCCTATGAGTCGAATTGTAGTGAAGAATTACAGCATCCCCTCTCAGTCACGCTGCGGTGTTCGCTTTGACAATTTATATCTCGAAACTACCAAAATATATAGTTGCAGGAATTGTTGATCACAGAGCGCTTGTCGGAGCACGGAGCGAAACCCTTTCAACTTCCAACACGTGGAATCTCGAATACCTCTCTCTCTGTGTAAATTCACGCTTTATCCCGTCAAGCCTTACCAGTCAAGGCTTTCGACACACATCAGTGTGTGCGCGAATTTTACAACCTGTATTTGGGAACAAACAGACATATCAAAGACTCTCCACTCTGCATCGACCGTGAAAACTTTGAACGCCGGGTTACTCATTATTTCTCTTCAATCTCTCGAGGGACGATGAAATGGACAGCGAGGCTCTTTCACCCGGTACATGGGACATGTCGCTTGATTTAAGATTCAGAACTGCCTTAGCGAGAACTATGACACTGATTGTCTACGCTTGTTTTGACAGTGTCATAGAAATAAACTCAAGCGACAGGTTCTAATCGACTACTAAAACTAGCAAAAATGAACAATCTTCAAATAGAATCTATCCTGAGGCCGATCTTGGGCGACTCGCTTGGAGGCGTTGGCCTAGCGATCTACTACCGACTACGCATTGCTAAACGACCATGCTATCTAGTCGTTAACACACATGATCAAACCCGTGAGGGTGAACATTGGGTGGGAATTGTTGTTGAAGCCGAAGAAGACAAATCAAGCTTCTTCGACAGTTATGGCCATGGACCGGATTTCATATTCTACCCTGAAAGTTTTATAACATTCCTAACAAGGAACTCGCGTGAAATACGTTACAACAAACTCCAAGTTCAAGACGATTATTCTGCAGCATGCGGTGCTCATGTTATATTCTTCCTCTGTCACCGGTTTAAAGGATTGTCTTTTTCAAGAAGTAATGGAACTGTATTCTGATAATTTGAAAAAGAATGATACACTCGTCTGCAAGTTTGTCAAGAAATGTGCTAAATGTATTCCATGTGTGAGCGCTAATAAAAGCTGTCAACAGAAAGCATGCTCTTTAAAACTGTTTAATGAGTGTTATAACAGTTCTGAATGAATACTCTTTCTCTCATATATACATTTCAATAAATCATTTATTGTTAAAAACACACAGTATGCATGAATTCATTTGTTATCGGGTAAAATCTATCCATTTGGAGGATTGGTGTAGACGCCGCCACTCTGACATCGGGCGTTGTATACTGTTGAAGATTCGTTGAGTCGTCATCAGGGTCTAATGATTTTTTACCGCGTTTTCTCCTGCTTCTACGTATCTGAGGAATTGGCACGCTCATGGCTTTGGAGGGTTGAATTCTTAATTGCTCACGGGCGTGTGTGTTTGTAACAGTGGTGATCGGAATATTTAATTCAGAAATGACTTTTAAAAATACATCCCAACCGTTTGGTACACTCCGAGCGTGGAAGCCGATTTATCTCGCCAGAGTCTTCATTAAATCAAAATATGTGATCCTTTAACAGTTTCGTCCCGAACAATTATCTCGCCTGAACGATTCCATCTTAGAAGGTCAGAGTTACGGAGCTTCTGCAGAATATAGGCAGCATTTTTTCGATTACGTGGCCCTATATTCTCTAAAATCTCTTCTTCGATGTTGTTCGGAGAATCTTCTTCTTCAACTCTTATACGTCCTTCGATGCTTTCAATAGGTTGCTCACTGCTAGTGAGTTTCAAAACTCTTTTCACGATCACGACTCTCTTCCTTTCGCAGTAAAGTCAGATATTTTTCAAGTAGTTCATTGTAATGTAGGCTTTACTGTATGCTGGTCCGGTTGTTTTAACAAGCGCCCATTTTCTCCTCTAAAACATGTTGAGCTCTCTCTGCGATGTTTTCACGCATCGAATTCTTCTGGGTTAAACTCTCCAGTTGTTGCGGGGAAATCATATACATTTTATTAAACGAACCCATGGCAACCCTGCACGTTGTCTATCTCTGACCAGAAAGCAAATTAGACAAGAACGGGAGCGCGGTGGCTAATAAGGGGATAATGAATCCTCCAGACTGTGTCAACACCTTACGCTTATGTTTTACTCCTGGTCTTCTGGTTAGCTTAAAAGTTTGATAAACCTCTTCTGCTTATTCAATTTACGGTACTGTTCAGAGGTAAGAGGAATATTTCCTTTAGAATGTTCAGCGCAATTTCGCAGAGTGTCAGAATGAGATCTTCCGACCCGTGGCATAGAAAGTTTCTTCTGTCCTTTGGTTTTAGGGTGAGTAAAACCTTTAAAATAGGAAGGTTTCTTTTGATCCGCTTTCGACATTTTTTAAATCACCTTTATACTGGTAAACGACAGACCTCTCGTGGTGGGAGTATTCCAGTTCTCAGACGGAGCGCTTCTGGACAATCGGGCCTTGAGTCCACAATTAAATATGAATATGGCTCTTTAGTCGCTGGCCATTAAAACTCTCTAGAAAATAATCTCTTCGATCGAAACATTTGTTGCGCTAATATTCTTATCTGCATTTTATCGCTACGGTGATTTGAAGAGAACGATATAATTTGTGTTTAAACTGATCGCTCTACTATGCTTCCTTGATGAAACAAGTTTTGACTAAAAAGATTACCGATAAATTTCGATGATGTCTATACATTGTAAACGCTTTCATTAATTCATCGTGATTGGAGCCAGCATCCATACAATCGCCAATAACTAAAAGATTGTGCTGATTTGATGGAAAATATTTTCGTCCACAAAGAGTCAGGGATTCCTTCAATAAATTTAACATTCACATTTCTAGCTATTTCATTATACATAGGTTGATAGGATGAATAGCACCAGATGATGTGATCCGGACGTCTAGAAAGAGTATGGTCCATATTTAGGAGTAATTGTTTTACAAAAAAAGATTTTCCACTTCCACTTGTTCCAACCAGCACGGCTGTGAACGGGAGCTGGAAGCGCGGGTCAAAATATATTTCCTCCATGTGATGCGTGTGATGTTTCTGTAAAATAAGGGCTCAGACAAGTGGAAACACTTCTTTTATTCATCTAGTAAACGGGAAGAAACGACAGGGAGAGAAGAATGATGAAAGAAATCTTTAATGATTACAACACATGAATACATGTTTGAATACATTTTTGAATACATGAATACATTTTTGAATACATGAATGAATACATTTTTTGCTGAATAATACACAATAGTACAGAATAATACAGGATACAAAAACATAAAATGATCACAAAAGGACTGAATAGAAAGGTCATCAGGTCATCCCATCATAAGTCTATACAACCTTTTTTGCAATAACCAAGAAGTTTGTGCAGTGATTAATAACCGAACGGCAGTGTTCTCCCATCTGGAAGGAGACGTCTCTTATCAAAGACAACACCAAACTTGATCACCCTCTGTTTATTTGTGAGCTCAAAGGTTTTCATATTGCGTGTGATTTTATTGTATCGGGCGGGGATTTCTTGACGAGTGTCACGATCTTCAAGATAATTTTCTACCAAATTTGTGAGATTATCAAAGTTAATTTTTTTACAATTTTCATAATTTTGTGTAATCCCTTTAGCGCGTAAAGTTGCCTTGCCATGCGCGGTCAAAAATGCATAAGATTTAGGTCCTGCAGCTGTCCAGTTACATATATAATCGCCGGTTCTAATTCAGACGTCAAATCTCCCAGATAATTACCGATCGGCGGGTTATATTGATCAGTGGGCGTGGTTGTGTAAACAACAGAATCGGTGTCTAGGTATAATATTCTGTCTTGGAGCAAATCTAACTGTTTATACAATTCGAGCCGTGCATAAGCGGTGGTGAAAGCTGCTAGAAAAATATTTGAATCACCTGGGGGTAAGACACAGTTAGAATTATACCGCCATTGAATGAGTGCGACATCGCTGCTTATGAAGTGAAACTGAGAAATGTCATATTTACTCAAAAGAGAAATTAAAAACGCCGGGCGTGGTTACGAGCGTTGTTGAGAGCTGATTCGCCTCTTGAGCAAGCTTGCCCCACAGCGAAGTTTAACAAAAGCTTTGATATTTGCCTTTTGTAGCATTGTAAGCTATCTTCTGTGGGTCAAGTTCAATACCTTGGTTTTTTTATAGTCGCCGATGTAAGCGTGCTTACTTTGAAGGTCATCAACTCCTGAAGGGTACCCTGACGCCTCCTGCTTCTGTTTAAGGAAAGTGTAGATATAGTCTTTAAACAGTTGATTTGATTTCTCTTCAAAGTGCCATACTTCATAAATTTCACCCACTCTATAGCCTTTTTCTCATTGCTTCATTTAGCTCCACCGTGACCCACACAGCTCAAGGGCCCTGTCTTCTGCACCATGGTTACATTCACTTCTCTGATTGTTCATGAATGCGCAGGAGCGCATAGTGTAAAACCAATTTCCCTTTGCCGCTTCTTATAGGCAACACCGGAAAAACAATTTACGTGGAGGGTGAACTTTAGCATGTATTAACCCAAAGTAATTTTCAACATCATCAAAATCTTTCAATTATTTTCGGATGTCCTAGTGGGTAGACAGAATGTGCGCTTACAAACGGGTACAAAGAGGTAAAATCAACATAATGTATTTGCTCATCTTGACCGACAACATGACGCATGCGAATGGCAGCCGTGACGCCCTCCATATAATGCCTCACGCGGTCTAAAGGCATAGGTTCTTGAAACCTCTCCAAGAAAGATTTAACCCTTGAATCTGTTTTTTCAAAAATTCCATTCGTGTTCCCACATCACAATGACAGAATGCACTTTATAATCGGATTGTAACGCCTCTATTCTTTTCAAAGTGTCAGAGTAGATGTCGCTAAAACACGATCCTGTGAGCTGGCGATTTATCGTGGTGGGTTAAAGCATTCAACACACCCATGAAAGAAACATCCAAGATACTCGAAAATTGTTATCTCTCCATCTATCTCAGCACATCCATCAACAGAATAACGACCAAATTTAATTTCCCCACCGTTCAAAGCGTGTCTTACTGTTATGTCGCACGAGAAGGCCTCAAACTCTAGCCATTGTATGGGAAGCTGGTGTGAAAATGCCTTAAACTCTGTTCTGTAATTGTTTGGGCATGGAATTGCAATTGTGTCAGGTTTTAAGAATTTGGATTGAAAACAGACAGTGCCGCTGAAGCACATTGTGACGCTGTCAAAAGGGTCACAACGAAGTTGTCTTTATGAATTCATCGCGAAGTTGCTGGCACCCTCAGCCAGGATCTGAACGTCGCTGCAATAGCCCACTAATTCAGCATCATAGTCAAATTCATTATCCTTCACCGTCTCATACCAGCTGAAAAAATCTTCTCTTTGTTTTGGACTCATCTCATCAGCGCCAGACATATCAGGCGCTGGATATTTACCTTTATATCCATTTTTTGAACTATCTGTGAACTTGTGAGGAAAGAAACCCTTTTTAAGCTGAGTTTTACAACCCAACGCTTTAGGAAATTCTCTGAGCGGGATGGGAATGAATGAGAACGAGTCAATGAATTTAAGTTGAAAGTCAGAATCAGTAATCAAAATGATTTTACTCCCCTGAGCTATAGTGAATGGTGACAACCCTTGAGTCACATAAGCATTCAAAATGATGTGGTGGTCAAAGCCTTTGCCGTAATGTGAAATGAAAGTTGTATGTTTGTATCTATTTTGACGGAAATGGAGAAGGAAATTTACAGCGCATGATTCGCCTTTCCAGATCCAGTGTCCGCCGGTCAGTGATTTGGCCACTACTAGCATGGGTTTGTGAGTTCCTGTGGTTTGACTGGTCTCAAAATCAAAAAATACAAACTTTTTTTGATGTATCTTTTCTATCGCTTTGATTGGTTTTGTTCTCATGTAGCAAACATGTTTAACTTCCTCTCCGTCGATTGAGTCAGACCTCTGAGCAGCGGAGTGAACGGATGTTTTTTGTGTTTTAGGTTGTTTACAATTGGTACATAGTTTGATGGCACATTTATGCTCTTTAGGGTCTTTGATAGATATGTAGTAAGTTGTTTTACATTTAGGACATTTTTTATTGATCTGACAGTTGCTGACCAGTTTTTCAACGTTTGAATGACGTTTTAACTCCCGATGGCGTTCGTAACAAAGATTATTTACACAGAATCTATTGCAGTCGCTGCAAAAGATTTTTTGAATCGGGTTCTGTTTACAGTCGGTACAGCAGATGTTGCAGCTTTTTTCACAAAAGTGTCTGTACTGACATTGATATCCTTTGTGACAATGTTTACAGAAAACTTCACGCTCTAGAAAACCTTTAATATTTTTTATCCCATAATAATGTTTATCGTGTAAAAGCATGTAGTACGTTGTTTCTTGTGAAGGGGTTCCTGTTTGAAAGGTAGCCATCTTGTTTTTCTTTTCTTTATTTAATGTGTGATAAAAGATGACAATTTTACACCCTAATAACTCTTCAAATTTGATAACGCTCTTCAAACGTGATCATGCTGTCAACACTTAAACCCAACCTGTAGTAATTTTCATGCGCTACACTTACAGCTTCCATGTGTGTGAGCTTTGGATTTGTCAGTAGTGCCAAGTTTACAGCAAAACATGTTTGGTCATCTGTGGGAAGTACAAACGTAAATGTTTTGCTTTTTCTTTATTATTTCACTCGCAAAACACGCTTTCGATTCGCTCTCTTACCACCCCGCTGAGCTCCTCACAAAATTGACAATTAGTTCTAGGGAGCCGCTCTGTGAAAAACAGACATGTTACTCTGCACTAATCTGTCTAAAAGTTCCTGAAATTGTGACACCGACCCGATTCCGTAGCTTAACTGTCATTGAAACGCCATCCTGTAAACTATCGGGCGCCAGAGATTAACTTGGATAATGTCATTTGGTTGAACACCTGCTCTCTGAATAACGCTTTGAAATTCGGGTCTTGGAAACCATTGGTGACATTCAGATAAAAATCTCTAAAATTAGGAATAGTAGACGGAGGTGGAAAGCGGAGGAAAGTGCGGATCTCAATGTTATTAAACCTTTCACGGTTTATGACACGCATGTCATCACTACTGCTAGCAGCTGGATTGTCACTGGATGCACCGTCATTGTTCCCTCCCATAGAAGCTGATTGGTTGTTATTTCCCATATTAGCCTCTGCATTAGCCTCACCATTAGCCTCTGCATTAGAATCTGCGTTAGAATCTATCGGTCCGCGTGCTCCTCCCCCCACAGATTCCCAACCCGCTAGCGAACCCTCCTCACACTGTCGAGTTCCTTCAATTGTCTCAAGCGCTTCACAACACAGTCTATCCGCCGGACTCCACGCTTTCTTCGTTTTGATCATACAGCGAGAAAGCTTCGCAACACATGCTATCCGATGGACTCCATGGACTCCATGGTTCTTCGTTTTGATGAAGAATTGAAAGTAATTCTTCTTCACTAGGAAGAAAAACTGGGGCACTTTCTACATTTTCCACATGATGATGTTGAGAATCAGCAATGGGGGGTGAAGTGCTTATGTCGTCACTATTTAAGTACTGATTATTCAGCTCTGCGATCAATTGATGTATGTGTTGGGGAATTTCACAAGAATTGTCTCGTTCTGATTCAGCCATTTTTTATCAAAAGATCCGAAATTATTCTTGTCTGTGATACAGTCTCTGACGGACTCTGTGTCTACGGACTCTTTGCACCCGTGTGTCTTGCCTAGGTAGAGCAGGAGACCTACGTCTAATATTGTCTCGGAGCTGTCTGAATAAACTTTCGAGCATCAGATGTATTATCTCCTTGATCTGACCCGTGTAGGTTCTGAACGATTGCTCAACAATTTGCATCGCACGGTCAAAATCTTCATCACTCACATTATTATTGAAAAAATGATCGGACTCCACATTGTCCCCCCCTTCCCCCTCCACACCTGGCTCTTGATCTTCTCCCTCGTCCACGTGATGTTCTTGATCTTCACCCTCTTCCGCACTTGTCTCACGTTCTTCCTCCTCGTCTGAAGATGTTGTCTCGATCCGCGGAGAATCACGGTGACCATCAGGCGGCGTCAGTGGTGAGACTATCGCGATTCCTATGACCAAGAGAATCTTATTAATCAGCTGAATTAAACTGAGACACATATATACATACATACACATACACACACAGACACAGACACACACACACACACACACACGCACACGCACACACACACACACACACACACACTCTCTCACACACACACACACACACACACACACACATATATAAACATACATACACACACACACACACACACACACACACACACACACAGACACACACACACAAATATTGAGAAACTTACTGGGTGCTGGATGTCTCAGGTCTTTAGCTACAGGGCCTGCTGGATCTGGTCCTGTGAGGTCTATGATCGGGTTCGGCCCTGTGAGGTCTATGATCGGCTCCGGTCCTGTGAGGTCTATGGTCCAATCATCTACTGTAGCTCTCAACACCGCAGCAAGTGAACCTGCGTAGGTGAGTGAGAGGGATGATTTGTCGTGTGGTGGGGCTGGCGTGGTGAGGTCTATGATTCGATCATCTGAAAATAATAAAATATTAGAGTTTAAAGTTTAGTGAAGCGTATTCAAGGCTCTCAGACCTATGCTCACACATACGCAAACGGATCAGTATAGGGAAATAATTTTTTTTACTCTTTACCCAACTGTACAAATTAACTTTTACTTCGCTACATTTATGATCGACTAACAGTTCACCGCTGAAATTAAACATCTCACCGGTTGATGATAAATCAAAAATTATCATTTTTGTTCTGAAACATATCCCTAGTTCTAAGCTGTGACTGGGAATATTATATATTAGAGGCTCATAGAATGGTGTCTCTGCCCAAGGAGAGTGAGAGCAGGGTCAGACGGGGACACACGCCTGTAGCCAAGAGAGTAAAAGGGAGGGGGTCTAGCTAGACGCCTCGTACACCGCTCATGCTCAACATAGTTTCACATGCATGTAGAGAAAGACACAGACCTTGACATGTGGCTCCCGTTATCAATCCATAGTCTTGTGAAGTTACCACAGTGCTATACGAGATAGAGGAAATACTTAATTTTATACTTAATAGTTAACTTAATTTTTCAGTCTAAAGAAGAGATAGAGCGAATAAAAACAAACTTACTCATACGGGTCCATTGAAAGTTGAACTGCAGAAAAATCTGTTTTAGAGATTGGTTTTGGAAAGACGAGCGGCGGAGAATCTTTGATCTTCATCCAGAAACACCTTCACCTCTTGCATGTACGAGAGGAATCCTCCTTTGGCAATATATATATATTATATTCGCAGCATATCTGGAAACCATTACTTTTTTCGTCACAATGTACACGGTCAGTGGAATTTCACGGGGGCCTAAAGTAAATACGATCTGCTCCAAACGACGCATGGGCCTCTCCACACGTCTGGTTTCCATTAGACATATTCCAAAATGGGCTGACTGAGGAGAAAAAGCGCGCGAAACTTGACCATACACTGCATGAACCTGATCCGCACTTTTGACAATCTTACATCACCCCACACCCTCACCCTGCGCGACACATCTGGTTTCCATTAGCCATATTCCAAAACGGGCTGACTGAGGAGAAAAAGGGCGCGAAACTTGACGTCACACACACTTACACCACCCACAGGGTTATGTAAGATAACACATCTGCTCTCCATTAAATCGGACTGAGGAGAAAAAGAGCGCGAAACTTGACGTCACACACACACACAAAACCAGTCTCAACCGGTTATCTAGGTCAAAGGGGAGGAAAGGGGCGGGACTTGAATTTTTTACTATTATTTCTCAGGATTAAATTTATGTGACGTCATCACAGTTTGACAGAAAGTGGGTCTAATATTCTCTGACTCACCCAAACATGACACTCACCTCAGCAGGGTGTGTCTCCTCTGCTCCTCCCCACCCTCCACACATCCCCTGCTCCTCCTCTCCCTCCGCTCCCCCTCCGCTCCTCCTCTCCCTCCATTCATCCTCCGCTCATCCTCTGCTCCTCCTCTTCCTCCGCTCATCCTCTGCTCCTCCTCTTCCTCCGCTCATCCTCTGCTCCTCCTCTTCCTCCACACATCCTCTGCTCCTCCTCTTCCTCCTCACATCCTCTGCTCCTCCTCTTCCTCCACACATCCTCTGCTCCTCCTTTTCCTCCACACATCCTCTGCCCCTCTTTTTCCTCCACACATCCTCTGCCCCTCTTTTTCCTCCACACATCCTCTGCCCCTCTTTTTCCTCCACATATCCTCTGCTCCTCCTCTCCCGCCGCTCATCCTCTGCTCCTCCTCTTCCTCCGCTCATCCTCTGCTCCTCCTTTTCCTCCACATATCCTCTGCTCCTCCTTTTCCTCCACATATCCTCTGCTCCTCCTCTGCTCCTCCTCTCCCTCCGCTCATCCTCTGCTCCTCCTCTTCCTCCGCTCATCCTCTGCTCCTCCTTTTCCTCCACATATCCTCTGCTCCTCCTTTTCCTCCACACATCCTCTGCTCTTCCTCTCCCTCCGCTCCTCCTCTCCCTCCGCTCATCCTCTGCTCCTCCTTTTCCTCCACACATCCCCTGCTCCTCCTCTTCCTCCATTCATCCTCTGCTCCTCCTTTTCCTCCACACATCCCCTGCTCCTCCTCTTCCTCCATTCATCCTCTGCTCCTCCTTTTCCTCCACATATCCTCTGCTCCTCCTCTGCTCCTCCTCTCCCTCCACTCATTCTCTGCTCCTCCTCTTCCTCCATTCATCCTCTGCTCCTCCTCTCCCTCCGCTCATCCTCTGCTCCTCCTTTTCCTCCACACATCCTCTGCTCCTCCTCTTCCTCCACATATCCTCTGCTCCTCCTTTTCCTCCACATATCCTCTGCTCCTCCTTTTCCTCCACATATCCTCTGCTCCTCCTTTTCCTCCACATATCCTCTGCTCTTCCTCTGCTCCTCCTCTCCCTCCGCTCATCCTCTGCTCCTCCTTTTCCTCCACACATCCTCTGCTCCTCCTTTTCCTCCACACATCCTCTGCTCCTCCTCTTCCTCCACACATCCTCTGCTCCTCCTCTTCCTCCACACATCCTCTGCTCCTCCTCTTCCTCCACACATCCTCTGCTCCTCCTCCTTCTCCACACATCCTCTGCTCCTCCTCTTCCTCCAGTCATCCTCTGCTCCTCCTTTTCCTCCACACATCCCCTGCTCCTCCTTTTCCTCCACATATCCTCTGCTCCTCCTCTCCCTCCACACATCCTCTGCTCCTGCTCACATCCCCTGCTCCTCCTCTCCCTCCACATATCCTCTGCTCCTCCTCTCCCTCCACACATCCCCTGCTCCTCCTATACCTCCACACATCCTCTGCTCCTCCTCTTCCTCCACACATCCTCTGCTCCTCCTCTTCCTCCACACATCCTCTGCTCCTCCTCTTCCTCCACACATCCTCTGCTCCTCCTCCTTCTCCACACATCCTCTGCTCCTCCTCTTCCTCCAGTCATCCTCTGCTCCTCCTTTTCCTCCACACATCCCCTGCTCCTCCTTTTCCTCCACATATCCTCTGCTCCTCCTCTCCCTCCACACATCCTCTGCTCCTGCTCACATCCCCTGCTCCTCCTCTCCCTCCACATATCCTCTGCTCCTCCTCTCCCTCCACACATCCCCTGCTCCTCCTCTCCCTCCACACATCCCCTGCTCCTCCTCTCCCTCCACACATCCTCTGCTCCTCCTTTTCCTCCACACATCCTCTGCTCCTCCTCTTCCTCCAGTCATCCTCTGCTCCTCCTCTTCCTCCAGTCATCCTCTGCTCCTCCTCTTCCTCCATTCATCCTCTGCTCCTCCTCTCCCTCCACACATCCCCTGCTCCTCCTCTTCCTCCACACATCCTCTGCTCCTCCTCTTCCTCCACACATCCCCTGCTCCTCCTTTTCCTCCACACATCCTCTGCTCCTCCTCTTCCTCCACACATCCTCTGCTCCTCCTCTTCCTCCAGTCATCCTCTGCTCCTCCTTTTCTCTCCTCTCTGTTGTTCTTTGTAAATCCATAAAGCCAACATCCTTCTCCCCTCGATATTCAACAAGTGCGTCCACAGCCATGTTGGGAAGTGAAATTAAAAACTGAAGACGTGTGCTCTTGGAGCCGGCGGCTTTTGGAAAACATCCCACAACTTTAGTTTGTGTGATAAAGCTGAATATGTCCAAAAGAAATGCGAGCAAAACTCAAATCCCGCTGCAAACATAGTTGTATCCAACATTTTCCCGGTTGAACAAGAGACAAGGTAATGTAAGGTTCCATCTTGATACAGTAAAGCACCACTAAACATGGTGTTCATCTTGTGTCTGCAGGTCATAAAACTTGACTCGCACCGCTGAGCCCCAGACGAGGCGCAGTGGTGTTAACATGCTCTTTTACTTTCAACACTTTCTCCATCTTGCAGCAGACGTGTGGGTGATGCACCAGACACACGACAGAGTTGGCTTAAATGAGGCGTTACACTATTGCACCTCATTCACATTATTCATCCATTCACTTTGTCTGTGGGGCTGAGATACTTCTGTAGCCATGGCTGCCCTGGGCCAGACTGGCTGAAGCGTGGCTGCCAGTCTGCACCATCAGCCCCATCACATTCACAGGGAAGCAGGGGGGCGTGTTTTGCCCAAGAACACAATAGTATGTCCCAGTTCCAACCCATTTTCGAATCAGCTGTAAGTCATGATGTAATATTGTGGATCCTGCAGTGGGCGCAGCTCAGGCCTCACTGCAGCGCTCTCTTCACCGGAGCTCAGGGGAACGCCACTGTGCCTTGACGTATTGCCAGGTGAGCTTTGAAAAAATTCCCAAAAAACATTTACATAACGTGTTGCAGAGTGTGCAGGGGGGCAGGGGCCTGGCTCTGGGGCCCATGGTATTGAAGGGCCCACACACAAGCCTAGAAGGGAGTGTGTAGCTGCCCAAGCACCAGCTCACTCACATGTCAACAACCTGATGTGCATGAATACATACGTAGAGCCTATGCCCATGAAGGGAGTATAAAACAGTCGAGCCTAATTTGAACAATCAAATGTGGGTCCCAAAGAGCTCAGTGTGGCCCAGATGTGATCCTTGTATCAAAGGAAAACACTGATTAATGCTCAGTCTAATTAAAAGTGGCTAAATGTATTAGATTGTCCAATAAAGCAGAAAGTGTCTGCATTTAACTTTAACCAAACCACAAGCACGGTGAACTTAGTAGTTTTTGTTTAGTTTAGTTTTTGCTCCGTGTTCCACACAGTCCCAGAGTGTGTGCTGTCCCTGGAGAAAGTGAAGTGTGATCCTGGTCACATCTGACCTAGTATGAGCAGCTCCCAGGCTCCGCCCCTCACTAGTGCCACATTTAAACAAGGAGACGCAGTATATTTGCTACATTCTACCACTTTTTTAACTGAGGGGATTCAGTAATAGTTGAATATGTTTTGTGCTGTGGAGTTCTTTCGACCAAAAAGTGTGTCCTGAAGTGTGTTGAACCAAAGTGTGTGTATTGTTCTCTTTAGATTAGTTTGGTGCACTTTTGGTCTGGCTTGTCCACTGTGGTGACCTGCTTTACTCTTGTCTTCTTGAGTGCGTCCTCAGTCATGCAGAAGTGTCCTCCTCGTCTCTGCAGAGCTAACTGTCCAGCGCTCAGAGCGGCCCACGCTCTCACATCACCGTAACGTCCACCAAACATGCTCAGCAACGTTTGTGGGTCAGCTCCCACTAAAGACACTTCACATTTCAGTCTTTCATCTATGCCTGGCCTCTTTAATGTCTCTTTTATTGTGGAGAGTTGAGGCATGGCATTTGTGCTTCAGCAGTGACTCTGTTATTGTGTTCACGCTCATTGTTGGAGAAAAGTGAGAGCTGTCAAAGTTAACATGTTAACTCATGCGATTAATCATAGAAGACTGACGCATTAATCACAAATTGATGCGTCCTAATCACATGAGGAAACCTGCTTTAGATCACGCAGGAGGCTTTACCTGAGGATGAAGGAAGCTGTCATCACACGGTTCATTTTACACATATAATCCATCCGTCCTCACGTAGATGCACGCAGATCACTCAGCGGCTGATGTTTACAAGCGCGGAGCAGCGTACAGCGGTTTAGCTTTGCTCCGCACGCAGAGCAAACTAAACATGCGGCAGAGATCACGTGTGCTCCGTGACCAAAATAAAAACACTAGACCAAACATGTCACCAAACTGTTACAGAGCATGTGTAGACGCCAGACCAGCACCAACTCCACCTGTCTCCACGAATGTCGGTTACCTCTGTAACTATAGTTCTGTGAGTGTATCAAATCAAATCAAATCAAACTTTATTTATAAAGCACTTTTCATACATAGCATGTAGCACAAAGTGCTTTACAGTGTATATTAAAAACATTCCCACACATGACCATTTCCCACCCCACCGCCTCCCACGAGCCAAGCAACCCACCCACAGTCACATACACACCTGAACACACACACACACACACACAACACACACACACCCACACATACAGATACACACCCATCTATGTGCATACACACGTATTTACACACACATACCCTAAGATACAATAGGCTGAGTGCGGATACACCAGTTGAGGAAGCACCATCAGAGGAGCCGTCTGCACCAGGAGCAGAGAGTCCGTAGCCACAGGACACAGACTCAGGGCCCCGAGGAGAGATGGGGCAAGCACCAAACCTCCACCAGGGGCCCATGAGCCAGGGCCCAGCAACCACAGACGACCGCCGCTCCCAGTACAGAGGGCCCCTCAGAGGAAACACTGGAGTCTAAAATAAATAAAAGAATAAATAAATAAATAAATAAATAAATATGGGTAATTAATAAATAAATAGAACTAGAGTAAAACTTAAATAAATACATATAAAATAAGTAAACACAATAAATAAATGTAACAAATACACAAATTAAATATTAGTCAAAAGCTAAACTAAAAAGGTGGGTCTTGAGCCTGCTCTTAAAAACCTGAACGTTCTCTGCGGCCCTGAGGTTCTCCGGCAGGCCGTTCCACAGACGAGGGCCGTAGTGCTGGAAGGACGCCTCGCCGTGAGTGTGTGTCCTGACTTTGGGAATGACTAGGAGCCGGCTGCCGGAGGAGCGCAGGGGCCGCGAGGGTTCATATGGTAAAAGCAGTTCTGATAGATAAGAAGGCCCAAGACCATTAAGACATTTATAAACCAGTAAAAGAACCTTAAAATCGATCCTGAAAGACACGGGGAGCCAATGCAGTGATTTTAAAACCGGTGTAATGTGGTCCCGCCCCCTGGTCTTAGTCAGGACACGTGCTGCTGAGTTTTGTAATAATTGCAAACCTGAAATACTCTTTTTGTGCAGACCAGAGAGCAGGGCATTACAGTAGTCTATACGACTGGAGATAAAAGCATCAGGGTCTCCGTGTTGGCCCGAGAGAGAATGGGACGGACTCTGGCTATGTTCTTTAAGTGATAAAAACCTATTTTTGTGATGTTCTTGATGTGCGGGATAAAAGTGAGCTCAGAGTCAAAGATGACGCCCAGGTTTTTTACTTGTGCTGATGGATTAAAAGACTGTGCTTGTAGTTTGGATAAAAGTTTCTCTCTCTGGGCCTCAGGACCGATGACTAAAACCTCAGTTTTTTCCTGGTTAAGCTGGAGAAAGTTTTCTGCCATCCAGGATTTGATTCTAAAATGCAGTTAAAAAGAGCCTCCATTGGCCTGGTGTCATCAGGAGACATGGAGATGTAAAGCTGCGTATCATCAGCATAACTGTGGAAGTTGACTCCATGTCTCCTGATGACACCAGCAGAGGGCGCATGTACAGGTTAAAAAGTACAGGACCTAAAATCGAACCCTGGGGCACACCACATGGGATTTTATGGACCTTGGAGGAGCAGGTATCTAAACTTACCATGAATGTTCTGTCTGTGAGATAGGAAGTAAACCATTTGTGCACAGTACCAGAGAGGCCCACCAGGTGTCTGTTTAAAAGAATAGTGTGGTCTACTGTGTCAAAGGCAGCGCTTAGATCCAGTAGGACCAACACTGTCACCTGTTTAAAATCATAATTTAACCTAAAATCATTTAAAATCTTTGTCAAGGCTGTCTCGGTACTGTGGTTTACCCTAAAACCAGACTGATATTCCTCAAAAATGTTGTGTGTGTTTAAGAAATAATTTAGCTGAGTAAAAACAAGTTTTTCTAAAATTTTGCTTAAAAATGGTAAGTTAGATACCGGCCTATAGTTGTTAAAATCATTAAAATCTAAATTGCTCTTCTTCAGCAGGGGCCTCACCACCGCCGCTTTAAAGGCAGTGGGAAAGACCCCTGTCTGAAGAGAGCAATTCATCATGTTTAAAAGCTCCTCCCTAAAAGATCCATAAAATGACTTAAAAAACCTTGTAGGAACTGGATCTAAAACACATGTGGTGGGTCTCACTGAGGAGAAAACTTTATCAAGACTCTCAGCATTAACCAGGACAAAACTGTCCAGTGTTTCCTCCAATCAGATGTGTTAAAAGCAGTTGATTGACTGGATAAAATGTTACATCTGATGGTGTCTATCTTCCCCATGAAGTGGTCTGCAAACGCTTCGCAGAGAGAGTCTGTGGGAGTAAAATGAGATGTGCTAAAATCAGGGTTTAAAATATTGTCAATGGTTGAAAAAAGGACTTTGGAATTATTTTTATTGTTGATGATTATTTTGGCAAAGTAGTTGTTTCTTGAGTTTCTAATTGCATTGTTATATATTCTTTGTTGATTATTGAAGAGTTGGTGATTTATTGTTGTTTTATTTTTTCTCCATCTTCTCTCTGCGACCCTGCACTCTCGCTTTAATTTTTTGAGTTTCTCATTTATCCATGGAGGTGTCGGTTTAGTCACAGTCTTTTTTATTTTAAGGGGGGCAATGAGATCAAGAGCTGATCGAAGTCGACTGTTAAAATTGTCCGTAATAAAATCGCAGGGTGCAGGTAAAACAATTGGACTTTTTTCTAAAACCTCAATAAAGTTTGCAGCCACTTCAGGGGTCAGATGGCGCTTCCTCACAGTTCTTACGGAGGTCTCTCGCTGAATAAAACCGGTGATATTAAAAAACACACAGTAGTGGTCAGACACAGCCAAGTCGACAACAGAGGACACACTGGTGGACAGGCCATGGGTGATGACCAGGTCCAGAGTGTGTCCTCTGTTGTGAGTCGGCTGCGTGACGTGCTGGGTAAAATCCATATAATTTAGAACGTTTAAAAAATCATTTGAAAAAGAATCTAAGACATCGATGTGCAGATTAAAATCACCGGCTAAAATTATATGCTTATAAGAATTGTATAAAATTGATAAAAAGTCTGAAAATTCATTGATGAAAAAAGACTACATTTCTTTGGTGGTCTGTAAACGGTGACACATAAAATTTGTGGGTTGCTAAAAACAATGGAGTGATATTCAAAGCTTGTAAAATTGTTAAATAAAACAGGTTTGGTGGCCAGAGTGTTTGTATTTATAGAGGCTGTGCCACCTCCCCTTTTACCACTCCTTATTGAAAAAGCAAAGTTAAAATCAGGTGGAGAGGCCTCAGTGAGAACAACTGGTGCATCCGCACCCAGCCAGGTTTCTGTTAAAAACAAACAATCAAGTTTGTGGTCTAATATCACATCATTTATAATAAAAGATTTGTTCAGCAGAGAGCGGACATTAAAAAGAGCCATATTGATTGTGAGCGGGGACTGGGGACTAGGAGTTTGTTGTGGATAGGTTTTCTGGAGGTATTTTAGGTTATTTTTGTTAACTGTTGATTTATTGAGGGATTTATGGATTGTCCGCTCTCTGCTGATGATTACCGTAATGTGTTGTGGTTGGTTATATTGTCATGCTGACTGTAGAGTGAGTTCGATGTTGTAGGATAGAAGGCGGGATCCGGAGTGGTTTGGGTGAAGGTGGTCCTTTTTAAAAAGTTCGTGTCTGTTGAAGAATGTAAGGAAATTGTCCACGTAAGGGATTTTATTGTCTCTACAGTAGGTTTTTAGTTTGATGTGTAATTGTCTCAGACGGCTGAATTTAACGTCTCCGAAACGAGGTGGTGAGAATGGTCCAGAAATTACGCATTGTTTATCTAAACTGTGGATTGTGGAGATGAGGGTCCTGAAATCGCCCATGAGGGTCTCTGACTGCTGTAATCTGAGATCGTTGGTTCCGACGTGAATTACAACTGTTGATATTGATGGATGGTGGTGGAGGATGGTGGGGCGGAGTCTGTAATGTCCTTTACCAGAGCACCTGGGTGACAGGAGGTGTAGCCTTTCTTTACTTGCACATGCCGAACCATGGACGAGCCTAGTACCAGAACGGACGGGCTTGGTTTGGGCGCGGTAACTGGGCCATCTGCAGAGGTTTGAGCCCGACTCTGCAGCGTCACGGGGCCACCTGCTCGAGCGCCGCCGTCTCCGCGCGCACCCGAGTGTTCAGGCTCAAGAGCGCGTGGGAGGGCGAGTAGCGGACCCTCCCGACTCACGCCGAGCTTTCGAGCTCGACATGAGTTGGGAGGACGTGAAGGGGCCGCCCAGCTCACGCCGGCGGTCGGGATTCGCGTGCGCTGGGCGGTCGTGGCGGGGCCCCCAGACCCACGCCGAGCGGTCTGTCCCGACGTGTGTGGGGAGGCAGCCACGGAGCCTCCAGATGGGGATGGAGCAGCAGGTGGCGGTGAGTGCAGCAGCGGAAATTCACTCTCATGCAATAGACCCAGAGGTGGTGGTGATCTACCGGCCATGCCCCGCAGCCCGGGAGGTTGAGGAGCCGGGGTGAAATGCAGGCGCCCGTGGCGAGACCTAACAGCCGATCCGCGGGTCTGAGAGCGGGCTGTTGGCGGCGGGTCGGGTCGACTGGATCTGCGATGACGTGCCCCTCGTCCGGGAGAACCTGCTCCCATAGGGGGAAAGTGTTCGTCGTAGGCCAGGACAGTGAATCTGTTTTCCAGTTTTGTAGCTCCAGTGTTTGGAGAGCGCAGGCTATCCCGCGCCCTGGAGCCACTGCGGGACCCAACGAGAGTCCACGGGTCTGACTTTACAGGAGTGGAGCTGGTTGGAGATTTGGGTCGCGCTCCCTGTTTAAACCAGTGCTGTCTGTCTGAGATGGCACCTGGAACCGGTGAGGACAGCCGGCGTGATTGGGAGGCGTTGGTGGTAGAGTAGTTAGCCGTGTCGGCTAACTGTAGGCTGGTGGCAGCGGCGTAAGTCCGTCCCAGGATTATATCTTGATCGCCATCCTCTTGGATTTTAAATAGTAAGGAAATTCGTTGTTCCAGTTCGGCAACTTTTTGGGTCAAGCCTGCGCAGCTCTCACAGCTGGATGAGAAGGTAAGTGAGGGCATAGCTTAAGGCTCACCTGTAGCCCTAGCTATGCTAGCCTGCGGTTGTTGACTCACGTCAGTGTCCTTCGCAGTTAAAAACACTAAAATCCTGGAATCCGATGGTTAAAACAAATCAGTCCAGATAAAAACGCAGATAAAAGCCCTTAGGTTGTGCAGGATAAGAAAAGAGTATTGTTAAAAGCAAAAAAATAGACTTTGTTTGGAGCCGGTGTCTCTAGCAACCTAGACGCCGACGCATGCGCATTGTCTACTCAACACAGGGCCCTTAATCCATTAACCTTTGTTTGGTCATGTAGCCTACATTTACCTCAAACATGAAGCCACAGATTCAACATGAAATGCAATGTCTAGACTTCATTAGTTGGGTGCGTGATGTGATTAATCATGACTAATCAGTTCCAAAGTGTGATTAATCAGATAAATTTTTTTTATCGTTTCATAGCACTAGTTAAAAACAACAGCAGTCAAACATGACAAAACTAGACATTAATAGGTCAACTGACCTACACATGTGTTTGTGATGCACCTCCGGCTTGGAGTGGATCGGAGCGTTGGATTGGAGTGGCATAGAGTGGATCAGAGTGGCTCGGAGTGGCTCAGGGTGGCTCGGGGTGGCTCGGGGTGGTACAGAGTATAAATCTCTTACCGTTGTAGAGAAAAAAATTGAAGTGATAATTCCAATGAGACAGACATTGTCTAGGCGTTCTTTTCTAAATGGTCCTTATGCTGTAAATGGGAGAAAAACCTGGGTTTGGACCTGCAGACTGTGAGACAAGGCGGTCAAGCACTCATTCTGTGAAAGGGTTATTAAGTTTGGTCGGCCTGAATATTATTCTGGCAAATTAAAGATTATAATAAATGAATGTTGTGTATTTTATCTGAAAAAGATCATAAATGAACGTACTGTTGGCATTCTTCAAATGTCTTCTGTCCCTGGGATAAATCCTCCCGAGGACCGACTTTAGGAGTCAGAGTGAGTCAGTATCTGTCTGAACACCACGCCATTTCTGACTCTGACTGACGTTTCCATTTCCAACGAAAGATTCCATCAATATTTCTCACTTTCCACAATAATAAGTGTGTCCTAATCACACACACACACACACACACACACAAAAAAAAAACCACACAAAACACACACACACACAAAAAAAAAACCACACAAAACACACAAACGCACTCACAGACACACATTCACAGACATACACTCTCATGCACGCACTCACACACACACACAAAACACACACACACACACAAAACACACACACGCACTCACAGACACACACACACACACACACACACACACACACACACACACACTACACACTACTACACACACACTACTGAAAATTACTTGTATTTTGATCATATACAATCTGCAATTGGCTCAACAATCCTCTTACTTTCCCACATACACTCCATGGTAACGCACAGGGGCGGGGCCATACACGAGCGAGAGGTGCTCCATGGTAACGCACAGGGGCGGGGCCATACACGAGCGAGAGGAGCACCATGGTAACGCACAGGGGCGGGGCCATACACGAGCGAGAGGAGCACCATGGTAACGCACAGGGGCGGGGCCATACACGAGCGAGAGGAGCTCCATGGTAACGCACAGGGGCGGGGCCATACACGAGCGAGAGGAGCTCCATGGTAACGCACAGGGGCGGGGCCATACACGAGCGATAGGAGATCCATGGTAACGCACAGGGGCGGGGACATACACGAGCGACAGGAGCTCCATGGTAACGCACAGGGGCGGGGACATACACGAGCGAGAGGAGCTCCATGGTAACGCACAGGGGCGGGGACATACACGAGCGAGAGGAGCTCCATGGTAACGCACAGGGGCGGGGCCATACACGAGTGACAGGAGCTCCATGGTAACGCACAGGGGCGGGGCCATACACGAGCGACAGGAGCTCCATGGTAACGCACAGGGGCGGGGACATACACGAGCGAGAGGAGCTCCATGGTAACGCACAGGGGCGGGGCCATACACGAGCGACAGGAGCTCCATGGTAACGCACAGGGGCGGGGACATACACGAGCGAGAGGAGCTCCATGGTAACGCACAGGGGCGGGGACATACACGAGTGACAGGAGCTCCATGGTAACGCACAGGGGCGGGGTTTGACACCCACCAAGTCAGCTTTTTTTGACCAAGTTTATGTCAATGTTGTTGGTCAATGACTCAAATCAAAGCTAACACTGGGAGGAGACATCACTCCCCATCTGTGTCTCGCCTGCTCCTCCTCTCCCTCCTCTGTGTCTCACCTGCTCCTCCTCTCCCTCCTCTGTGTCTTACCTGCTCCTCCTCCTCTCCCTCCTCTGTGTCTCACCTGCTCCTCCTCTCCCTCCTCTGTGTCTTACCTGCTCCTCCTCCTCTCCCTCCTCTGTGTCTTACCTGCTCCTCCTCCTCTCCCTCCTCTGTCTCACCTGCTCCTTCTCCTCTCCCTCCTCTGTGTCTCACCTGCTCCTCCTCTCCCTCCTCTGTGTCTCACCTGCTCCTCCTCTCCCTCCTCTGTGTCTCACCTGCTCCTCCTCTCCCTCCTCTGTGTCTCACCTGCTCCTCCTCTCCCTCCTCTGTGTCTCACCTGCTCCTCCTCTCCCTCCTCTGTGTCTCACCTGCTCCTCCTCTGTGTCTCGCCTGCTCCTATTCCTCTCCCTCCTCTGTGTCTCACCTGCTCCTCCTCCTCTCCCTCCTTCTGTGTCTTACCTGCTCCTCCTCTTCCTCCTCTGTGTCTCACCTGCTCCTCCTCTCCCTCCTCTGTGTCTCACCTGCTCCTCCTCCTCCTCTCCTTCTGTGTCTTACCTGCTCCCCCTCTCCCTCCTCTGTGTCTCACCTGCTCGTCCTCTCCCTCCTTCTGTGTCTTACCTGCTCCTCCTCTCCCTCCTCTGTGTCTTACTTGCTCCTCCTCTCCCTCCTCTGTGTCTCACCTGCTCCTCCTCTCCCTCCTGTGTCTCACCTGCTCCTCCTCTCCCTCCTCTGTGTCTTACCTGCTCCTCCTCTCCCTCCTCTGTGTCTCATCTGCTCCTCCTCTCCCTCCTCTGTGTCTCACTTGCTCCTCCTCTCCCTCCTCTGTGTTTCGCCTGCTCCTCCTTCTCTCTTTCTGTGTTTCACCTCCTCCTCTCCCTCCTCTGTCTCACCTGCTCCTCCTCCTCTCCCTCCTCTGTGTCTCGCCTGCTCCCTCTCCCTCCTCTGTGTCTCACCTGCTCCTCCTCCTCTCCTTCTGTGTCTCGCCTGCTCCTCCTCTCCCTCCTCTGTGTCTCACCTGCTCCTCCTCCTCTCCTTCTGTGTCTCGCCTGCTCCTCTTCTCCTTCTGTGTCTCACCTGCTCCTCCTCTGTGTCTCACTTGCTCCTCCTCCTCTCCCTCCTCTGTGTCTCACCTGCTCCTCCTCTCCCTCCTCTGTGTCTCGCCTGCTCCCCCTCTCCTTCTGTGTCTCACCTGCTCCTCCTCTCTCTCTTCTGTGTCTCACCTGCTCCCCCTCCTCTCCCTCCTCTGTGTCTCGCCTGCTCCTCCTCTCCTTCTGTGTCTCGCCTGCTCCTCCTTTGTCCTCCTCCGTGGTCCAGCACCATGTCTCCGTGCTCCATCGTCTCCTCCCGTGTGAGTGTGCTCTCGATGTATCTCCGTGAAGTTGGCCCCTCATCAAACGCACATCCACAAAAACAATGTCAATCGTTTGTGCTTCGTTTGTGCTGCAAAAAGTTTTGTTTGTGCTATTTTTGTTTTATTGTAAAAGTGTGTAAAATACATTTTCTGTAGATCTGCCATAGAGTTGTGGGTAGCTGTTGTCCATAGTTTGGTCACATGATGTCCGACATGCAGCGTCTGTGATCATTGCACTTCTGTTGTTTTGCAGAGTTTTGTTCACGCTGCTGCCACCAGCTGGCCGGAAATGATGTCACTCAACTGCCGCAAAATAATTATTAATATTAAATATGAAATCACAAATGAAATCAATCCATATAACTTTTTGCTGTTTTCGAGCGCTATTTAACATTTTGGGGTCTGAGTGACGTCATCGGTTTATGCTAGCATACGTCACTTATCGAGAACATTTTGGCTGTTTCTATGAGAGCAATGAGGTGTTTACTTTTTGTACTTTACCTTTTTATAAATGCAAAATTGGTTCACAAATGTTGCCTGAAAGGTGTTGGTTTTTGCCTTTAACATCTAAACAAGCAGTCAGCGCAGATATCAGAACTTAAAAATATTTTTTTTGCGACTTTACACAGACTTTTACCTGCCAAAGTCCCTCCTCAAAGTAAGCGTGAAAAGCTCTCAGGTGGTCCACGTAGGCGTCCCTCCTGTGCCCTGCCGTGTCACCCGTCTGTCCTCGTGGTGCCTCCGGGTCTGTCTCCGTGCTCCGTCCCATACATGTGCTGGCTCCGTGGTCAGCGGTAGTCTCTGCACGGCCGCAGCTCTGGAAGGAGTGAAGTTGCACTGTTTGGATTTTGACTCGCAGTTTGTTTTCACATCCTATGGTTTCCTGAGTCCCGGGCTTATTAAACGGGTCGTTCTGTCCGTCAGTCAAATGCAAATCAGAACTTAGAGCTGTGCCCTCGCTGCGCAGTGACTTTGTGAGCAGTATATCCTGCTTGTGGATGTTGTACAGAGGAAACAGATTAATTAAGAGCTGAACTGACTAGAATTAATTTCCATACTATTTGTGTTGATCAAATAAAGTTCTACAAAATGTAAAAAGTATTAATTTAAGGAACAATGAAATAAAATATAATGTTATTTTCTCACAGTTTGAGAGTCACTACGCTAAACCGAACTATGAAAAACCTATAAAGTTACCTCTATGCCTGAGTGGGGAAAACTCCCAAAAAACACAAGAAGTCACAATACACTTTAGCCGTAGTATCTAATGACCAATACTTTTTATTCATTAAAATGATAGTAGATAGGCACAGGTCACATTCACACCTCTTCTCAATCTTCTCATGATTCAAACCTATTTTTATTTTTTTGCGTTGCATCTGTGTGACTTTGCCGCACTTTGCAGCGTCTGTGCACGATGGACCTCAGAGCACTGGTTCTTCTGAAAACACTGGGTCAAAGCACAGCCTGTAATGCTGCAGATGTGCTCGATAAAGTGTCATTGATGATTGGATGAGAACATAACATGCACAAAGTCTGTGTGCTTTGTGACTTTAGACGTCTGCTCATTATCCAGGAACATTACGTGCAGTGGCTCCGAGAGGTTTGGACACTGCGTTTTCTTTTTGGCCATTAGCTGAGATGGGACAGTGCAGTGTCAATTGGGGAGGAGAGAGGGAAGGACATGCGGCAAATAGTTTAGGCCAGAATTGAAGTACCGACGCTGTGGCTGACTGCACATATGTGCTACCCACTCAGCCACCAGACTTCATCGATTGAATAGGCTTCGCCTGCAACGGCTGTTTGCTCTGAGTGCACGACCGGACCACGTGAGCTCTGCTGTTATGTCCTGGTTTAGTCCTGGTTGAGTCCAGCCTTAGTGCTGTTTAGACCTGCTCTAGACTAGTGCTGTTTAGGGCTGATGTCAACGAATTTAGACCTATTCTAGACCAGGGTTAGTCTTGGTTTAGGCCTGATAGTCCTAGACCTGCTTTAGTCCTACTTTATAGCCTTAGTCCTGGTTGTTCTGGGTTTTGTTCTTAGTCTTGGTTTAAACCAGATCTTGCCATAGTTCCTTTATGGCCTGGATCTTTGCCTTGGCTTAGTGTCTCTTTGGACCATCATAATATGATGTCTTATGTACTATATATATAGTATATATAGTATATATAGATTTACGTCCAAAACAGGGCATTCACAGCTGCTGTAAAAACTTTGAAAAGTTTCCTCCTCATCTAAAATCCGAATGATGAAGATGAGTCCTTGTGTGAGTCCTGGAGCTCGGGGCCATGTTCCAGTCTTTAGCCGTGTAACACGGTGTGGGATTAGATTAAACAGGCCCATATACAATCACAGCCACGCACGTCCCACCGAGAAAGCACACCAGGAAACATGACATAAACATGACAAACATGACGTAAATATGGATGGGAAGAGTGGATGCCTCTTTTATATATTTTATTATATTTTATTCATTGTTTTATGTTGCACCTTACGCTGAAGCAAGTTCCTATGTTTGTGAATTTGGATCACTGACAATGGCAATAAACAGATTCTGATTCTGAGAAGAGTCCAACAGGCAGCAACGGTGTGGAGTTCTGAACATGCCGGCACATCTGGGGTTGACAAAAATGAATCTTGCAGAACGTGAAGTGCTAAAACGTGTCTGTAAATGCCTTGGTTGAGGTTCAAGTATGACACACAAAGTGAATAGTGTAATATCCTTCAACAGAAATATCACATAATTTGCAGTTATTCCAAGTATTCTCTGTTTAACTTTAGGTTACTTAACTAAGTTATCAGTTGAATGTTGTACAATACTTTTTGGATTCCTTTAACATATGGGACATATGTTTGTTGCAGTGATTGTAGAAAACATTAAGCTTTAGGTTTTGAAGAAGCATTCTGTACACATTTGAACTGCTTCCTTTCACACAGACAAAACATCAAACTACAAAATAATGTTTTCTCATTTTTTCATTCAAGGTTAAGGCCAGGGACACATTTCTTTTAAAAGCTACCTCACAACAATAGCTGCCAATTTATCAAAATATAATCGTCAGAGTCTCGCTGACTCGACTTGTGTGTTGTGTACTCAGTAACTTGTATGATTTTTGAACGTAGATAATTACAATTACATGGCACGATCCATCTCTGAACAGAACACGACCCGTCGCCCATTTACACCTCTGTCCTCAGATCTAAACCAAGACAACAATAGGACAGCAGAGCAGACTAATTGGAGTAGGAGGAGCCATTAGGGACATGAACAGTTAACGCTAACACAACTCAGGTGACAGTTCACACCTCTTATAATCTTATACACACTTCAGTGAATTCAATGAAACAAAACTATGGCACATTTAGTCCCACTTAGTCTAAATTCTGTCAAACAAAAGTCCTTTTTCCAGTTTCCCATTGTCAGCTATAATGTCAGTCCACTCCTGGATCGGCAGTGCAGTTTGTGTCAGACATTTCTTTGTAACGGCCTTCTTTCCTGCCGCCAAGAGTATGGTCCAAAGGTAACTATTGTGTCCATGGCAAGGTTTTGAGACTCAGATACATAATTCTGAAGTGGATGGAGACGTAGGAGTGCTTTGTTAAAGGGCCTGTACCCGATTTTTATTTACTCTAGTTAAGATAAAATCTCTTTACATCACACATTGTTTGATAGAAGCCACTTCATGGAAACACACTGTTTGTAATGTATAATCTGTGCATATTATAAACACACTTTATTAGGAAAAAACTAGTGCAGAAGCCGTTTGAGTTGAAGCGCTCACTCTTGTAAACTCCACATGTTCATACACAGTTGTTCTTTGCCTGCGCTCGTTTCTGTGACGTCCTGTAGTGATGAAGACACACTGAAATGTCTTCAGGATCAAACCTTAGTTGGACTGAAGACTTTCTGTTTCTTTGGGGCCTGATCTGACTGTTTCTGTAGCTCCTCCTGGTGTTTTTAATCAACATAACACTCACAGGTTCCACTGGAGAACAGTGGGGCTGAGAGCCACATGTGCATTAGAAAGTGTGACATCTGAAGCTCTACACAGCTGCACTTTTACACCGAGGCGGGAGTTTAAGGACGAAGTGATTATCTCAGTATATTTTGGGATTCTTTTTTTCTTCTTTTTTTTTTTTACAGCAATCGATTAAAAACTTGCTAAATGAGCCAGTTACTGTCCACATTGTCTGATTATGTATCATGAGTGTCATTGATCATCGTTGATCACCATCACAGCAGTGTGCACTGTGGCTCCTCTGTAGCTCCTGTGGCTCCTCTGTGGCTCCTCCTCTCTGTGGCTCCTCTGTGGCTCCTCTGTGGCTCCTCTGTGGCTCGTCTGTGGCTCCTCTCTGGCTCCTCTGTGACTCCTCTGTGGCTCCTCCTCTCTGTGGCTCCTCTGTGGCTCCTCTGTGGCTCCTCTGTGGCTCCTCTGTGGCTCCTGTGGCTCGTCTGTGGCTCCTCTCTGGCTCCTCTGTGGCTCCTCTGTAGCTCCTGTGGCTCCTGTGGCTCCTCTCTGTGGCTCCTTCTCTCTGTGGCTCGTCTGTGGCTCCTCTGTGGCTCCTCTGTGGCTCCTCTGTAGCTCCTGTGGCTCCTGTGGCTCCTCTCTGTGGCTCCTCCTCTCTGTGGCTCCTCTGTGGCTCGTCTGTGGCTCCTCTGTGGCTCCTGTGGCTCGTCTGTGGCTCCTCTCTGGCTCCTCTCTAGCTCCTCTCTGTGGCTCCTCTGTGGCTCCTCTGTGGCTCCTCTGTGGCTCCTGTGGCTCGTCTGTGGCTCCTCTCTGGCTCCTCTGTGGCTCCTGTGGCTCCTCTGTGGCTCCTCTGTGGCTCCTCTGTGGCTCCTCTGTGGCTCCTCTGTAGCTCCTGTGGCTCCTCCTCTCTGTGGCTCCTCTGTGGCTCGTCTGTGGCTCCTCTGTGGCTCATCTGTGGCTCCTCTCTGGCACCACTCTGGCTCCTCTCTGTGGCTCCTCTGTGGCTCCTCTGTGGCTCGTCTGTGGCTCCTCTCTGGCTCCTCTGTGGCTCCTCTGTGGCTCCTCTGTAGCTCCTGTGGCTCCTCTCTGTGGCTCCTTCTCTCTGTGGCTCCTCTGTGGCTCGTCTGTGGCTCCTCTGTAGCTCCTGTGGCTCGTCTGTGGCTCGTCTGTGGCTCCTCTCTGGCTCCTCTCTGGCTCCTCTCTGTGGCTCCTCTGTGGCTCCTCTCTGTGGCTCCTCTGTGGCTCCTGTGGCTCGTCTGTGGCTCCTCTCTGGCTCCTCTGTGGCTCCTGTGGCTCGTCTGTGGCTCCTCTCTGGCTCCTCTCTGTGGCTCCTCTCTGTGGCTCCTCCTCTCTGTGGCTCCTCTGTGGCTCGTCTGTGGCTCCTCTGTGGCTCATCTGTGGCTCGTCTGTGGCTCCTCTCTGGCTCCTCTCTGGCTCCTCTCTGTGGCTCCTCTCTGGCTCCTCTGTGGCTCCTCTGTGGCTCCTGTGGCTCGTCTGTGGCTCCTCTCTGGCTCCTCTCTGGCTCCTCTCTGTGGCTCCTCTGTGGCTCCTCTGTGGCTCCTCTGTGGCTCGTCTGTGGCTCCTCTCTGGCTCCTCTGTGGCTCCTGTGGCTCGTCTGTGGCTCCTCTCTGGCTCCTCTGTGGCTCCTGTGGCTCCTCTGTGGCTCCTCTCTGATAGACTGTAAAACACACACGAGAAGATCTTTTATAACAAAGACAGTTGCATTATTAAACCAAAATGTCAAAGAAGAATAAACTATTTGTAGTTGGTGTAATCCCTCATTTGTCCTGGAGAACGATGAAGAAGAAAAGAGTAAAAGAGGAGTTCTAATGGGCCTTTTTAATCAAACATTATCAAAGATTATTCAAATAACTAAAACAGTTTTTTTAACTTTTATTTGGTCTCTAATGTAAACGTACAATGGAAATGCTGGTTTGACCAGTTGGTTCACTTTCTCTCCAAACACAAATATTTCGTTCTGAAACGTGGCAGGGCTTCGGAGTCCCAGGTCTTTAACACTGCTCAGTGTAAAGTGGCAGCCGGTGTCTTCCTGCTGCATTTGGAACTGGGTCATTCGCGCCGCCTTCAGCTAAAAGTTAATTTAGCTGTAGTTAAGAGGCTTAGCCAAGTCATGCTCACCCAGGTCTCCCACCAACACAGCCATTGTGCAATTGTGGAGCCTCGCAGTATTTTTGTGCAGAGCAAAGGATTATGGTCTATGTAGTTTCTCACTGCAACAAAACAATGAGGCCCTGTCAAGAGATGCACCCACCCAGGCTTGTCACGTCACTGTAGTCTGTGATAGTCGGGAGTGGAGGGCCAGGCCCTGCTGTCTGGTGTCTGGTGATGTACTGGTTGGTTTGACTTTATGAAATCCAGTTGAAGTGCATCTACAGGTTTTTTGTGGTAAATCTTTTTGTGCAAAAAAGTTGAAGAGAAATTTAAAAATTGAATTACAGGAACTGAATTCTTAAAAAGATTCCCTCCATCTACGTCATCCATCCACAAAAGGGACAGGGGCGGGGCACTTACGCCTGGGACTGACATTCATTGCTGGGGCCCCTGAAAATAGGTGTCATGTTGTGTGATTTGGTGGTTTTTATAGGAAGTTTACTATAAACCCAGTTGGCCATGGTTTGGATGATGCCAGATTAAACCTGGTCTTTACAATGGGTTAGTTTTATGAACAGAGCCTCATTCTTTGTATTCATTTCATGATGACTAGAGCTGCACAATGTTGGAAATGAGTGCGATATGGGTGTCAGGTATTGCAATAACGATGTTTTTCCCTCATTTGCATATTTTCTCTTTTCTTTTCCAGGTATAAAGGATAACAATTAGGCACTCAACTCTTTTTTTATATTAAAATATAGTAGCTTAGGTACAAATATAGACACATTGGAGACTTTTGGAGCGTTAAAACCTGGAGTTGTTTTGTCCATTACTCTGTAAACCATAAAAATACATGGAATTTTAAACATTTCAGACATTTCATTCACCTTCATGTATTTGGGAATGAAATTGAGAAAAGGCAGACTGCTCTCTGTTCAGGGGGGTCAGATCTCAGAGTGAGCCGTTTGCTTTTGCAAGGAGGGGGGCCAGTCCAAGAAATGGGTGTTTTTTGGAAACTGTTATGTTATGGATATTACACAACGCAAAATTTTATCAACAAAGCCCTTAGAATAGACTGTGTAAAGGGCAAAATAGCAGAATATGGGACCTTTAAGGTTTAACCAGTAGAAATGATTGCACTTGTTATCGCGATAATTTAAAAACATATTTCAATATATTGTGCAGAGCTAATCAGCACATTTATTTAGTGTACAGTTAGCATGTAACATAAGGGCATTGTGTAGCTGCCCCTGGTGCAGGGTCAGTGGTAGTTTGGCCTTTGCCCACGGCTAGCTGTTTAGATTTTGCCTCGTGGTTTTCACACTCTACAGTCTCCTAAGTCCCGGGTTTATTAAACTGATCGCTCTGTGCGTCAGTCAAATGCAAATCAGAGGCTGGACGATCACTTTACTGAAAGTTAGTGCTGCGCTCTCCCTGTGCAGTGACTGCTTTGTGTCGTGTTGTACAGAGGAAACAGATTAATTAAGAACTGAACTGACTAGAATTCATTTCCATACAAAATGTGCAGGTCAAATAAAGTTCTTGTAAAAAGTATTAATTTAAGGAACAATGAAAATAAATGTAATATTATTTTGAAATTTTCTCGCGGACCACAGTTTGAGAATCACTGTTTAAAGGACAAATATTATGCAAAAACACACCTGGAGTAGCATAAGTTTGATTCCTGTTTGTCTGATGATGCTGGTTTGTAAATCCTCTCTCTCACACTGTGCTCTGAACTCCTTCGATGTGACGTCGATGATGCTGATGTCATTTATCCCAGAATCCTTTGCTGTTTTAAGTCGTTCTCATTGCCAGACAGATTTCTTCAGTTGCATGTTTAACCAGGAGGTACAATTATAACTGACAAAAAGTCGTAGTCAAACTATGGAAAACTATGCAAGATTTTTGGTGGAACTTATATCATTATGTTAACTACACATTTGAGTGAAATGTGAAGTCTCTAATCAGACGTGACAGTGAGGAGAGAAGCGCTTTGAACAGGTCTGGTAAAGGTGTGTGGACTTTAAAAACACAGAGGCTCATGTAAGAGCTTGTGTTCAGAGCCCAGTCATCCTGCTGCTGCTTTTATTATGCTGTATGGTGGAATATTAGGGCCACTTCTTAATTTTTAGAAAATAATTGCAACATTTTCTAACAGATTTGCATGTCTAAAATCTCATACATTTGCATGATCTTTTTCTCACTAATTTGCTACTACTTACATACAAATGTCTAAATGTGTGTTTAAACTGTACTATTTTCCATCTCTGGAGTGGTCCTATACTCTGGCACAATGTTGTTGCATGATGTGTACATTGCATGTTGTGAATTTGACTCTCATTTTTCATAAATAGGGCAGTGAAAGAACTTAAACTTAAATCATCTGAAGAGATGAAGACTTTGTTTTTATTTGAGGATTAAGACAAATGGCTTTAGAAATGTGAGCTCTGTATCAAGTTGACGCACTTGTCAGTTTTCCAGCAAACCTCATTTCTGTGCGGATTAATGCAGAGAAAATGTCCAAATGTTTTTAGTTTGTTTAGTTTGAATTGATTTTATTTCTCTGTTGATGTGCATTGATCCACTTCTCACTTGTATATCCACGTGTGTGACTTAACAGTGGCGGCAGGTTTTGATTGTGAATGGCCAATGAAGGCTTGTGCAGATGAATACAGCCGTGGTCTCTAACCGTGTGTGTCTGTGATAAATAACCTCCTCTGCTCCAGTCTTTATTAAAGGAGTGTTCTTCCCCAGAGTCAGCACAGTCCCCTCCTCCCCCTCAGGCCATCATTAGACTCCAGTGTAGTGCAGCCGACGCTCCAGCACTTTAACATAAAGCTTTTCACTTCCTCTGTGGCTCCAGAAACACAGACCTCATCACCCAGAGCCTCCATTTATTATTCCTTATTCAGACCTTTTAACTACTTTTGAACACTAAGCCTGGGGAATTGTGTAGATTAAAGGTGCACTATGTAACTATTTTAGTTGCTTTGCCTTGAAAGTGCCAGAGTATGGCATTATACTGCATGTTCTCTCAAACATGCTGAGTAAACTTAAGATAAAGTCCTGACTAGGAGTCGGCAATTCTGACAAAAATGAATATCTCATTATTTAGTAATATATATTTTAACGGTATTGTGACAATATTTTGACAACGCATCAACAAGTGTCAATGTTGAGGTTCAGACGTCTCACAAAACATGAATGGACCATAAAATGAACCACAAAAGTACAAAAATATAACCTTGTCTGGAAGATTACACTAGAGATGTATATGTCATTTAGCTGTCAGCTCTTTTTAGTGATAGTTTTAATTATAGACAATATACTCAATATTTTAATTTTGCATAGCTCCAAAACAATAGTTGCAGTAATATCAATTTTTCAGTTTACCTCCCACATCCGTCCCTGACCAAGCCTCGCTCGACTAAGTTTACGCCTGTTTACTCAAAAACGTTTAGTTCCACCAGCTGATGTCACAAGGTGGTTATCTCCTCCAGTCCTTCTTCACTAGACTTACCTCCTCTACAAATACCTCGGCACAATGAGCGATAATCAGCTGAATCAGAACTTAGCACTACAGCCAAGTTTGTATTTTTTAAGAAAACTTTTAATGTTGACATCACAATGTTGAGACTATTTTAGAAATGTTCAGTTGAAAGCATTTTAACTTATTAACTCCATTCAGTGCTGGGTGGAGCATTTTCTCTGCAAAACCAACAAACTACAGCTGATTGTGAGACTAGGAAGTAAGATTTCTCGGAAATGAATGTACAGCATCTCCTTTTTGGTCGACAGATACACTTTAAACAATTTTTAAAGGCCTGATGAAGACCTTCACAGGTAGAAAGGTGCTGGCGTCCCTCTGTTAAATAAAGGACTTTTATACTGACATCAGAGTGCCTCGGACTGCTCATCAGAGCCCTGTAATTTGAAAATGCACATTCTGTTTACTTTGGAGGCTCGATCACATGTCTTCTCACACTTTAAAATTTGTTCAGAAGATTGTGATGGACACACAGTCCTTTGTGGTTTGAATAGTCTCCTACATCAGGACAAATGTTTGTGACTCTTTGAATGAAGACCAAGGCTTTGCAGGCTTTGTCTGACGCAGTTCTTAACCCTGTTACTGACACTTGGACAGTGCTTTAACGTCACCTTTTCTCCTGCAGCCTCCGTCTTCTCTTGCCATTGTGGAGTGATTTTACGTGCAAAACAAATTCCCCTCGACACAATAAAGGTTTCATTCATTCAGTGATATTGTCTTGCAGCTAATGTGTTTGCCCCTCAATCTGCGGGTTGCTAGTTCCAACCTAGTTCCAACCCTGCTGTTGTGTTCTTAGGCAAGACACTATGTAGATTATCATTAGTGTGTGTGACTATGGCTGGCCTTCAGAATAAAAGACAATCCCTGTTTCTTTTTGTGTTGCAGAATTTTTTATGTGTCCCATGACTCGCAGGACCTGAAGATCTTCAGCTACATCGCCCGAGACGGACAGAGCAACGTGTTTCGCTGCAACGTCTTCAAGTCCAAGAAGAAGGTAGGGCCTCGTCCACACACCTGAAGAACACAACGCAGCTCAAACAGCACCAACAAACGACACCAACAAACAGCACCAACAAACGACACCAGCAAACGACACCAACAAACGACACCAACAAACAGCACCAACAAACGACACCAGCAAACCGCACCAACAAACGACACCAGCAAACGACACCAGCAAACAGCACCAACAAACGACACCAGCAAACAGCACCAACAAACAGCACCAACAAACGACTCCAGCAAACAGCACCAACAAACGACACTAACAAACGACACCAACAAACCGCACCAACAAACCGCACCAACAAACAGCACCAACAAACAGCACCAACAAACAGCACCAACAAACAGCACCAACAAACAGCACCAACAAACAGCACCAACAAACGACACCAACAAACAGCACCAATAACCAGCACCAACAAACAACACCAACAAACGACACCAGCAAACAGCACCAACAAACAGCACCAACAAACCACACCAACAAACAAAGGAACAAAAATGCGAAGACAATTGTATCGCCTATCATTACGTTTCTGTTTAAAGGGGCACTCTGTAGCATGGCCTCCATTGAGACGACCCTAGGGGTGTTCATAGTTCATGGTTAACCAGGTAACTGGTCACCTCACTGAATGCTAAACCATGTGAAAACACTTTGCCCTGTTCACTGGCATGTTTTCTGTGCCCTGCCTCCTGTGTTTTGTTGTAATGTATGCCATTGCTGAACTGCAAAAATTATGGATTTATTTCATGAGGCTGAATCGCCTGAGTGATACTGCAGTAATTATGGACTAGTATTAATCATACTTGATGTATTTAACTTGGATCTCACATTAGTTTGTGAGTGGAACTATTGATTTTTTAACAGCTCAAACTAAGTGTTTAACGTTAGCATCTTTATACCAAGAAACATGATGTTGATGCTTTCATTTGTGTCATTCAAAGACCTGTCTCTGCATTTACTCTCC
Organism: Rhinogobius similis; assembly: GCA_019453435.1. NCBI lineage: Eukaryota > Metazoa > Chordata > Actinopteri > Gobiiformes > Gobiidae > Rhinogobius > Rhinogobius similis. The sequence goes on from CM033623.1 coordinate 1,068,325, forward strand.
CACTGTGGTCTGTGATCTAACATACAACATAATCAGTTCACTGACTATTGACCGCTAAAGGCTCCAGCTTATGGTTAAAGAAAAGTTTGAAAATGTGCTTCATTAGCAGATCAACATCAGAAAAGTGAAATATCATAACTTCAAAGGACACATATTCTGCTACAGTGACTATTTTAACAATGTTCCATCATCAAAACATACCTGAAGTAGCATTCCATTGCACACACGCTGTTTTAAGGAATGTTCATTAGAAAATCCTCCCCCTCCGTGTGTCAAAAACACTTCCTGCTGAACTTCCTGGATCTGGGATCTATTTTTGGATCATCTATGTCACTTATCAGAGAATCTTCTGCTGTTTTAAGTCCTTAAATCATCGCCAGATTTGTTCTGAACATTTCTGCCTCTAAACATGATAGCTGCTGCTGCTAGCTTGATAATTATGAGGAGCATATTTGCTTAAAATAAATAAGTGTCTTTCCAGACTGCTGACAAAAAAATTAATTATTTCATATTAAACTTTTTGTTTGTTTGTTTTAAAACATGAAGTGGCAAATTTAAGGTACTCAAGAGCATGTGTAGCGGCTACCAGCTCCTATGAAGCCGCTGAGGTTCAAAGTTGGTGTGTCCTGTAACTTGAATGACGGGCTGTTACGCATAAAGACGCTGGATCCAGATACTTTCGTTGTACATTTAATTTCGTTATGTAGCGTTGAAAGCAAAATAAACGGATATGGACACAGAGGACAGGAATATTGCAATGGCCAGTAGTGGACTGAGCAACTTAAACCAGAAAAATATATTAGCGGACAACAAAAATTACAGCTACCCAGAACCAACCTCTCTCCCTGCTCTGCGTCCCAGGTGAGTTCCCTTTCACACTTCCGTTCACGCACACCCCTGCCCACGTGACCCCCTCGCACTCCTCTCGGGAAGCAGCCACACGCCCATTCACAAAGTGCCTCAACCTCACAACCTGTCTCCTATAACATGTTTAAAGTCTAATAACAATACAAAAAATGCATAATATTTTTCCTTTCATGTAGCTCAGGTCAGGTCTATGGTCGCTTACATTTCCACATTCACAGCAGAAAATGATGCCATTCAACTCCTAAAGGGTGATTATTGTCAATTAAAGGACTTCAGCCTGCGGCTGCAGTGATGCACTCTAGATGACACCTCCACTGAAACCAGGGCAACAGGACCTGCTGCTTCTCTCACCTCTGGTTTGACTTGTTGCTGTTACTTAGATTGACCTTAGGCTCTTCAGATATGGAAATAAAAACATAAAATAAACATTGTTGATATCTCAGCAGTAAGAGTGGAAAGTGGAGAATGAATCATCACTAGAGGGGACTCATTAGACTTACAGCTGCTGTTGCCCTGGATAAGACGAGGTGGCCTGAGCCTCCAAAATGGACCGATTTGTGTTTTTCTGGACTCTTTTGTGTCATACAGCTGTATTGCCATGGTAACTACACAGACATAACATTGGTGGACATCCGGGGCTGACGCCTCCGTCTGTTTGAGAGAGTCCGGTGATGGCAGAACATGTTCCAGTGTGCTGCCTCTGCTCCAGCCTCATTATCAAGAGCACGGTTCAGTCTGCGGTCTCACACACAGAGAACGCTTCTACTCGAGACTTTTTTATTCTTGTCTCTGTGCTTTTACTCAAGTAACAAAACTTCTTCCACCACAGATACTACTACTCATGTACTGTACGTGTAAACTGTTTTCAAGAGATAAACTCTAAAATGAGACAAACTAAATCATATGTGAAGGAGCAGAACAAGAGACACAAATGTCCTTTCATATTGTCAACATAAAGTTTTTGTCACTTGTGAGAAGTGGAAAAGTATGGGCCCTTAAAACTAGTCTGAGAAGTTCAATTTTATAAAAAGTTACTAATTCATTCATGAATGAATGAATGAATACATTCCTCCTCTGTGGAAATCCTGGAGTGCTAATGAGGAGAATGGAGGGACACAGCCCAATGCTGTAACTGAAACGCCGTTTACAGTAATGAGCTGCTTTTTATATTAATTGGCGCTGACCATTAAACTTCCACGAGCCTCACAGTGGTTGGGTTCAGTGAGTGCAGCAGATAAATTGCGCGCGCTACGTTTATGGAAATCCTGTAATCCAGGGTAAACCAGCACAGTTTGGGCTTTGTTCTTAAACATATCCGCTGGAGCTTATGTGTGTGGAGTGTAAACTTGGATTTGTTATTGGTATTATTGACTGACTTTGGCAAGCGAGTCTTGAGTTCACAAACTTTGATGTTTGTGAAAAAATACTTGCTCTGGCTCAGACACTGGTGGGGGTGAAAAGGAGAAGAAGCTGTCTTAGTTCTTTTAATACAATGATTTTACAATATGGTTAAAATGCCTTAAAGGACTTGACAAGATTCATAGTGATATTATAAAAACAGAGCAGATTTGTCAGTTTTAATATTTTCACATGTGCCACATTCAAATATTCCTTCTATCAATCACTTTCTTTTATGTCTGTCTTTCTTTTTTTTATATTTGACAAAAGCTTTCCAAAAACTGAAGGGAATCAAATTGAGTTCATCAATTAACAAAGACCGTTTCACACATTCACAGGAGGACGTGCTGTGATTTTAACTATTATAAATTCAACATTTTACTTTGTCCTCAAGAAACAGTTTGGTGATTGTTACTTTTTTAGTTGGACTTGAAATTGAAATCACAATTTGAATGGTTACAAAATGTACTTGTAAAAGCTGCTAAACTATAGCACATACATGTTCTGAAACACATCGGATTCTTGGATTAGTTTAACAGCTCACATTTCTGCTTCGGGACGAGTTTGAAATGTGCACTATGAACTGAATGTTACTAAAACAAATCCAATCACAATGCTCGTCAGTAAAATTGTGATAATATCTTTGTTCAAACTTGAACAGCAAGCGCAGCAGCAGCAGGTGATTTTCCTGTAAGCCACCTCAGATCTGCAGCTGCTGATGGCACCTCCAGCTTTGGGCTCCATTCTGGATTAAAGAATGTATTTGACAGCCCAGTGAGTCATTTTAGCCTAAGTGGTGCACAAACAAACACCCACAGGAATCTCAGCAGATACGAATGCTGCGAGCGATGGGTCAGACGATGATTTCCTGCCCCCGGCCTGCAGGGGGAGCGTGGCTGAGTGGGAGGATGTGAACAGATTCATTCCCTCTCTCTAATGGTAAGTTACTTCTTTTGCCACAGGTGCCCTGGGCTGATTAGCAGAAGAGTGGCAGCCATTCGAATGTACTGAGTATATTTAGCAGAATTTTCTGGTGGGCCAGAGGCTTGATTTCAATTCTGTTTATTTTATTTTACAGTTGCCTCAAAGAGCTTTCCAAAATTGTGGATTTTACGTACGAGAATTAGAAAATCAAACAATGAAACTGTAATCTTTGTGAAGCAGATTAATTGAAATTCACTGGAATTAAGCAAGTGGATAACTTTCCCAGAGCATCCCCTGTCCTTAGATGCTCCTTCTGCAAGGAAAAACTACAAAAACCCTGTGGGACAAAATAGAAACCTGGAGAAGAACCAGTGAAGGAATATATCCAACTCACATAAACTGACAGGCTGCAGATGGTTCTGTACTGACGCGCATTCATTTGCAGATGGACTGTGGAGCCATAAATACTCAACACCGAGGGATAGTTTGGCTCATCTAATACAGAGAGAGGTCAAGTTAGGAGCGTCCAACCAGGCCAAGTGTCCAACCAGGAGAGGGGTCGAGGAATGTCCAACCAGGCGAGGAGCACAAACTTTGGTTAGGAGCGTCCAACCAGGTGAGAAGCATCCAACCAGGCGAGGAGCGTCCAACCAGGCGAGGAGCGTCCAACCGAGCGAGGAGCGTCCAACCGAGCGAGGAGCGTCCAACCGAGCGAGGAGCGTCCAACAAGGTGAGGAGCGTCCAACCGAGCGAGGAGCATCCAAGCAGGCGAGGAGCGTCCAACTGAGCGAGGAGCGTCCAACCAGGTGAGGAGCGTCCAACTGAGCGAGGAGCGTCCAACTGAGCGAGGAGCGTCCAAGCAGGCGAGGAGCGTCCAAGCAGGCGAGGAGCGTCCAACCAGGCGAGGAGCGTCCAACCAGGCGAGGAGCGTCCAACCAGGCGAGGAGCGTCCAACCAGGCGAGGAGCGTCCAACCAGGCGAGGAGCGTCCAACCGAGCGAGGAGCTTCCAACCAGGCGAGGAGCGTCCAACCAGGCAAGGAGCATAAACTTTGGTTAGGAGCGTCCAACCAGGTGAGAAGCGTCCAACCAGGCGAGGAGCGTCCAACCAGGCGAGGAGTGTCCAACTGAGCGAGGAGAGTCCAACCAGGCGAGAAGCGTCCAACTGAGCGAGGAGCGTCCAACAAGGTGAGGAGCGTCCAACCGAGCGAGGAGCATCCAAGCAGGCGAGGAGCGTCCAACTGAGCGAGGAGCGTCCAACAAGGTGAGGGGCGTCCAACCGAGCGAGGAGCATCCAACCAGGCGAGAAGCGTCCAACTGAGCGAGGAGCGTCCAACAAGGTGAGGGGCGTCCAACTGAGCGAGGAGCGTCCATCCGGGCGAGGAGCGTCCAACCAGTTTTCAGATTTTCAAGATCTAATTTGAATAAATATGACCCAGTATTTGCTGTATTTTTGTAATTAAAAATAGTATAATTTTGTGGAATAGGGTCTAATAAGACCAATATCCAATATTAAACCTGATTTAACATGCTTTGACGCTTTAATTATTTTTCATTTCCCTTGGGGGGTCTCGAGTCGGTTGCATGGCTACTTTGGGGGCCCGGCCAGAAAAGATTGGAAACCCCTGCTTTAGAGCGTCAACTCAGGCGAGGAGTCCAGAGAGTCCAACGAGGAGTGTTATCTCCAGTTAAAGACCTGTCACGTTTCACACTTTCCCAATGCATTGTGATCTATACTGGCCTCTAGTGATCAGCGCTGGACACTACTTAGGCTTTATTTGACTGGACAGTACAGTGTGAATGGGGATGAGACTGGGGAATGACATGCAGTAAATGACTACTGCTGGACATTCGGACATCACTAGAAAGTGGCAGGAGCCCTAAATAGTGTGTACATATGTAGGGAATAGAGTAGACATTCAGACAGAAACATGAACAATCACTCACAGGACAAAATCACACAGGAAGAGAGCGATATCGGTCTTGGCCATTGATACAACAATTGGCCAGAAAAGGAATCAAATTGGCAACCTTATGGTTCTAAGATGACTCTAACACTGAGCCACTGTGGCCCTCAGTGATTTGACTGTAATCATATGTTAGCTACCCAAAAGACACAACAACGGTATGCACTCGGGTCTTGTTTGAAATAAAAGGATGGGTCCAGTGCGACTCTGGAAGGGCATCAGACAAAGTCCTCCGTAATAAAAAGGATTGTTCTGTGTTGAGTTTGAGTAAAAGCCCTGCAGCACTTCTCTTTCAATCGCCACTTCTCTTCTATGTCTCGTCCATATAATTTAGTTTCACTTTGATGACAAGATTCTGCTCCACTTGAGTTGTACAGTTCATCAGCTGTGTGTACTCGAGCCGGCCTGTAGTCTGCTGGACGATCTCACCGCAGACTGCACAGGACCAGCGGGAAATGCCATGCATTTACATCCCTGATAGTAAATAGGAGTAAACATACTTTGCTCGTTCACACTTTGTGTCCTCTGTGTGCTGGTTAAAGCTGTGTAACCCAGGGGCAGTTATTTTAGTCCCCTTTTTAAACAAGTTAGAGCACAAGCTTCATATCTTGCCTTTAGTATCATATTCTTTAATTCAAATACCACAGAAACAGTCATTTTACTTTATCCTCCTCCTGATGTTTACTTTATGACTTTTAGACATTGACAGATAATTATGCTTTTTCTGGTATTGAGCAATAATATCACACACTTTGGTCATTATTGTGCATTTTGTGGTATTTATTTTTTGAAAAATGGTCCGATCCTTTTTGAGCACTCAAAATGTTTCACTCGTCCCTGTGATAGGTGCAAATGAAACATTCAAGCCTCAAAGGAATGAAATGACTAAATTTAAAGAGCTAGGCAGTTGCACAGGCCATATTTCTTACTAACTGGGCAATGTTTTAGTAGTACGTGGTGTGCCGTGGTATCTTTTACACTCACTCACACAAAAGTGTGTCACAATTCAATAAAGGTTTAAAAACAGAATCACTCAAAAATACACATTTATAACATTGTTACAAGCTCATATTGATCATTATTATATATTTTTGCATTATTTGTCTCCATTTAGTATTTTTCATTTTACTTCATCCTATTGGAGTCTCTCTCACCCCAGTCACACTCTCACCCCAGTCACACTCTCACCCTGGTCACACTCTCAACACCTGACACTCACACCCCAGTCACATTCTCACACCCCAGTCACACTCTCACACCAGTCACATTCTCACACCAGTCACACTCTCACACCAGTCACACTCTCACCCCAGTCACACTCTCACCCCAGTCACACTCTCACCCCAGTCACACTCTCACCTCAGTCACACCCTCACCTCTGTCACACTCTCACCTCAGTCACACTCTCACACCAGTCACACTCTCACACCGGTCACACTCTCACACAGTCACACTCTCACACCAGTCACACTCTCACACCAGTCACACTCTCACACCAGTCACACTCTCACACCAGTCACACTCTCACCCCAGTCACACTCTCACCCCAGTCACACTCTCACCCCAGTCACACTCTCACCTCAGTCACACCCTCACCTCTGTCACACTCTCACACCAGTCACACTCTCACACCAGTCACACTCTCACACAGTCACACTCTCACACCAGTCACACTCTCACACCAGTCTCACACTCACCTCAGTCACACTCTCACCTCAGTCACACTCTCACACCAGTCACACTCTCACACCAGTCACACTCTCACCTCAGTCACACTCTCACCTCAGTCACACTCTCACCTCAGTCACACTCTCACACCAGTCACACTCTCACACCAGTCACACTCTCACCTCAGTCACACTCTCACCTCAGTCACACTCTCACCTCAGTCACACTCTCACACCAGTCTCACTCTCACACCAGTCACACTCTCACACCAGTCACACTCTCACCTCAGTCACACTCTCACACCAGTCACACTCTCACCTCAGCCACACTCTCACCTCAGTCACACACTCAGACCTGACACTCTCACCTCAGTCACACTCTCACACCTGACACTTTCATACCAGTCACACTCTCACACCAGTCACACTCCAGTCACACTCTCGTCACACTCTCACCTCAGTCACACTGCAGTCACACTCCAGTCACACTCTCACACCAGTCACACTCTCACCTCAGTCACACTCCAGTCACACTCTCAGACCTGACACTCTCACCTCAGTCACACTCTCACACCAGTCACACTCTCACCTCTGTCACACTCTCAGACCTGACACTCTCACCTCAGTCACACTCTCACACCTGACACTTTCATACCAGTCACACTCTCACACCAGTCACACTCCAGTCACACTCCAGTCACACTCTCACCTCAGTCACACTCTCACCCCAGTCACTCTCTCACACCTGACACACACACTCTCACACCAGTCACACTCTCACACCTGACACACACACTCTCACCTCAGTCACACTCACACACCAGTCACACTCCAGTCACACTCTCACACCAGTCACACTGCAGTCACACTCCAGTCACACTCTCACACCTGACACACACACTCTCACCTCAGTCACACTCACACACCAGTCACACTCCAGTCACACTCTCACACCAGTCACACTGCAGTCACACTCCAGTCACACTCTCACCTCAGTCACACTGCAGTCACACTCCAGTCACACTCTCACACCAGTCACACTCTCACACCAGTCACACTCTCACCTCAGTCACACTCTCACCTCAGTCACACTCTCACACCAGTCACACTCTCACCTCAGTCACACTCTCACCTCAGTCACACTCTCACACCAGTCACACTCTCACACCAGTCACACTCTCACACCAGTCACACTCTCACACCAGTCACACTCTCACACCAGTCACACTCCAGTCACACTCTCACCTCAGTCACACCCCAGTCACACTCTCACCCCAGTCACACTCTCACCCCAGTCACACTCTCACACCTGACACACACACTCTCACACCTGACACACACACTCTCACCCCAGTCACACTCTCACCTCAGTCACACTCTCACCTCAGTCACACACTCACACCTGACACTCACACCCCAGTCACACTCTCACCTCAGTCACACTCTCATCCCAGTCACACTCCAGTCACACTCTCACACCTGACACACTCTCACCCCAGTCACACTCCAGTCACACTCTCACACCTGACACTCACACCCCAGTCACACTCTTACCCCAGTCACACTCTCACCTCAGTCACACTCACACCTCAGTCACACTCACACCCCAGTCACACTCTCACCTCAGTCACACTCTCACCCCAGTCACACTCCAGTCACACTCCAGTCACACTCTCACCCCAGTCACACTCCAGTCACACTCCAGTCACACTCTCACTCCAGTCACACTCCAGTCACACTCTCACCCCAGTCACACTCCAGTCACACTCCAGTCACACTCTCACCCCAGTCACACTCCAGTCACACTCTCACACCAGTCACACTCTCACCTCAGTCACACTCTCACCCCAGTCACACTCCAGTCACACTCCAGTCACACTCTCACCTCAGTCACACTCTCACCCCAGTCACACTCCAGTCACACTCCGGTCACACTCTCATCCCAGTCACACTCTCACCTCAGTCACACTCTCACCCCAGTCACACTCCAGTCACATTCCGGTCACACTCTCATCCCAGTCACACTCTCACCCCAGTCACACTCCAGTCACACTCCAGTCACACTCCAGTCACACTCTCACCTCAGTCACACTCTCACCCCAGTCACACTCCAGTCACACTCCGGTCACACTCTCATCCCAGTCACACTCTCACCTCAGTCACACTCTCACCCCAGTCACACTCCAGTCACACTCCAGTCACATTCCGGTCACACTCTCATCCCAGTCACACTCTCACACCAGTCACACTCTCACCTCAGTCACACTCTCACCTCAGTCACACTCTCACCTCAGTCACACTCTCACCCCAGTCACACTCCAGTCACACTCCAGTCACACTCCGGTCACACTCTCATCCCAGTCACACTCTCACCTCAGTCACATTCTCACCTCAGTCACACTCTCACCTCAGTCACACTCTCACCTCAGTCACACTCTCACCCCAGTCACACTCCAGTCACATTCCGGTCACACTCTCATCCCAGTCACACTCTCACCCCAGTCACACTCTCACCTCAGTCACACTCTCACCTCAGTCACACTCTCACCTCAGTCACACTCTCACCCCAGTCACACTCCAGTCACACTCCAGTCACACTCCGGTCACACTCTCATCCCAGTCACACTCTCACCTCAGTCACATTCTCACCTCAGTCACACTCTCCTCTCAGTCACACTCTCCTCTCAGTCACACTCTCACACCAGTCACACTCTCCTCTCAGTCACACTCTCACCCCAGTCACACTCCAGTCACACTCCGGTCACACTCTCATCCCAGTCACACTCTCACCTCAGTCACACTCTCACCCCAGTCACACTCCAGTCACATTCCGGTCACACTCTCATCCCAGTCACACTCTCACCACAGTCACACTCTCACCTCAGTCACACTCTCACCTCAGTCACACTCTCACCCCAGTCACACTCCAGTCACACTCCAGTCACACTCCGGTCACACTCTCATCCCAGTCACACTCTCACCTCAGTCACATTCTCACCTCAGTCACACTCTCACCTCAGTCACACTCTCACACAGTCACACTCTCCTCTCAGTCACACTCTCACACCAGTCACACTCTCCTCTCAGTCACACTCTCACCCCAGTCACACTCCAGTCACACTCCAGTCACATTCCGGTCACACTCTCATCCCAGTCACACTCCAGTCACACTCCAGTCACACTCACACTCCAGTCACACTCCAGTCACACTCCAGTCACACTCCAGTCACACTCCAGTCACACTCCGGTCACACTCTCATCCCAGTCACACTCTCACCTCAGTCACACTCTCACCCCAGTCACACTCCAGTCACATTCCGGTCACACTCTCATCCCAGTCACACTCTCACCTCAGTCACACTCTCACCTCAGTCACACTCTCACCCCAGTCACACTCCAGTCACACTCCAGTCACACTCCGGTCACACTCTCATCCCAGTCACACTCTCACCTCAGTCACATTCTCACCTCAGTCACACTCTCACACAGTCACACTCTCCTCTCAGTCACACTCTCACACCAGTCACACTCTCCTCTCAGTCACACTCTCACCCCAGTCACACTCCAGTCACACTCCAGTCACACTCCGGTCACACTCTCATCCCAGTCACACTCTCACCTCAGTCACATTCTCACCTCAGTCACACTCTCACCTCAGTCACACTCTCACACAGTCACACTCTCACACAGTCACACTCTCCTCTCAGTCACACTCTCACACCAGTCACACTCTCCTCTCAGTCACACTCTCACCCCAGTCACACTCACACTCCAGTCACACTCCAGTCACACTCCAGTCACACTCCAGTCACACTCCAGTCACACTCCGGTCACACTCTCATCCCAGTCACACTCTCACCTCAGTCACATTCTCACCTCAGTCACACTCTCACCTCAGTCACACTCTCACACAGTCACACTCTCACACAGTCACACTCTCCTCTCAGTCACACTCTCACACCAGTCACACTCTCCTCTCAGTCACACTCTCACCCCAGTCACACTCACACTCCAGTCACACTCCAGTCACACTCCAGTCACACTCACACTCCAGTCACACTCCAGTCACACTCCAGTCACACTCACACTCCAGTCACACTCCAGTCACACTCCAGTCACACTCCAGTCACACTCCAGTCACACTCCGGTCACACTCTCATCCCAGGGACAGGCTTGGTCTTGGGTCTTCTTGAGAGGGGTCTGGCTGCAGACCTCCCACTTCTTTCCACAAATCAGACATAAACAAAGAAAGGCTATGAAAGCCGCTGCCTCTGCGTTATGATGTGATATTTATATTTGTATATTTTTCAAGCCAGGACAATACAGGTTTGTATAACAATATGGGCATTTTCATCATAGTTTATTACTATACATATTTTAAGTCAAAACAAATAGCATTTCTCTTTTTTGTCTGGTTTATGGACTGTATGTTAAAACAGGCTACAATTATAGGCTACTCTTGTTTAGGAGTAGCCTATAACTGTAGCCTAGGAGTAGACAAAGTAGCCCAAAGACAAAAAAACGTTCTCTTTATCGTGGTCTGGTTGTTGAGCTGCATAAGCAGAGCCTCTCTCCATCGCTGCTGAGGTGGGACGCAGTAACACACACATTTGGGAATTTCTTAAAAGATCCTGAGGATTGTGGAACAAAAAAATTACACCAGCAGTGAGCCGGAGGATTTGATAGGCTGTCCATCAAGACACTGGACGACCCTCAACCCAAATGAAGGCGGTTACTGGTGTCGACTGCAGCCCAATAACATCAGACACATCTGACACTGAAGGGCTTCAAAAACAAAACACGTCTTCAAAGTCCTCGTCTCCTTGAACGGCACAGAACTGTGGCTTGGACTTTACAAGAGACACAAACATGGGACACTGAAAGTGGAAGAAAGTTTGATTCTGATGAGAAAAAATGTAACCCTGATGGTCCTGATGGTTTAAACGTTACTGACACGACAAGATCCACCTGAGATGTTTTCTATGCGCTCTTTCTATAGAGGGTGGGGATAATTAAAGGAGGTGTAAACACATTTTTTTCTTTCACCTCCAAAAGTGAGAGCAGGAGCTTTCTGACAGGACATCCCTTGTGTTGTATTGTTGTTTAGTTCATGCTGGTTGTTTTTATAGCGACTCATCAACAGACATCATGTCACTTTTATCATTGCTTGGTGTTCAAGGAGCAACCGAGAAAAAAATACTGCTTCCAAGATATTGCTGTTAACCATCAGCCTACGTGACTTTTTCATATTTGGCCAAACATGTAAAAGGTGAGAGCTGAGGTTTTTGTATCTTTGAGTGTGGAACCAAATGAAAATGACAATGAGAGCAGACACTCTTAAGAGTTGTTCAATGAAACTGGAATATGAGAGAGTATGAAGTGCAGTGAAAGTCTCCATCAGAGCTGTGTGCAGTGTGCTGCCAGTGCCTCCTCCTGAACACACAGAAGATGCCTTATAACACACTAATGCAGTGTGGGATTCAGCGAGGCATTCAAGTTCATTAATGCCTGCATTTGATACAACCGCTTTCTTCCCTTCCTTGTACCCCCAGGCACATGAGACTCATGCCCCTGTATCTTTAGTGCCTACAGTCATCAATAATCAGAAATCTGTGATGTTTCTTATCACAATAAGCATAACATTCAAATTTTATTTTGATCTTTAACTCCTGAGAATGTGAAAAAAGATACAAAACTTGAGAAGAAGTGTATAAACCTATATTGACCTGATTAAACTTATTTTTTTGTCACTAAATAAAAGGAAGCAGTTATCAGAGAAGGGAACGGTTAGGACGGACCAACTGTAGCCCCTCTATTCTATCTACTGTAAAACTGCCCTGAATGAGATGTGAACCCACGAGTGTGTGAGAGACCCATGCATCAGAGAGCGGGGGAGGCAGGGGGAGGCAGGGGGAGTGAGGACAGAGCAGAGCTGAGGATGAAGTGCAAAGGAATGGTGGAGCAACAGCAACCCGTCCTGTTCACACACACACTCACAAATGAGAGTCAAATACCTCATCAGGAGGATGAGCCCATTGTCAGCCGTGAACATTATGGACAAATGAACTGCATTAGTTCGATTACTGTAAGATACTGTAAATCAAAGACCGTTTGATGCACATATCACAAAGAACGAACAACAAAATACTACTTTAAAATGACAAGTACATCTGACTATTTGCAAAATACCAATTATAAAAAATAATAGACTAAACCTAAAATGACAAAAGAAGGTTGAATTGCATAAAGTTTATAGAGTGAATGTTTCCCCTTTGATTCCTGTGTGCCACAGTGGCATCTCCTGCAGAGTGGTCTTCATCTCAGAGGAAACATCTCGAGAGGTACGTCTGTAAAATAAAGACCACATATAACTTGTACTTCAGAACAATGTTTAAAAAAAACAAACTCTTGTATTTTACATCAGTATCATATTTTAAGTGTTTAAAAAAACTAAGTCCCACACATATACTCCGACCCTCACTGTGATTGGTCCATAGCATGCATTATAAAGTATTAAAGGACAAATGGTATGCATTATTTGTTTTGTTATAATGTTTTAAATATGCTCTTGAGTATCTTTACATTGACATCTCATGCTCACAAATTATTATTATAATTTTTTTTACAAAGAACAATATAACTTTAGCGCTGCCTTGGGAGACCCAGTTAACTTAGCTGTGGCTGCAGAGGGAATTATACAAGTCTGTATCACACAGTGCTATATAATGTAGCAGTGTGAGCTGTGACACAGTTGTAGTGATCGTGTTTAGACGGAAGAGCACTTTGTGTTACATCTCTCTGAAAGCTCTTTAGAATTACAGTTCCCAAAGCTTCTTGCAGAGTTTCGGCTAGTTCACCCAGCTAAACTTAGCACTGAGAACCCGCTGTTAGCCTGATTTCAAAGTACACTTTGTGTCAAAATACCATTAAACTTGGCGCTCTGTGAAGCTACTGCAGCTGCAAAGTGACATCGGCCTGTGGCCAGAGGTGTCTGGGGTACGCTCTTCTCTGGGCGTCCTCAGTCAGAGCTCCAGGGTCATACACGGAATTTATTATGCAACAGTTTGTGAGTCCACCAGTTGTTTCAGAGGAAAGAAATATGTACGTTTACTCAGAAAGATGAAAACGGCAGAGGTGAAAATACCAAAGGAGAAAACAAAGAGACTTTATTTCAGAAACTGCGATAAAACTGATTCAAACAGTTTTATCAGAGCCTCAGGCTGTGCACTTTGTGTGAGGAAAGATGAGTCAGGTTTTATGTTCACAAAGATACAGACAAATAAACCATAGACATGTTGAGTGTCATGTGTGAGGGAGAGGTTTGAAAGAGGAGACTGGTGGTTCAAGCCCCCACTGCATGTTGTCGTGTCATTGGGCTAGACACTTCCACCAGCTTCACTCTGGTCTACTCTGCTCTCACCTGGTTTGGAGCGTTTCCACCTGCTCTTAGTCCAAACCCTCCAACAGAACCTCCGCACCTCTTGGTCTGGGCTTGTATCTCCAGCTCACGTCTCTGTCATTTTATTGTAGGGATTTTCAAACATTAAAGTTAAGCCTGAAGTATCGTCGTGGCACTGTGCAAAGAGCCTATTAAAGCCACAACAACGTATGAGTCCACTTTAATATTTGATTAAATAAAGCCCTACAAGCCAGACAAACAGCGGCATTCAAATTCTAAAGACCGTAAAGGCTTTGGGAGTCAAATGTGGCACATCTCTGAGTTATGAGCCCAGAGTGTAGGTCACATGTTAATTCCATTCACACTTGGGTCGTGTTCTGCATCACGCTGTCGGTAACGCTGCTCTGGCCTCTGCACTGTAAACCTGACGCACGCAGCTTTTTCACTGCACTGAACAAAATACATTTTATTTGCTACAAGCGTTTACTAGCTCTTTTATTACTGTGTCCTGATTTAATCCTTGGTCAGTATTTGGTCACCGCTATAATTTATCACCGCAAAATAAATCCTAACAGCACATTTGATTCTAATAAGAGCGTTCATAAATCAGTGTGTGGCGCTGAGTGCAGAGCGCGCACTTCCCTCTCAAAGCCATAGTGTGTGGGCCGACTGCCACAAAGGCCTGAGCACAGTCACACTGTACAGCACCAAACAGCAGCGTGAGTGTGACACTTACTTATTATGACGTTTCATGAGGAATAAATATAGGATCGCAGCACTGGGTAAACACTGCGGGGAAGCTTATACAGCACTAAGGATGTTGTTGGTGCCGTTTATCGAGTAAACTGTGAACAAAAACATTCTAAAGTGGGACATAATGTGATTTTGTTTCGTTTCGAGAAACTGGGATTAACTTCAGAATATCACACAATGAGAAAAACCCAGGTGTTTTTGTCAAAGTAAAAGCACTCAGAGACATGTGTGAGCATTTGGTCTGTTCTTTGTAACAGAAGACCAAACTAACTGACCTTACTAACCTTTTATTTTCATCCTAAAGTCTGAATGAAATGTGACTTCCATTCTATTCACTCTTTTATGTATTATTTTTTGTGAAATCATAAACAACAGTTCATCTTTGAAAATGTGTCATGGTCAGTGCTTTTTTTTGCCTCCAGTCTGGAATTTTGAACATTTTGGTTTGATTTCTATTGCTTTTGTGATTACTTGACTTGTTTTATGACATTTCTAATCACACACTTGCAGACTGACAGTTTACTTTACCATTTCCAACTAAATTATATATTTTGCTGGAAATGGTAAAGTAAACTGCCAGTCTGCAAGTGCATGTTTCCTGCCCCATCAGCCCTCAAATAAGAAAACATGTATTGAAGTAGAAACATCTTCAATATCCAGCTAATCAACAAACTAAATCTCAAATCCCCAAAGATAAATCTAATCCGGGTCATTTAAAGAGGGGGTTATTAATTGTTAATACACAGCACAGATCACCATGTTACCTTTTGTTGGTTTGAAAATGGTACATTCGCTGAAAACAACATATTCAAACATTTATTCAGTTTCAGTTTTGTTTTTCACATTTTGAGTCCTGCTCCTCATGCCAAGCCCCTCCCCCTCCATGGTGTCAGCACGACACAAGCCCCTCCCCCTCCACAGCGTCGGCACGACACAAGCCCCTCCCCCTCCACAGCGTCAGGGATGACACAAGCCCCTCCCCATCCACAGTGTCGGCACGACACAAGCACACACGGTTTATAATAACGTAAAGCACAAAAGAGAGCAACTCACCAAACTTCTCTTAAGTGTTGGGAGGAAATCCTTCTTTGGAGTCCGTGTTTTAGTTCGTCCATTAGCAAACAGTCCTTGGTTAAATGGTGTAACAAACAAAGCGCACTTTCTCCGATGGTGTCCTTCACTAAAACAAACTCTGGCCACTTTTCACCGAGTTGCCTCGTTCTTGAAAAAATAAGTGTGTCCTCTGTCCATCCAAATGCACGTTCTGTCTGGACACATTTTCAATAAAAAGCCAAACAGAAAAGTAGCGTTAAAAAGTCTGTGCTGTAGCTGCAGCTATGACCAGCACAGCTCTGCTCCCCCTCCCCTCACAGAATACCTGATGGGAGGAGCCGTGCGTGTGGGAGGAGCCGTGCGTGTGGGCGTTACAATGTGTGCGCTGCAGAATGGTTCAAAAATAGGATTCAGATAGTTTAATAGAATAGTGCACAGGAGAGTACTCAAACATGCTTGAATTCCATTTCAAACCACTTTTCTGACGAGGGAATAACATTATAACAGTAGAAAGCTGTAAAAAGGTGATTTTGCTTAATGCCCCTCTTAGAGTGAGGCCTGTGCTCTGTGTCCTTGTGGAGGTGAGAGGAGATGCCTCTGATAAAAGCCACTCAATCTCCCTCGTTCTGCTAAATACACCTGACACTGCGGCTCCTAAAGCTGAAAGGGCCCCCGAGTAACCAGCCTTTGTCCTTGGGCCCTTGGGCTTTGGATAGTGCAGGCCCCTGATGGACAATTCTTAGGGACGGGGGAAAAGAATCACATTTTCTTGGCTCAGCTCTGTGTGGTTTAAAAACAGACTTTATGTCAGGGATTCAAGATTTCACGTTCCGTTGGAGAAAATGCCCTCAAGCAAAGGACCTGAACTTCACATATGTTGTTGCCATGGCAACATGGGACACATTGTTTTTTGCGTAAAGTATTAGTAGGCCTGTTGGTTTTGCATCGGTGATTCACTCATTCGCTCATCCACTGAGCGCCAACACTCCTTATCAGAGGTTCAGATCCCGAGGCATCTGTACTTGGGTCCAGATCTGGATCAGAGTTTGCCTTTTCATGGCCCAGGCTTGTGTTATCAAAATCTTGTTTTTTTAAATAATTAATTTGCTCTAATATAGTCAAAAAACAAGTATTATTTCTGTGACTGCTTCTATCAGTGAAATTAAAGTTTTAATGAATTTAAAGGTCCCATATTGTGCTATTTTGCCCTTTACACAGTCTATTCTAAGGGCTTTGTTGATAAAATTTTGCGTTGTGCAATATCCATAACATAACAGTTTCCAAAAAACACCCATTTCTTGGACTGGCCCCCCTCCTTGCAAAAGCAAACGGCTCACTCTGAGATCTGACCCCCCCGAACAGAGAGCAGGCTGCCTCCCCCTCCCAACCCGTGACGAAGCCTAGAGCGGAGATGGTGCATGCGCCGTGTGCTCCGGTAAACAGCGATACACAAACACTGAATAAACATTTTCTCGTCCTGACGGTGCATCGTGCTGAGTCCTACGTCCTGATCTGACCTGGAGTTTGACGTGCTCCAGGGCCTCGATGACGGACGTTGCCGTTTGGTAAATAACAAGCTAACTCTTCGATCTGTCGTATCCATCGCGTAATTACTGTGTAGCATTAGCATTAGCTGTTTTTATTCTGCGGCTGCGCACTTCCCGGAGGCGTGGCTTAAACACCGCGTCATCCTGGTGAAGCCGCGTCATCTTAGTGAGGAGCCCCCGTCTGCTGCTCAGCCGAGGGGGATGGAAAAGACAGTTCTCTAGTGAAAACATGCGGGAATCAATCAAAAAACCACTTTGGGCACAACATACGAGGCCCAAATAGCACTGGAGGAAGGTTAAAACCTCTGAAAAGTCGATTTTGCATGTTATGGGACCTTTAAAGGTGAACTACATTTATGTTGGAGGGCTCCGTGGAGATATAGTTAGTCATTTGCGACAAACTGCTCAACAGAGTGACTAATGTGTGTTTGTGTGGTGTTCACAGAGTCAGGCGATGCGGATCGTCAGGACCGTGGGCCAGGCCTTTGAAGTGTGCCACAAACTGAGCCTGCAGCACACCCAGCACAGCACCCAACCCAGCACCCAGCCCAACGGAGCAGGCCTGGAGGAGGGCACCACCCCAGGGGGTATGGACCAGCGCTTACCCACAAATACACCTATAACACTCCTCACAGCCATTAGACAGACCGGAGGGACACAGGTCTGTCTCATGGCTGAGCTCTCTTTTTGGTCTTCAGTGTTTGACAGTATCTATACGTGAGCGCTCGTGTGACAAATGCCCTGGTCTAGAGCCTCTTAGACTTATGCACACTGAGGAAGGAAGTACTAATGGAACAAATGCAGGTTTTCTGTTTCACTTCAGTTCCTTTAGTATCTGGACTCATAAAGCATGCTTTTATGTTAGTAATTGAAATGTGGTTAATAGCACTGTCTCTTACGTCTAATGAATGGATATGATCTGCCTGTGGGCCTCAGTGTGGGCCTCAGTGTGGGCCTGTGTGTGGGCCTGTGTGTGGGCCTCAGTGTGGGCCTCAGTGTGGGCCTGTGTGTGGGCCTGTGTGTGGACCTCAGTGTGGGCCTGTGTGTGGCCTCAGTGTGGGCCTCAGTGTGGGCCTGTGTGTGGGCCTGTGTGTGGCCTCAGTGTGGGCCTGTGTGTGGGCCTGTGTGTGGCCTCAGTGTGGGCCTCAGTGTGGGCCTGTGTGTGGGCCTCAGTGTGGGCTTGTGTGTGGGCTTGTGTGTGGCCTCAGTGTGGGCCTCAGTGTGGGCCTGTGTGTGGGCCTGTGTGTGACCTCAGTGTGGGCCTGTGTGTGACCTCAGTGTGGGCCTGTGTGTGACCTCAGTGTGGGCCTGTGTGTGGACCTGTGTGTGGGCCTCAGTGTGGGCCTGTGTGTGACCTCAGTGTGGGCCTGTGTGTGGACCTGTGTGTGGCCTCAGTGTGGGCCTGTGTGTGGGCCTGTGTGGGCCTGTGTGTGGGCCTGTGTGTGGCCTCAGTGTGGGCCTGTGTGTGGGCCTGTGTGTGGGCCTCAGTGTGGGCCTCAGTGTGGGCCTGTGTGTGGACCTGTGTGTGGCCTCAGTGTGGGCCTGTGTGTGGGCCTGTGTGTGGGCCTGTGTGTGGCCTCAGTGTGGGCCTGTGTGTGGGCCTGTGTGTGGGCCTCAGTGTGGGCCTGTGTGTGGGCCTCAGTGTGGGCCTGTGTGTGGGCCTGTGTGTGGCCTCAGTGTGGGCCTGTGTGTGGGCCTCAGTGTGGGCCTGTGTGTGGGCCTCAGTGTGGGCCTGTGTGTGGGCCTGTGTGTGACCTCAGTGTGGGCCTGTGTGTGGGCCTCAGTGTGGGCCTGTGTGTGGGCCTCAGTGTGTGACCTCAGTGTGGGCCTGTGTGTGGGCCTCAGTGTGGGCCTGTATGTGGGCCTCAGTGTGGGCCTCAGTGTGGGCCTGTGTGTGGGCCTCAGTGTGGGCCTGTGTGTGGGCCTGTGTGTGGCCTCAGTGTGGGCCTGTGTGTGGGCCTCAGTGTGGGCCTGTGTGTGGGCCTCAGTGTGTGGGCCTCTGTGTGGGCCTGTGTGTGGGCCTCAGTGTGGGCCTGTGTGTGGGCCTGTGGGGGGCCTCAGTGTGGGCCTGTGTGTGGGCCTGTGTGTGGGCCTGTGTGTGGCCTCAGTGTGGGCCTGTGTGTGGGCCTGTGTGGGCCTGTGTGTGGCCTCAGTGTGGGCCTGTGTGTGGGCCTGTGTGTGGGCCTCAGTGTGGGCCTCAGTGTGGGCCTGTGTGTGGGCCTCAGTGTGGGCCTGTGTGTGGGCCTGTGTGTGGCCTCAGTGTGGGCCTGTGTGTGGGCCTCAGTGTGGGCCTGTGTGGGCCTCAGTGTGGGCCTGTGTGTGACCTCAGTGTGGGCCTGTGTGTGGGCCTCAGTGTGGGCCTGTGTGTGGGCCTCAGTGTGGGCCTGTGTGTGGGCCTCAGTGTGGGCCTGTGTGTGGGCCTCAGTGTGGGCCTGTGTGTGGGCCTCAGTGTGGGCCTCAGTGTGTTGTGTGTGGGCCTCAGTGTGGGCCTGTGTGTGGCCTCAGTGTGGGCCTGTGTGTGGGCCTCAGTGTGGGCCTGTGTGTGGGCCTGTGTGTGGGCCTGTGTGTGGCCTCAGTGTGGGCCTGTGTGTGGGCCTCAGTGTGGGCCTCAGTGTGGGCCTCAGTGTGGGCCTGTGTGTGGGCCTCAGTGTGGGCCTGTGTGTGGCCTCAGTGTGGGCCTGTGTGTGGGCCTCAGTGTGGGCCTCAGTGTGGGCCTGTGTGTGGGCCTGTGTGTGGGCCTGTGTGTGGCCTCAGTGTGGGCCTGTGTGTGGGCCTCAGTGTGGGCCTCAGTGTGGGCCTGTGTGTGGGCCTCAGTGTGGGCCTGTGTGTGGGCCTCAGTGTGGGCCTGTGTGTGGGCCTCAGTGTGGGCCTGTGTGTGGGCCTCAGTGTGGGCCTCAGTGCTTGTGGTGGTGCTGTGTCTAATGTCTGCTGTTATCTCCCGCACACAGCTCCTTCAGGCTCTAAAAGTGCTCCAGCAGAGAGAGCAGCCCAAGTGTGAGCGCACATCCACGCCTGGTCATGGTCCATTAGACACACACACACACGCACACGCACGGACACACGCTCACAAACACACACACATTTTGTAGGCAGTGTAGGCTTTTGAACCGGCCTCCTTGTGGTCCAGGGGCGACTGTCCACTGACTGTAGGAGAAATGGCACTGACAAACACCCAGACTGCACTGTTTAAATGATGAATGCTCACATTTATACAGTGCTTTTCCACCTTTGAGGCACTCAAAGCGCCCATTTACACACACATTCATACACCAGGGTAGTAGACACTGAGGGCAAGGCGGTCTTGCCCAAGGACACAACAGCGGTATTCATCTGACAACCTGTGATCACTGGATCTGACCGCTCAGCCAAGGCTGTTCAGATCAGAAGACAATCTCTGCCAACTGAGCTACCGCCTAACCCTGACCCTTTTCTTCTACAGACTCATTATTTTTAAGGTGCACAACTTTTCTGGTGGACGTCCGTCACCCGCTTGTCTCTGTGGAGGTATTATTGAACAGCTCCTCCATGAGGTTCCACTGTGGGGCATGAAGGGCATTATCTCCTGGGAGACACCACCAGACCAAGTTACAGGTCTAGGGTTTCTTTTATTAAACGTTAAATTCTTACTGAAGAACAAAATATGAACTTCCATAAATCTCCACACATTTGCTCACTGTTCCTCCGAGCAAAGATCACACAGAAAGTCCCTGCACAAAGGTCAACGTTTCTGAACTGGATCTCTAATTTTCTTTTCTTTTTTTTTTCTTTTTTCTTTTTTTTTTAACATATTTTATTACCAATTTAATTTTGTTTTTATCTGGTATTTTATTCAAAGGCGGCAGCCCCAACAGAAAATGACCCGGTTCCTTTCCAATTCTGCATCTAAGTATAGCACTTATTTCCTTAGAAACACATTCCCAAAATGTTGACATCTTTGGGCAGGTCCAAAAACAATGCAGATATGTCCCATTTGTAGCTTTACATTTAAGACACAAAGATGATCTATTTGGGTCTATCTTATTCAAAATACTGGTGTTTGGTGTTGCCGATGAAAAATTTGGTACTGAATTTCTTTGTATTTATTACTAAGAAATAGTGAGTGGGCGGAACGAATGCTCTCCCTCCAACTATGATCATCATAGTGATCATAGTGGCGAAGAAGATCTTCTTCCCAACGCTTAATAAGCTTTTCAATGTTATGTCCATTATGATCCTGCAATTTGTGTGTAACATTGCTTAATAAAACTATCTTTACTGGACCTCTTATTTTCACGTCAGATTGTCTTATAAATCACAAACTTAACGTGGAGAGGCACGTATGTAATTTTTTTTTACGTGCATGCTCGTAAAGTGCATGTGTGGAGAGACACTCAAGGTAGAACATCTGTTTTGTATGTGCAATGCTCTCCTGTGGACAAATGAAGACAACAACATGAGACAAGCAGGTGGCAGACCCTCCACCTCAACAGTTATATAGTGCAATAACAAAAATGCCTGAAGAATGCACATGATTTTTAACTTCATAGATTCAGCATACAGCTTTGAACATTTTACATAATTTTAGCACAATCCAAAACTTTGCTTCTTCTGTTTTCTTGTTACTTGGAAACCCGGTTAGTGCCGGCGGCAGAGGAGGAGGACGACTTGCAGATGGGGCTGAAAACCAGGGCAGAGATTGCGCTCCGCATTCTACCACTTTTCATCGTAATTCTTCCTCATTTACAGCATTTTAATGTGTCAGAGCGACTTTGAAGTACGAGTCTGATAAAAGCCTTCACGACGCACTGACATGCGCCTCGTCGGATCAATAATAGATAAATTATAGTCATTATAGTCTTGTTTATGTTCTTATATTTACTTTCAAGTTTTTCACGCACAAAACATAATGACATGTTTTTGATGCTTGATTAGCATAATTTACTTTTTTTTCTCTTTTATTCAAATAATCTCGACGCCTCCATTAGCATAGTGGCTGTGAAAATGAGTCTCTTCTCTCAGCTACAATAGAATGCTTTGCTGATGGCTTCCTTTTCCCTGTTGTCGAAACGCATTGATTTTTGCGTTGCTCATTTTTCACAGTCAGCGCAGCCAGAACGGAGGCTGCATCGAAAATCAACCAATTTGCTGCATTAAATTTATATCAGCAACTCCAAAGAGCACTCTTTTAAACTTTCAAACAAACAAGAATTTACTTCCTTCAGTTGGCCTCAGAAATCCATGAAAATATAACATAATTTACTTGTTTAGAGCAGAAACAAGTTTCTTTAAAGGCAAGTTCCTTTTGGCCTGTGGGAATAACATTTCAATTCAGTTCATGTCTGCAGATCAACCAAGCAAGGCGCTTTTGGGAATTAAAGTCTATAAACGATAGGTTCTGATGGAGGGTCCGGCGCCTGCTTGTCTTTATGGAGATGGTGGTGTGGGTGAAGGTGGCTGGAGGAGAGGGTCAGGTGTGTGAGGTGCAATGTGCCTAAACAGATGTGCAATTTTCAATTCAGTTTATTTTTGGAGCACCCAAAATCACAACAGCAGTTTCCTCGATGGGCCACAGATAGAAAGCAGTTTAAATAAACAATAAGAGAGAAGAGTGCCCCCTGTTCTTGACCCTCGGCAAGAAAAAACTACAAAAACCTACAAAAAACTGTGGGAAAACGTAGAAACCTCAGGGAGAACCACAGTGAAGGAGAGATCACTTCCCCAAGGGAAGTGGAGAAAGAGAAAAAACATGACAATGAAACAACAATGAACTGACTACAGGTGAACTAAAATCTTAAATATTGTTGAGCTCTCTCTATGATCTCTTCTTCGAGTACCTGTTAATAATCTTGCTGCTGCATTTTGAACCAGTTGAAAGTTTTAAAAGCTTTTAGAACGCGCTGCAAGGTTACATTAGTGTAACCTGGATGTGACAAATGCATGGTTGAGCATCACTTTTAGGAGGATTTTTCTAATTTTGGCTGATGTTACGCAGATGAAAATATTCTGTTTTACAGCCTGTTTTTATATGTGCTTTGAAACAGAGCTCTTGATCAAATAAGACTACAAGGTTTGTTACAGTAGAGCTGGAGGCTACAGTGATATTGTCCAGAGAAACTATCTGGTCAGATAAAGAGTCTCACAGACAAGTACAAGGGCCTCAGTTTTTTAAGGGTGTTCAGGGTTCAGGGTTTCAGAGTTTTTTTCAAGGAGCATCTGCATAGCAGTGGAAGTTAATGCCATGCTTTCTGATAATCTTACCAAACAGCTGCATATAAAAGTGTAAACAGAACTGGGCGAGTACTGAACCCTGCAGCACACCATAGTTACTTTAGGACAAAGTGAGGATGAATATGATTTAAAGCAGCTGAGGGCTACATCACATTCTAACCGCTGCAGTAGAACGTTGTGGTCAATGGTGTCAAACGCTGAGGTCCAACAGAACCAGGATTGAGACCTGTCCATCATCAGCAGCTAATAACAGATCATCTGTGACTTTAACTTGTGCAGTTGGTGCGCACAAAACCTTGACTGAAAAACGTCCTATACTGCCCTGCACGCCGTGGGCCACTTGTGTACAAGAGCTGCAGCCTAATAAACCTGGCTCAACCAAGAAGGCAAGAAACATAAAGACCGACCTGACGAGTGTTCTGTTTCATCCCTCCTGACTGCCAGAGGGCGCTGCTGAAAGCACTCAATGATTCCCTGTACATGTGCGAGGGAATTATTCAGGGCTTTCATTCATCTGGGATTCATATCACAAGGCTCACAAGCTTTTTCTGTGTTTGACCCTATACCTGTGGAGCAATGATATTTTAGTCCTTCATAATATTCATGTAAAAGACGTTCATTTCCATGTGGCACGTTCAAAGCATTTTGCCGCGGATGCACACAGTGTCATATTCTTCGGAATAAGGTGGATACTCACTATTAGAATTTTGCACATTTCAAAAAGCACAATTCCTTTATAATCTATTTGTCCACATCTCCTGCGCCGTGGCTTGCCCTCATGTACACTGCATTCTGACCTCAGAGGAGCATCTCTGGAGAAGTGGAGCTCCAACTAATGTGATGTGTCAGAGGGACATCAGAGTACTATGAGAGTGTGAGGAAAGGCATTATCAGAAGACTGGGCCTACTGGACACCACTGCACTGCTGTGGCTAATGTAGCACAAATACACTGCCCTCCAGAAAGACCATCAGCCTGCTGAATAGGAAAAAATAGTTTCGATGCAATGACACTTTCATATGTATTACTTTCATAATTTAATACAATAATTGTCCGTTTAGAACAAAAAAAAAGCAATTGTAAACAAAGAGAAATGTATTTATTATGTTTGCCACAATTATTGGCACTCAATTACATCTGTATTTGTTTTGCTTCCTGCTTTAGTATTAACCTCGCTCAAGATTGAGATGTCTATCACTGAACTAGTTCTACACATTATTAGTCTGCACAGACACCCGCTGATGTTTGGGAAAATGTGTAACGTCAAACTGATCGGTCGCAGCTGCGCAAAAGTGGAACAAGCCGAGACTAAACATCCCAATGTATAGTGTTACATCAATCTGAGCCAGTGGATGGCAGCTCGTATCTTCATCCATAAAGAGCAGCGTGCCCAACACACACCCTTGGGGGACTCCAGTGTACGTAAAAACGGCGGGCCACTCTGACATTCTATGTGCAATTTGTTAAGAAGTCCACAATCATTTTCAGTTCAATTCACATAACTTTATTTGTTCCTAAGAGGCAATTTAATAGACACACAGAGCAGTGGACATTCATACACATGAAATAATACAAATAAAAAAGCAGGGATGGAGGTGAGTGCCAAGTCTGCACTGACCGCTTGTAGGTAAATGGGACCCATGATGTGAGCAGACTGTAGAGGTGTAGATGCCCATCAGCCGCAGTCCCTCAGCAAATAAACTTTCTGTGGTAAAAAAATATATTCCATCCAGTTATAATATTAAAATGATAAAGGCAACTGGACTTCTCTTCATAGAAAGCATCGTATTTTCATGAAAAAGGATGTTTTATCTGTTCTGGTATCAACATTTTCCCTTAGTGCTGGAATCAGGTTTAAAACTTAAATATCATGAAAACACTACGACTTCACAGAAAAACAGATTCAAGACAAACCAAGTATCTTTCATAAAACAGCTTTAATGAAAAGTGTTTCCGTGAAATGTCCCGCCGTAGTCTTTCTTGCGACTGTCCCTGCACAGTTCTGACGTGTCTTCTGTGTGTCCTGTATGTCCATGTGTGGCTGACCATCCTCATGTGTGTGTGTAGGCGTGCGTGCTCATCCTGTGTGTGTGTGCACTCTGTTCCATCCAGATCGCAAAGCCCCGCCCAGCACCGCTACAGAGGCCACGCCCATCAACACGGAGGCTACGCCCACCACCGCAGAGGAAACAGACATCGACGCCGTGGAGACCGCTCCTGTCCCAGTGCCAGACGAGTCGCACCCGGACCGAGGCGTCACAGATCTGGACGCCACTGACGCGACAGAGCTGCACTCGGACAAGGTACGGCTTATGGACGTGACGTTTATGGGCGTGTCGTTTATGGACGTGACGCTTATGGACGTGACGTTTATGGGCGTGTCGTTTATGGGCGTGACGTTTATGGGCGTGTCGTTTATGGGCGTGTCGTTTATGGGCGTGTCGTTTATGGGCGTGACGTTGATGGGCGTGACGTTTAATAGACGTGACATTTATGGGCGTGACGTTTATGGACGTGATGTTTATGGACGTGACGCTTATGGACGTGACGCTTATGGACGTGACGTTTATGGACGTGATGTTGGCGGACGTGACGCTATGGCGGGCGTGTCGTTTATGGGCGTGACGTTTATGGGCGTGACGTTTATGGGCGTGACGTTTATGGGCGTGACGTTTATGGGCGTGACGTTTATGGGCGTGACGTTTATGGACGTGACGCGCGGACGGACGCTGGCGGACGTGACGTTATGGGCGTGACGCTGGCGGACGGACGCTAATAGACGCGGACGCTGGCGGACGGACGCTTATGGACGGACGCTGGCGGACGTGACGCGACAGACGTGACGCTTATGGACGTGACGCGGCGGACGGACGCTGGGCGTGACGCGGCGGGCGTGACGCTATGGGCGTGACGCGGCGGGCGTGACGTTTATGGGCGTGACGTTTATGGGCGTGACGTTTATGGGCGTGACGCGGCGGGCGTGACGCTGGCGGGCGTGACGTTTATGGGCGGCGTTGATGGACGTGACGCGATGGACGGGACGCTATGGGCGTGACGCTGGCGGACGTGACGTTTATGGACGTGACGTTTATGGACGTGACGTTTATGGGCGTGACGTTTATGGGCGTGACGTTTATGGGCGTGACGTTTATGGGCGTGACGTTTATGGGCGTGACGGTTAAGGGCGTGACGTGGATGGACGTGACGCGATGGACGTAACGTTTATGGGCGTGACGCCGGCGTGGACGCGGCGGACGGACGCTTATGGGCGTGACGCTGGGCGTGACGCGGCGGACGGACGCTGGCGGGCGTGACGTTTATGGGCGTGACGTTGATGGACGTGACGTTGATGGACGTAACGTTTATGGGCGTGACGTTTATGGGCGTGACGCGGCGGGCGTGACGCTGGCGGGCGTGACGCGGCGGGCGTGACGTTTATGGGCGTGTCGTTGATGGACGTGACGTTTATGGGCGTGACGTTTATGGGCGTGACGTTTATGGACGTGACGTTTATGGACGTGACGTTTATGGGCGTGACGTTTATGGGCGTGACGTTTATGGGCGTGACGTTTATGGACGTGACGTTTATGGGCGTGACGTTGATGGGCGTGACGTTGATGGACGTGACGTTGATGGACGTAACGTTTATGGGCGTGACGTTTATGGCCGTGACGTTTATGGGCGTGACGTTTATGGGCGTGACGTTTATGGCCGTGACGTTTATGGACGTGACGTTTATGGGCGTGTCGTTTATGGACGTGACGTTTATGGACGTGACGTTTATGGACATGATGTTGTGATGACTTGATGCTGTTATTCTTTCATCATATCCCCCTGGAACAGTTGCATATATTTTAACTCTACTGCTGCTGCTGCTTTGTAGCTGAAAAGGCTTTTGTTGTTACTATCTCCTTTACCTTCACCTGTATTGTATATGTATTTATAACAATACACCCCTCTGAACCTAAACTCTGTGTAAAAGATGGTGTAAAAGAAAGTTCGTTTTCAGACGAATTCTGTGGAGTCCGAAAATCCTGTGCTTTCAAAAGAGCGCCTCCTGTCTGCTCTAATGCACAACGCTCATAACTCTAAAGTCTACTGTAGGTCTTATTTCTACTGCTTTCTTTCAATATCACCAAAACTTGTAGAAAAACAAGTTTTGGTTCTGTAAGCCCCGCCCCGAAGAGACCCCACGATCCTATAACAAACAACATTATTATGAGTGTGTTTATCACATTTCTGCTCATGGCCCTGGACTCAGAATAAGTACTGCTAATTTCTTCGGTTGTAAAAATATCCTCTTTTCAATGCTTTCATAGGGAAGAACATTCTGCAACAAAAGAAATAAATACGGTTCGGAAATCCATTGCAGTTACTGAGCTCTTAATGTTCCACACTTCCACCATGTTAGAGCTGGCGTTATGGCGAAACAGTGAAACATAGTATTTTTTTAACACTTTAGACTTTTAATCGTTGCCATTTCAAACACAAACAAACAAAAAAGCTGTCTTCCTCCAAAGTCTGAACTCCAAACCTCATATTTTGCTGACAGACGATTGACTGTGGACCTCTACAGTAAAAAGACAAAAGCTGATCATTTATTTGAAACGATGTGATCTCGATTTGGTTACAATTTGATTTATTGCACAGCTCTACTCCACATCTTCCTCTCTTCACATCCGGATGTAACCATATATGTATAGATACTACATGCAGTGCTTTTGTACACCAACAGTATATTGGACAGGGATTGTAGACATGCTCTAAAATCCCTCTAATTTACTGCTAGCCTAACAGTTATATTTCAGTGGACAGGAATGTATAAAATTGCACAATTACACAACAATTACGCTGTAATTTATTCATTTGAAATGAGCAAAGGAGCGTAGTCTTTGCTGATCCGTCTATGTTTGAATGTAATTTATTCGCTGCCCCCTGCTGGACTCTTGCCCTTTGATAGTTTTAGGTTGGTTGAGGTTACTTGTTTGCCTTGTTTTGTTGCGTATGAGTGTTCAAGGTTTGTCTGCTGTCTGTCTATTTTATGATTTTAGAGTGATGCATTTAACTTTGTAATAACAACTGTACTTTTACTATGTAGAGTGACTTTGTCCAGGGACTACAGATGAAAAATAGCCTTGTGGCTAATTCTGGCATATTTACATGGAAATGTGGATTAATATGCACTCTCCCAAATAAATAAATATGCTAATAAATAAATAAAATAAAAATTATGCAGAGAAGCATGCAGTTGATTCCACTTGATCAGTTCTAAGAATGTTTTGAACTAGTGAGCTGGTGAAGCAAGAGATAGTGCTCTATGAGGCTAATGGTGATTTGGAGATTGATGCTATTTTGGTTTCATAGTCAATACCAAATTCAATTGCACAGTGATTTATGAATGTCATTGTCAACAGAAAATTGCGTTCTTGTTGTTGTCCCCATTCTAATATTGAGATCAAGTGAAAATGATTGAGGATGAAACGTTCAAACTTGTCCAAGTTATTTCCAGTATTGATACTATAAAAACGTGTAAAGTTTCTATGTCATTTTTTATCAGTTAGGATCGTGATATTAATGTTTTTGACAACCCTCGTCCTGGGACTGACGTTTGTTCACACTGGTCCTGGTTTGGTCCAGGTTTTATCCTAGTTTAATCCTAATTCCTGATGTAGATTTTCTTTTTTATCCTGTTCAGTCCTGGTTTAGTCCTGCTCTATGACACTGTAACCTAGACCAGTGTTTTTCAACCTTTTTACAATTGCGGCATGCTTTTTGGGTTGATATAATACCACGGCGCACCAACTGCAATTAAAACATGACCAATCCAAAAAAATATGGTAAATAATGTCTGTGCCACTGTGTGGTTCTTTAAATTTGTCAATAGAGATGGTTTTACGTTAGTTTTTTGTGCAGAAGTTGTTCAGGACACTCCAAAATGATAAATGAGTGAATTCCATCCATAACTGTCAATATGTAAACTTAAATTGGACATTTCTTCAAGGCACACCTGGCAAAACCTCAAGGCACACTAGTGTTCCCCGGCACACTGGTTGAAAATCAAGGACCTAGACATAGCTGCTATTCACTCAAACAGAGGAGGCAAAGTGTCCTCCCCAAGGACACAACAACAGTATACACTAGTTTGAGCTGGAATTGTGGATCTTTGTTTATTGGTAATTATTTTTGCCTATTTTTGCCTTGTTGGTTTTTTCCTCCTAGTTGTGGTTAAATTGTCAATTATATTGCTTTAAATACTTTTGTGTACGTTTGTTTGTTTAATGGATGTTATTGTTGATTATTTGAGTGTTGGACCCCCCTATGGTTTCCGCCCCTCTCTGGTGGTTGTTGGTGCCTTCCAGGAGCTGTGGGCTCCACATTTAAACTCCTGTATGAGCGGAGTGTAGAAAGGCAGTTTGCAGTGAAGCTGCACAAGTTAAAGAATAACTAATTAACATTTTTACCTTTTTAAACGTCTTTGTAAGTCCATGTGGTGATTGTAAATGTATTTTTGGGCCGTTTGAAGCTCCTGCCATCTCCCCCTGCTGTCTCTACACGGAAGACCAACCTTGCAACATTTCCTGATGCCGACCGAAGACGATTCTCCTGAGAAACACTGGCTCCTCTTTTTAGATTTGGCGACATGAAATGTTAGTCAGGAGGCGGTTCCAGGTTGGGCATCATGCTACCTTCAAGGCGGTAACACTAGCTCAAAGAGGCTGTACTTGTCACTGGAGGGGGGTGTGACAGTCCATATGTGGTGAACGCGTTTGAACCAATGACTGAGAACTGTGGCATGTAAAGGCCATCAGTGCAGGAGATGTTTACATCCTCGGCATATCCAGGCAAAGAAAGAAGCCTTCGCTTCACAGGAGGAGACACTTGTTCTCCTTCAAGTCAAAGAGAAGAGGGACTCATATACGGGACAATAAAACCGCTCTGAAGCCCCGCTGGTCTGAGTGCTTGAGCGGATGGTCACTGCGTGGTCTCTCTGGCTTCAGGACAGACCACTGTTTTGATCACAAAAGCTGCTGCAAACATTAGAAAGGCCAAATATAAGGTCCAGTTGCGATGTCACAGTAGTTGTGTTTCCATTGACCATCAAATTGCGCAACAAATTTTCTCTACTGAAAATTTAAAACAAAAACAAAAAAACACTAGTTTGTTGATATGTTTTTGTGCTTGCAATATGTAGTTTTCTGTGTGTTGTTACGGGAGAATTGCAGTTGTGGATTTCTTTAAAACAAGTTGAACAATAAAAATGCAGAGAGAATGAGTCTGATCAATGAGTTGTTTATTCACTGGTACCAGAGTGAATAGACGCCTTTCCCTGACATAGTGATCTGTCCCTGGTCGACGCGTACAACACATTCAGAGTATAAGCGCTTTATACTCAGAGATAACACATCATGAGGACACAACATACAATAATAGTCAAAGCATAGTACATGAGAACAAGGAGGAAGGTTAACTTATGACATAGATGACATTTATCTAAATAAGCGAACTGGGTCAGATGGGCTCCGGCCAGGCGGAACAAACACCAGATAAGACTAAGTTAAAGTTAAAGTTAACCTTAGCAATGTAGAATGAGTGAAACCCCAATTTCGGCTATTACAGTCCACCCCATGTCACAGATAAAAGCATTTTACTGTTACACCCAAAAATCTGTAATAGAATACATCATTAGAATAACATATCTTTATTCATTCATGTGTCAAACAATCAAGTTAATCAACCTGTAGTCAAAACTTAAAAACACCTAAATGTAAAGATGCCTTCGAATAAACATGTTGAAAACAACCCAAGCCTCATAGTCCAGTTCTGTCCAAGTCCAGGTCAAATTCACTAGACAAGTCCCAGTTAACTGTCAGGCTCATGGCCTCTGCTCGGTTCTGCAGAAACAAAAACTGGGAAGAAACTAGATTATTCACCATTCTAAGAATGCAGGGAATAAGACAGGAAACTAAGATAAAGAAGAATGCAATATTTATCAACAACTCTTTCCAGGATGAGAGAAACCAATCGAGAGTGAACAGCGAATAGCCCTTCGCAGTCTCACCCTCCATCAGGTCTCGTAATTTAGTGAGATTAGCTATGCCCGTGCTATCGCCACCCCCTTTATCATTAGCAGGTCTGCAGGTCCAACAGGTGCTCCCCAAGGTCTGACAGACCCCCCCTTGGCTAGTGGTTATCTGATCTAACACCAGGCGATTTTGAGGAGCCACAGAGCGTAAGGCATGTTAACTCCTCCCTCGTAGAGGCTAAAACAGAGAGAGTGTTATTAACAAATGATGGTCATGTGGAGCCAATTCGCGTTTAGGTCTGTGATCAGAGTGTGGGTGTGGAGATATGATGTATGAATGCTCCGAGGAGACCATGGCCGCACATCGTCCAGCCCAATCCACCGGAAGACATCCACACATCTGATATCCACACAGAAAAACATATTCACAGAACAATAAATGTCAGCAACAAATTAAAAAAACTTAGAACCGGGCTTGATGTGAACCGGCCCAAATCAAGGTTCACGACCGGCATTGTCGGGAACTTTAAACCAGGGTCCAATGTGTGGCAAGATTCTATGCTGCTGCTGTAGCTATGGGCAAACATGTACACAGATGACGATCAGACATATCAAAATGCATCGTGTGCTATTCTTAAAGTGAATCAGTGCAAAGCATTTCTTCGTTGCGAGAGCATGTGCTGTGTATGTGCTGCTGATGACGTGACTGATTTTCAGGAAATGCATTATCAATTAAAAAGGCTTTTAAAGTTCTAATGCTGTGTGATGTTACCTCTCCTTTTCGTCTGTCTGCTGCACGGCCGGGCTCTGCTCCACCACTGCTGCTGTCAGAGGGTCATGCTGAAGGCCCAGACTCTGCTCAGTGTCCTCTTCACTGCCTTTAAGCAGTAGCTTCAGATGTTTATCTTCACCCACGTCCATGCCCTGCAGGAGCACCTCCACAGTTAGGTCCATATTGTGTGAAATTTCGCAAAGTACGAATCAAAACTCCATAGTGGTTTTGTTTTGGCCGATTCTCCTTTGCCAGCTTTGTTTTCTTTTGGGTCCTGATAGTGGCTTTGTAAACAATGTCTCTCAGATGTGACTTTCTCAGCAACTTTCTTTTGCAACATCAGTCATTGTCTTTGAACTAAATCTTCTTTGAGGTGGCACTCATCCACCCGTGTTAGCTTTATTGTCCAATATGCAATGATTTGTTTGGGCGATGTCATTGAGATAATGGCAGTCCGTTTCATTTGTGCCCAGCTTAGTGCAGCTTGTAGCACAAGAGGGCATCCGGGTCGTTGGTGGAGGAATGGTGTGGCAATGGTGTGGGTCTTATTAAGCTTGATCTTCTCCAGAGTCCGGTCCACAGGATCTGGTCCACAAGGCTGGACAGAGCGTGTTGACCCTCGTGCAGTGGTTTGGAGCCCGGCACTCACAGCAGTCAGAGGGAGGTTGTAACAGAAAGAAAAACAAAGATAATGAGTGACGTGTGGGTGCAAATGTGTGCAGAGTAATTCTTTACTGTTGCTTAATTTCTATTCCTTCAATTAAAAAAAATAAAAATAAATTATTATGATTATTTCTTTTTCAGGTCTCCTTCTTTAACGTTATCAATGTTTACGTTATAATAAGTCTTTTAACTTTAATTTGCTTTAATTTTTCTTAGAAATCAGTGCTCAGTGATCCTTCTTCAGGAAAGCTATATTTCTTGGACCACACAGTTAATACTTAAATCCATTCCTTGCCGTGTTTGTCTGTCATGGCCTGGATTAAAGGGCTTGTAGGGGCCTCCTCCACCACTGACTGGTTTGATCCCATTTTATCTCCCAGATATTTTATCTCCCAGATATTTAATATCTCCCAGATTTCTTATCTCCCAGATAAAATGGTAGTGCGCACCTTTCACCGCTTTACGCACGTCTGCGTAGCGTGTATCTTTTAAGACGTTTTACCACCACGTCCCGGGAAGCTCCCCAAGAGTTCCCTTCACTTTTCCTAAGCTGGGTTCCTTTAAATTCCCAGGTTAATGTGTCACTTAATAACAATATTAGTGTATTCAATTCAATAAATTAAGTACTCTGAGGTATTTTTAGCCTGCTTTGGCTAAAAACTCTTTTAAAGGTTCCCCGAAGAGATCTATGCTCACTTATCTTCCCTTTAAAGGGCAAAGGTCTTGCAATAGATTTATACTCTTAACCCAACCTCTCGTTTTCTTTAAGATGTGACACAAACTTAAACAGAGCTCACTCTTAAATCAAGATTTCTTGCTCAGTTAAGTGGAAAAAGTGAGCCAGACTCCCTTTCAGCGTCTGGACTTCCCGACAGCCTGACCCCCAAGAAGGTCTACCTGTCCAGTCTGGTCCAAGGAGGATTCCTACCCCTTCAGATATTTAAACAAATATATTTAGCAGAGCTATATCAAGCAATCGGCAGACAAACAGAAGGAATGCTTTAGTAACTATTTAGTATTACTCCTAGAAGTTTTCAAATTGCAATTAATTTTAAAATCAAACTAAATTTCCCCCTTTACTTTTATTAGATTGTAATAGGACAATTTTAGGGCTCTAAACGCCTATACAACTAATAAAAACTTAAAGATGCAGACTCACTCACCACAACAAAGTAGGATGTTTGGTTCGAAAACCTTGCGCCGGTGGTCCTCGTCCCCGTGAGACAGCCCTCCGTCTCAGAAAGCAGATGAGGTTAGAGGCTGGAAGATCCAGGTGGCCTGACGCTGACTCACGCCGGGAGAGAACCCAGACCGGGCGAAGGCCGCTGTTCGTTGACGCCAACTGTTACGGGAGAATTGCAGTTGTGGATTTCTTTAAAACAAGTTGAACAATAAAAATGCAGAGAGAATGAGTCTGATCAATGAGTTGTTTATTCACTGGTACCAGAGTGAATAGACGCCTTTCCCTGACATAGTGATCTGTCCCTGGTCGACGCGTACAACACATTCAGAGTATAAGCGCTTTATACTCAGAGATAACACATCATGAGGACACAACATACAATAATAGTCAAAGCATAGTACATGAGAACAAGGAGGAAGGTTAACTTATGACATAGATGACATTTATCTAAATAAGCGAACTGGGTCAGATGGGCTCCGGCCAGGCGGAACAAACACCAGATAAGACTAAGTTAAAGTTAAAGTTAACCTTAGCAATGTAGAATGAGTGAAACCCCAATTTCGGCTATTACAGTGTACTTAAATTAACTTTTGCAAAACAGCAATGGAAACACTGATTTCGATATAAAAGGGTCAAAAGTTGGGACTGTCTTGATGAGACCTGCAGTGGACTAGCTTTTCAAAAGTTATTTCATTGATCCAGATCTGTTTTACTCACGTGGTTCAAGACTCTGTCCAGAGCTCTGCTCCTCACGTCTGCACGTGCTCTGTTCATCATGGCAGGCACAGACACACACACACACACACTCTCACGAGGTGCTCTGCTCTGTGTATTCTCTGTTTCCACTCTTTTTGGCGTTGTGACATTTGCGCAGTGGAAACGACATCTATTGAAGGCAGACAGACTCAATTGGACTACAATGACTTTTTTGAGCTTTCAACCCTGTTCTAACAATGTTCCGTCATCAAAAACATACTTGTGGCATTCTGCTGCATTCATGCTGTTTTGAGGAACGTTCATCAGAAAATCCTCCACCTCTGAGCGTCCAAAACACTTCCTGCTGAACTCCTTGATCTGGGATGTATTTTGAGATTATGTACGTCACTATCCAAGAATCTTCCGTTGTTTTAAGTCCTTAAATCATCGCCAGACTCGTTCTGAGCATTTTTTCCATCTAAAAACGATAACTGCTGCTGCTAGCTTGATAACTGCGTTCTCTTGCAGCATTCTCTTGAAGAGATAATATAGCTTAGCACTTGGCGCCATCTACTGGGCTGAAGAATCATTTTCAAACAGTCTTGTTCTCTAATGAGTGCCGTGCAGCCCTGGGTGGTCCAGATGGATGGATGGATGGATGGATGGAGCGGTGGACGGTTGGTGGATGGCCACCATGTCCCAACAAGGCTGTGACGTTAACGAGGAGGGGGCGGAGTCATGTTTGGGCCGGAATCATGG
Source organism: Rhinogobius similis (assembly GCA_019453435.1). Classification (NCBI taxonomy): domain Eukaryota; kingdom Metazoa; phylum Chordata; class Actinopteri; order Gobiiformes; family Gobiidae; genus Rhinogobius; species Rhinogobius similis. The sequence goes on from CM033623.1 coordinate 1,104,200, forward strand.
GGAGAGAGCTGGTGGGCCCCTTTAGAGTGTGAAAATGACCTCTGTAAAGTATGTGGACTTTCTGTCTGACCACTTTCTTCCATGGGACAAAAAGAAGGACCGTGCTTTCCTCTTCATGCAGACACTGCACATCTCATGCTGCAGCAACACCTCTGCATCACTGGCTGCTCTGGGCATAAAAGAAGAGAAGCTCACAGTGTGGCCCGACCTCAACCCTATTGAGAACCTCTGGAGCCTCAAGAAGCTGTAAGAGGGCGGGAGCAGGTCACATCCAAACAGCAGCTCTGGAGGCTGTTCTGATCCTCCACAAACTCACAAGGTCAATGGATGTAGAATTGTGAAGCTCCATCAAATAAGGTCCTATGTTCAAATGTAACTGCACCTGTTCAGATGTTTTGATTGAAATAGCTTTCGAAAATGGTCATTTAACAAATGACCATTTTCAGTTCTTCCACGTCCTACATTTGCTTCACTCCTCCTCATATTTTGGCGTGATCACACCTCTTGTTTAGAGCTCCACGTCCCACAACGTCACCATTTGCACTGACACAAAACGTCACCATTATCATCTGAGCCAGGCTGCCACCAGGGCAAAATATGGCCCAAGGTGTTATCTGTCACCTGTGCTCTTCAGTCTTTGTGGACAGTCTGTCTGAAGGACACATAATGTAAGACAGGCTGCATGTGAGAGATGCACCTACTCTACCCAACATGTCCTATTTCAGCTGCAGCAGCGTCTGCTCACACTCTCTGCGTTATGTGATCCAACCAGTTTAAAGACGAGCAGCAGGACCAGCTGTAGCTGTGATAGTGAGGCTTTGTTAAGTTTTGCGTGTGTGCGTGTGTGCGTGTGTGTGTTTTGTGTGTGTGTGCGTGCGTGTGTGTGTGTGCGTATGTTTTGTGTGTGTGTGCGTGCATGCGTGTTTTGTGCGTGTGTGTGTGTGCGTGTGTGTGTGCGTGTGTGCGTGTGTCTGTGTAAGTAAGTCCAGGCTCAGGGACTCAGTGCTGTCACGTTTGTCCACAGTGACCCCGTGAGAACAGCCACACTGGCATTTCAACTTCACTTCATCCAACTTTGTGTTATTTCAATATTGACCGTGGACACAATATCTGCAGGATTATAAAAATGATTGGATTGTGGATGGAGCTGTCAGAGAGGAGCAGGTTAGGCCCAGAGACGTGAAAGGCCCCAGTGAGCCGCTCTGTTTGAGTCAGCCGCAGTGAGAGAGAGGGAGCGGGGGAAGTGGAATTAAAGGGGTTTATGTGTGATGTGGAGCACAGGCTGGAACACTGTGTGGGCGCTGCATTTCAAACAAGACATGTCTGACTTTCCTAATTCATCCGAACATGAGTGAGAAGATAAAGTAGTAAACATTAGCCACATTGTGACTCCTCCAGACCGGTTCGCCTTGGAGCGCCCTGAACCACTTTTATTCATGGTGGGGTGTGTTTTCATGTTCAGGACCTGGCTCTGGGTCCAGAGGCAGAGCTCTGCAACATGAGAAACTGACATCACCCAAACAATCAATCAAATTTAAATTGTACATGAATTATACTTAAGTTAGTTAATATATTAACCATAACAAAATAAAGACGTTTAGCAATTCCAAATTTGTGGCTCAGACATGAACTCAGTAATGAGTAGCTCCACTGTTATTGTTGATCACTTCAAACATTGGTTGTGGCGCTTGATGCAAGTGTCTCCAGGAGGTGGGAGGGAACATTTGTCCAAGTGGTGCAGACGGCCTCATGAAGGACATCTACTGTCTGGACTGTGCTCCATTTGTGTAAACGTCCCTTGCCGTCCGTCCCCAAAGGGTCTCAGTTGGATTTAGATCAGAGGAACACACAGGACGGTCCAAAAGAGGGATGTTCTTCTCCTGAAGAAGTCCTTTGTCCTGGGGCTTTGTGAACTGTAGCCTTGTCCTGTTAAAAACCCAGTGGTTCCACAGACGAGGCCCTCAGTCATGAGGGATGCTCTCTGCAACATCTGCACAGAGCCAGGGGCCCCTGCACCACCTGGAGCTCCATTGTTCCACTGAAGGAAAAAGCACCAGATCATTATGGCGCCCCCTCCCTGTGGAGCGTAGAAAACATCTCAGGTGGATCTGCTTGTCGTGACAGTAACGTTTAAACCATCAGGACCATCAGGGTCACATTTTTCTCATCAGAATCAAACTTTCTTCCACTTTCAGTGTCCCATGTTTGTGTCTCTTGTAAAGTCCAAGCTGCAGTTCTGTGGCGTTCAAGGAGATGAGGACTTTGAAGACGTTTCTTGTTTTTGAAGTCCTTCAGTGTCAGATGTGTCTGATGTTATTGGGCTGCAGTCGCACCAGGAACCGCCTTAATTTGGGTTGAGGATCGTCCAGTGACTTGATGGACAGACAATCAGATCCTCTGGCTCAGTGCTAAAGTGTTCCAGTAGCCAGAGCTGGACTGCTTTGGAAACTGACCTCTCACGGCCCACTTCACTCAAATGACCGGTACAGTTCACTTAAAGGGGTACCATGTTTTTTGCTGATGGGGGAATCATTCTATGTTACTGCAGATGTAATAAAACCAATCTCCTGGAGACAAGCTGCAAACAATGTACTTTTTAGGCAATGAAAACTTATTCAACTGGATAAATGACCGATAGATGAGGTTATATAGGGCAGCATGGTAGTGCAGCGAGACTCTCGCTCCACAGCAAGAGGGTCCTGGGTTCGACTGAGGGTGAACGGCTGTTTACAGCGTGTATGTCGTGTAAGTTCATTCACATGCACTGTCCCCACCAAATACAATACTATGAAAACATCATTCTTCTAGGCAAAGCAAAACAATTTTATGAGAAAATCAGGTGACAGACCCTGAACTTGCATAGTTCACCTTTAAGACAGCGCGGACACTTTCAGATCCACTCCAAATGGAACCAGTGGAAACGTGATCAAATCTATGGTGATACTGCTGACAAGAACCAACTAATGTTCACCAGCTAGGATTCATGAACTAAGCCAGGACTAAGCCAAAACCCACATTCTTGTAGACGTTTGTTCCACTGTGGCCCTCCTGAGAGCACGCTGGGACGAAAGATAGACACATACTTCTCCAGGCTGATTCAGGACAGATCTGGTTCACTTCAAACTCATCACTTTGGCTTAGTGTTAGAAAGTCTTGTTTGGAATGTTCTCAAATTCCAAGGTGTAGTAAAACCTAAAAATCTGAGAATTCATATGTGATTTATTTGTGAGTGAGGATGTTTGTAGGTTTCCTCTGGTGCTGCTGTCTGTCCTGTCCCCGAAACATCAACATACATCCATACATCCAAGTGAAATGATGAAGGCTACTCCAAACTGAAGCTCAGATGTTCAGTGAGCTCTCGGGGCCCGCTCTGTGAAAGCTGAGACTGACAAGTGCTTTTCAAACAGCACAGATCTGAGGGTTGTGGTCCATGGAGACGCGTCATCTGTTTGCTTTTAATCCCAGAACCAAAGCAGAAGTGACGTCAACACATGGACATTATCGGGGCAAATATCTCAAACGGGCGTCAGGCTGAACACTGTGACTGTGAGTGAGAGCAGTGCAGCTCCCTCTTCAGTAAAGGCTCAGTCTGTCTCCAGTACTGACAGGGTAAAGTCGTCAACACAATCTCCAGAGCAAAGACGCCGAGGGGCTTTGCCTTCACTGTCTTTTAAAGTGAAAAGGAAAGCATCTAGAACTGATGACTCTGGACCCACGATGAACTGAAGAACTCTCTCATCTCTTGGTAATTCTGTCCTAAACTGTGCACAGTGAAGACCAGCTCCAGAACTCCCTTAGAACATGCTACATGAGTGTGCATATGGTCCACCAGACACTAGGGGGCAGGACGGGGGCTGGACAGGGGCAGGACAGGATAGGGGCAGAACAGAAGCAGGACAGGGGCAGGACAGGAGCAGAGTAGGACAGGGGTGGTCAGTGTAATTTCAGGGGCCACTCCCTCAAAGCTCCACGTGTCTGGACCGTTTAGCGTCCCCCGGCAGCAGAATGTTGTAGGGCTCCTGCTCCCGTACTTTCAGGTCTGAAGTGGATTGTGGCTCTAACAGCAGCTGACGGCGCTAACATGAGCTCACCCCGACGTCCAGGCGCTCAGGTTTTGGATTGGAGTGAATCCAATCTGTGGACAGTTGTAATGTTATATCAAGCTCACTCTGACCCGCTCTGTGGCCCCGCTCTGTGGCCCCCATCTCAGTGTAATCACAGTGAGCAACGAGCGGTCCAGTCCAGGAAGTAATCTGAGCCCACCCTGCTATAATACTGCACACTGCAAGTTGTCCTGTTTGAATGACTTTGGATTTTTGAGTAATTTTATAAAGTTTTGATTTATTTACATTACACTACACTAGTGTCGTGACATTTAAAAAATATATTTTCAGGATTATGTATCTTCAAACTATTTTAAATCTGTGTAATCCCTCAGTCATTCCCTTCACACAGATATGGCAGTGACTCACCTGTTCTGTCAGAACCATAGCCGCGGGAACATTATTTAACGGGGTGCAGTTACTGGTGTTGTTTATTTAGGGCCAGCTAAGGGTACCCCTTTTCCTGAAGTACTTTCCTTTAAAAATACAATGTGTCATTCCCATTCCTTTGGAAATTTAGTACAAAAAAGTCATGTCAGTTCCCTGCTCAGCCCCTGCTCCAGTGCTCTGACACTATTAGCTGCAGACTATTTTCTCACGACGTCTTAACTCATGTTTTCTGTTTCAAATGTCTAATCATGTTTGTATAAATGTGAGAACCACTTTGACTTTGCGTGCGCCGCTGTGTCAGCTCCGCGGTTCGGCTCCACAGCTGACACATGGAACGTCTGCTTTCATTAATGCTTTTTCACTGTTTCTAATTCAACATCATGTGTCTTCAAAAGCGCTCCCATCTGTGCCCTGATCTGTCTGACTGTTTAAACTGTGCTTGAACAGTGCAAACACGCCGTGGAGGGTTTCATTTGGAAAGACAAGTAGATGTTACTCTCGACTGTGTTTCCTGTTTAATTACAAAAGAACAATACAGCTGCCGCGTAAAAGCGACGTTATTTCAGTCCATACTGCCTGGTCAGGCTTGGTGCTCCATAATGAGAGCGGCGGCACTGCATGAGGAGGATTTACACTGTACTGAGCAGATGAAATATGAACGTGCCAGAGCACAGCAGAGAAGCTCACAAACAAATACAGCCATGTTTTAAACTTGAACACTCACTGATTTCAGGAGTAAAGTATTTTGGTTTTGTCCTGTCCTCGTCTGCTCTTCAGGCTTCACTCACAGACTTGAGTCACGTTTTATTTGAACCGGCACTCTAAAAGAAAACAAAAAAAAGAAAAATCCCTGGCAGTCTGATGTGAGTACGGCACGTTTCACTGGAGGTCGAGGAAATGAAAAGATTTGTGGACAATTTGGCCTTAGAAAAGAATGTGACAGCTTTGATCGTTTTGCTGAGACAGTTTGATAACGATTTTGAAAATGACTATTTCTCATTTCACTTAGTCATTACCTTTGTGCAGTTGATTTCTTTTTTTAAGAACTGCTTTAGACCCAGTTTATAAATCTATATAACATTTGATAACGGGATGAGGCTCCTCTGCCATGAAGCAAAGACATGGCCAAACTCATCTGGTCCAAGAGAAGAAATGTCCTTTAATTCAAGCGTGAGGGTCCCATGGGACGTGGGAGCGTCATGACCCACAGTCCTGAATGAAGACCGACCCGTACGGCTCTGACGCTCAAATGTGGAAGTATCATTTGAAATGACTTCAGGACTGCTCTTCTCTTTCACCTCTTTTCCTCACTCTCTCCTCCTCTTTCTCCCCCCCTCACATCTTCCTTCTCTCCCCCTCTCCCCCCACCCCCCCCTCTCTCTCTCTCCCCTCCCCCTTCCCCCACTCTCTCCCACTCTCTCCTCTTCCTTCTCTCCTCATTCTTCCTCCTCCATCTTTCCATCGCTCTTCCTCACTCTCCCCTCTCTCTCCTCCTCTGTTCTCTCTCTCCCCTCTCTCCCCCCTCCTCTCTTCTATCCTGTCCCTCCCCCCTCTCTCCTCCCCTCTCTCTCTCCTTTGTTCTATCCTGTCTCTCTCCTCCCCTCTTCTCTCTTCTGTCCTGCCCCCCCTCTCCCCCCTCTCTTCTGTCCTGCTCCCCCTCTCCTCTCTTCTGTCCTGCTCTCCTCTCCCCCCTCTCCTCTCTTCTGTCCTCTCCCCCCTCTTCTCTCTTCTGTCCTGCCCCCCCTCTCCCCCCTCTCCTCTCTTCTGTCCTGCCCCCCCTCTCCTCTCCCCCCTCTCATCTCTTCTGTCCTGCTCCCCTCTCCCCCCTCTCCTCTCTTCTGTCCTGCCCCCCTCTCCCCCCTCTCCTCTCTTTTGTCCTGTCTCTCTCCCCCCTCTCCTCTCTTCTGTCCCGCCCCCTCTCCCCTCTCCCCTCTCTCTTCCGCTCCGCCTCTCTCTCTCTTCTGTCCTGCCCCCCTCTCCCCCCTCTCCTGTCTTTTGTCCTGTCTCTCTCCCCCCTCTCCTCTCTTCTGTCCCGCCCCCCTCTCCCCCCTCTCCTCTCTTCCGCTCCGCCCCCCTCTCCTCTCTTCTGTCCTCTCCCCCCTCTCCTCTCTTCTGTCCTGTCTCTCTGAGGACAAAGACATATCTTCTTAATAAAGTCTTTTACAGCAGCGACTCGTAAAAAGGCGCTGCTGTTTCTCGGACTGTAAACTCTGTAAACTCACAGTACATGACCCAGTCTGAGGAGCGCTTTCTGCACTGCTACTGCTACTGCTACTGCTGCTACTGCTGACACTGACACTGCTACTGCTGCTGCTGCTGCTGCTGCTGCTACTGTTACTGCTGCTACTGCTGACACCGACACTGCTACTGCTGCTGCTACTGCTACTGGTATGAAACAGGGCTAAGTGAGGATGTAAAGTCTCATGCCCTGATGCAAAAACCAAATGATGGAGGACAGAGGGAGCTGCGTCGTGGTTGGTTTGCCGTGTGGGAAATCATAAGGAAAGAGCCTAAAACAGTCTGTGTTTTACTTTTTTAAACTGAACCTGGTGGTGTGGTGTAACCTGCTCACACCGGACTGATACATGTATCATTCTAAAGTTAGTTCTACACATGATCAATCTGGACAGGCTCTCGAAAGCCAAATGTGTAACGTCATGACGAACATTTGAAATGATCGTAGTGTCGCAAAAGGGAAACAAGCCGAGAAATCAAGAAAAGCCACGACTTCTTCCACGTCCCCAAATGCACAAAGCACTTCTATGAGCACGATTTCAAAACAAAATTGTCCGTAAATGTGTTGAAACAGTGTGTCCGCCGGCGCCGCCAAGTCTGTCCTTTTGACTTCCGCCACAATGCAGCGCTGTGATTGGTCCAGCACAAACCACAACGCTGCACTGTGATTGGTCCAGCACAAACCACAACGCTGCACTGTGATTGGTCCAGCACAAACCACAACGCTGCACTGTGATTGGTCCAGCACAAACCACAACGCTGTGCTGTGATTGGTCCTGCACGCATCGGCTCAAACCCAACAGTGGCACACTCTCAAGCAAACTCTCAAGAGTTTGTGAACTCACAAATCATATGGCAGGGCCAGGTTAGGGGGGATGGGCAGTAGTGTACATCAGAATCAAAATGTTTTTTTTTTTTTTTTTCTTCATGTGAGTTCAGTCTACAGTGATTTTCTTCTTCTGAAGTCTTAACTGAGGCTGAGTTTATCCACTAAGTTGTCTTAGAGCCCCATTATTCTTCTTGGCTGCAAAATAACAGCTTCTTAATCTATAAAAAGGAAAAGTGTAATCTTGGACTGTACTTCCAGCCTGTACACTCTGCAGGAAATGACCCGCACAGACTCAAGTGGACAAAACTTTGGCCGTGTTTATACTGCGTGTGCCAGGTCTAGCTGGAGCTCGTCTGTTCCACCATGGACTGTGTGGTGTTTCCGCTCGGCTGCTTTCGGCCTCCCAGAGATCACCTTCGAGCGTCTCAGAGCGGCTGCTTCATGCTCCACACTGCAGTCTCAACATTACAACATCACAATTATGTTTGTATTAGATTTGGATTTGAACATATGTCCCTCTCATCTGGAGACACAGAGAGGTCAGGTTTATGAACTCTGCGTACCGTGCCTTTTATCAAGGAGCTTTTCACACATAACAGTACCAAGAATCAGGTTCCAATTTAGCGAGAGGAACCACTCAGTCCCCTTCACACAGCAGCAGCAGCTGAAGGTCTAAATGACTAACTTTTTTACTTTTTTTGAATTTTTTTTTTTTTTTTTTTTTTTTTTAATCGTCCTCCTTTTGAGCTGTAAACCTGCTCATAAAACTGTGAAGCACAAAAAGCTCTAACAAACATTGAAATCAACAAAATGAACAATTATTCAGTTATTCAGATTTTTTCTTAAATCTTATTGATTAAGAATTGTGTTTATGGAGCTTCTGTGTCAAGTTATTTATCTTTTGCATCAAATAAATCAGAAAATGAATGAAACATATTTCTCAATAAATATAAATTTGTATAATAAATATAAATTAAACTTGTTTTGGTCTGACTGAAGGTACCTGGCCCTAAGCAGGAGCTAAAAAAATGACTCCAAAACATGGCCTCAGTCCCTAGTTCCTACTGTGTTCAAGTGCACATCAAATGGGAACCAAATGGAACTAAAAGAAGTTCCAGGAACTGAAGATTTCTACAGTGAGAGCGACTTGGAGCCACATGAGCTTTACTTTCAGTTGTATTAATTCTTCAGGGAATTAAGGATTTTACACCAGAGCCAGTCTTTTTAGCAAACTGCTGTTGGTGAAGATGTAAATTGCTTTTCTACAAAGTCTGTTCCTTCAGTAAACAGTCTGAGAACACACAGATTTCATTCTCAAACACTGCAGCGTCTCCATCGCGCTGTCTCTGAAACCACTGAATATTATGGTACTCGTTTTTACAATCTTTTCACATATTGAGTGGAACTTTACTTTGCATAATGCCACTATAATTACCAGGCAGCAGAATGAAGAAGAATGGCTTGTTATGAGACGCTCGGTGCCAGATGTTCAGACTTAGACAAACGCAGCACATTTAAATGAGTTTTCTGTGTCGTCGGATTACCAAAATGTTCTTTCTTTAAAAGACAATATGACTATATGGTAATAGAAAAGAAGCCGAAATTCAGTGAGTGAAGAGTATTTTTAGTATCATTCTTGTTGTATTTCCTTTTCCTCGCTGTCAAATTCAAGTATCACTTCTCTGGACCTGATGTGCATTTGAACAGACGTGTGGTCAGGTTGGAAATGGCAGGACTTGGTTTGACTTTGCTCAAAGGCACAGTGCAGGTCTGGAGTTGAACACTGTGCTCTCTGTGAAGAAATGAATGTTCAGACTTCTACAGAGCGCTCACCACAAGAGCCCGTTACACCCGCAATCGACGATGAAGGGACTTTGACCCACTAAACCTTTAGATTGCAAACAAATATTTCTAGTTAAATTTATATGACTTGAATTCAGAATATCAATTCATTTCAACAATTTTGAATAGTTAAGATGCCTTTTCTTCATGGACCCATTATTTCACTTGTTTAAAGGTGTTTTTGACTCATTTCTTCTTATTTCAAGTCAAATTGTTTGCCAGTGAGGTTAGATTTTTTTTTGTTTTTGCTGCATTGGTAAATTCATTCATTCATTTTCTACCGCTTATTCCCGTTAGGGGTCGCTGGTGACTGGAGCCTGTCCCAGTGACTTTGGGCCTTAGGCGGGGTACACCCTGGACAGCTGCCAACTCGTCGCAGGGCTGACACAGAGAGACAGACAAGGACAGACAACCATTCACTCTCACATTCATACACTAGGGACAATTTAGAGTTCTCAATTAACCTGCACAGTCATGTGTTTGGACGGTGGGAGGAGCCGGAGAACCCAGAGAGAACCCACGGTAACACGGGGAGGACATGCAGACTCCACCCAGAGAGATCGTGTGATGTTTGGGTGGTTCAGAATTCAATACCACGATGTTGGGGTGGTCTGGGATTCGAACCCACGATCTCCTTATTGAGAGGCAAACAAATTACATTTGTTATTTTAAGCTAAATGATCTTCTAACCAGTCAGAAATGTCCAGTGAAATTGTCCACATCACATGAGCAAGTCTGACGGTTCTCAAAATGTTCTAATTATAACTTAGTTTGGTGCGAGGGCACCTGTGGCAGTTTATTTATTATAGTTTTGCATTTGTTAAGTTGCAGAAATTTAGAAAAATAAAAATTTAAAATTACAGGAAGTGATTGAGTTCTAAAACAGAATCCCTCCATCTGTGATGTCATCAAAAAGCGACGTCCCATGAAAAATACAAATACAATTTACACACAACTGACACAACGTTCTGATCATTTAAAGTGTCATTCAACAAAATAAAGTCATTTTTGTGTATTATTATTTGTCAAATCATAACTCTTGTGTCATTTATATGGTTTTGGCCTTTATTTTGAAAATGGTTGCTAGGTAACAGTTGTAAAATTACCTCCACCCGTGTCATATTTGCTGCTCATGTCCAACCAGGAAGTGACATTATAAACATGACAAAAACAGTCAAACTGGGGATAAATGGGCAAAGTGTTTAGTAAAATCTTAAATATAATCTTGTTCACCACCTTTGACTAAAATGTATAGTCTAACCTGTCATATAGACTTTAAATCTCTTCCAGTCAAAACTACTCAAAATAAGATTAATATTCTGAATTCAGATGATTTTAAGCAATGCTAGATATGGAATTTTTGCCGCTTACCATTGACCTGAAACCTGTGACCACACAGATTCAAGCAGCTGCGATGGAACACTCCTGAGGGATGACACTGTAGCCAGAGGGTTTTTACTAGGGCTGCATCACTAAAGTAATGATATCGCAACAAACTAAATATATTGCATTAAACCAAAGTCTTCATCTGATAGAAATGTTCTGTTTTTAAAAGGAAAACATTAAAAAGGGAAAATCTGGCTTCTTTTCAAACTACATTAGCGTCAGATTTGTCTTTGTTGTTTTTATTTTAATATAACAGACATTATTGCATCAACTCCCTGATTTTGTCCGTCTGCGACGTAAGATTTCTGACCGTGAGAAGAATCTTGAGTCGTGGCTCAAAATCGTGGCTCGTAGATCTCAGAGTGAGACGGAGACAAAGACCAAACTTAGAACCGTCGTACGACCAAAGACGAGCTACGTGTTTGATATTTTGGAATCTTGATCACAGAGTGAGTCTCCTGTCGCTGCGTCTACGATCAATCTTTGTCAAAATGTAAATACAAACACACGGAGCCTGTGCCTGACATTCACTCTGATAAACTTTTGTCGTAGCTACGATTGATCGTGTCACACAGTGTGACTGCATTCTGTTTTACGACTTTTAATTCATCACGTCTTGCAGTGTGACATCCATAAATCTTATAAGACCTAACAAATCGTACAGTGGACACCCGGCTTAACCCACGAGCCCCTCACTGAGTCAGGATAAAGTCCCACGCTCTGCCACTTCATTCATCCCAATACTCTGTGCTTTCTGCAGGAGAAAAGATTAGCTCGTGGTTCCATTTCCTAATTGTAAAGAGCCCGTGTTCAAATGTAATTATTCCTCTTATCTGGTTGCAGCAGCAGATCTGGTGCGTGTGGTCAGGACTATCCTTCTATCTCGGGGCACAGAGAATGATTTTAATTAACAGCCTCTCACAGAATGATCCAGAAGGAGCCGGTGGGACTTTTGTATTCCACAGTGGCGCGGTCAGCGTGTCCTTGGCTCTGTGAAAGCCTCCGTATCACCTGCACATCACACTCTGGAGCCCGGGGCGGAGTCTAATGCTGACGCTTTGCTCAAGGGCAGCGGCAGTCACAGGTCACTCTGAGGAAAGCTCATGAAGGGAGAGAGAGGCAGGGGAGGGAGAGCGGGCACATGTGTTACTCTTATAAGGGTTGGAGTGGTTGCTGTTGTGTCCTTGGGCAGTGCACCTCACCCACTTCAGCCTTGTTTATATCAGTGTGGTGTGTGAGCGATCGGTCCAGTGTGAAGGGAGCAGCAGACTCTTCCACTCTTAGTTTGAACAGCTGCATTCTAAAAGCTGGTACCACTCCATACGTTAGCTCCAAAATTAGCGTTAGCCTCCAAACATTACAAACTATGAAAAATCAGGTCTGTTTTGGCGACTGATGACCTCTCGACCTCACATGAGTAACATCAGAGCCCGTGTCGTGGGCGGGCCCTTGCATGGGGCCCACACATGACACTAGCGACACCACCGTCAAGAATGGTTTTGTTAGATCTTCTAATATGTCACAGTTATTTAAGTGAAGGAGACTTAACCTCTGAAGTGTACTATCCTCACTCAGGGTTGCAACTTGTGATTGGTTCTCACCTCCTGCTAGAGCCTCTTTAAAATGCAGTGTCATCAAAATTCCGGTATGGAAGCAAAATGAAGCTGACTGTAATTCATTTTCAGTCATTCGCTCACATCAGATCTAAACACTAATGGTTTTAAGTTGTTATGGGAGGAAAAAAGCAACAAATGTGAATTTCCAGGATAGAAACGTCAGCTAAGTTTGCTCTTTTATTACAAAAGATGGACAATATACCATTGTCTAGTTTTAAAATTTTATTTGAGCTTCATACAATTTATGGTAAAGGATGTGATATATCTGTAAATGCAATGAAAAACTATTGTGGGTTCATCAATTCTGTCAGTATTTGTCCAGTTAAACCTAAAAATCTGGATTTTTCCTTCATCAAAAAAGCAAACAGTTTATCATTATCTCCTGTAACATAAAGAAATCATGTAAAACACAAAGGTCTTTAAAGCAGCTCTGGTGTCACTCACTTGTGTCTCACTGGTTTTTATTTTCCAATTTATCATATTTTGTGATATTCTGAGGTTAAATCCCAGTTTCTCCAGTGAAATCACATTATGTTCCACTGAAACTTTTTTCTCCATTCTGAATTTAGAATGTTTTTGTGTATACAGACTTTTAAAGGGTCTATAGCAGGCGTCGTGCTTTCGTATTTCGTAGTTATTGCTGTGGAGAAGTTCAAAGTGGAATATTGAGTGTATCGTCTAAAAACTATTTACAATTTCCTCAAAAATTGATTACAATTTCCTCAGAAGAGGGTTTGGGTTACAGACACATTTGGGCACATTCTGATGCTTTGTTGAAATATCATCTGAATATTCCTACAGATAACGTAAAACAATATTGAGATATTTGTGTTTGTCAAAATCGTCAACTCCGAATGAACACGCAGTTAATTGACTATATTTCTCGTTGGAAAATATAACAACCATAAACCACAAACCTTAAAAGTCATGTTTTATTTTGCTGCATCATTAACATGGCTGTGATAGAAGGTTTACATGAGGCTGTGCAGCTGAACACGACACTCGTGGAAGCCTCTGTTCTGTTGTAATATTATTAGCTTTTAGTCATTATAATGAAGTCACGTCTGTTACTTTCAGTTAAACGGTGAGATTGTAGCAGAGAATATTTATCTTTAACATCCACTTCACTTCTTACTTTACTTTAATGGTTATAAAGTTTTAAAGGTTTATTGTTACAAGCTGTCTCTTTAAATGTCTGTCTTTCCGAGCAGCAGTGACTCGACCTACAAGTACAAGAAAGATGGAGTTAATCAGATCCAAAGGCCCTCAGGCCTTTTCACGTCAGTTCAATCACCGGACATTTATCGACAGCACAGACTGGTTCAAACACCTTTGATTTTCAGTGCCACTCGGCTGTTTGTCCAACACAGAGGTTGATGGTTCAATCCCTGCCACTGGCAATGAATGCTGATGATGTGTCCTCGGCAGAACATGAAACCATTGACTCGCTAAATGGAGCGTTTAGTTTGAAGTGGAAAGTGAAACAAACATTGTCATGACGTTGTGTGGCAGTAGATTGGACCAGGGAGGGCATCGTCATTGAACGACCTGATTCTTGATGTGTTTGTGTGAGAGCCTCCTGTGATGGGCCGGTCCTGATGCTGCTGCGTGGCTCACGTGAATCCACGTGAAATGCTGTCTTTACTTATTCATCACAATTTCTCTGAGTTTGAATTGTTTCCTAAAGCCCTATCCGGATGGGATAAGTTTCACCTCCGGACCTCACGCACTTTGTAATTATTATCAGTCCCGTGCCATGTAATAATAATTCCCCCACAAACGACCTACTGTCTTTCGCCAAACCCCGGGGTCCACAGTTAACAGCAGTCCTGTGTGAACAGGTGTCTCTCTAATTTGGGTGCTTTTTGGCCTGGATTTGCCAGGAGCACATATTAATTGATGGTATTTATTTCCAGTGATGGAAAGAATACTTTAAAAATGTACGGCGCATCAAAGTGCAAGACGTTTGATGTTGAACAATGTCTGTTGCATTATTCTAGTCCTATTGAAGTGACGCGAATGAGGCTTGATGAAAGATAAGCTGCCTGCATTTGTCATTTTCTGTAAAACTCAGACTTTCCTTATCCCGTGCAGATGTGTCTCATGAAACTCAAATGTAATAAGGTAATTTGTCGCATCACATAAGGTCCAGCGGTAAGGCAAGGCAAGGCAAGGCAAGTTTATTTGTAGAGCACAATTCGTACACAGGGCAATTCAAAGTGCTTTACATAAACAGGAAAAGTTGCATTAAAATCACAAAACACAAAAAGACACACAGAATCATTTTAAAATCATTTTAAAATAAAGTACTTTAAAAGAGAAGAGTGCAGATAGATCTTTCAGTCGTATGCACGTCTAAAGAGAACTGTTTTTAGCCTGGATTTAAACATTGTCAGAGTGGAGGCCTGTCTCACATCTTCAGGGAGACTGTTCCAGATTTTAGCTGCAAAAAAAGGCCAGTGAACAGGCCGTTGCAGTAGTCTAACCTACTGGAGACAAATGCAAATCCTCTGTAGGAGGATCCCATGATCGACAGTGTCAAAAGCAGCGCTCAGATCTAACAGAATTAAGACTGAGGCTTTGCCCGTGTCAGTGTTCAGGCGGATGTCATCTGTCACCTTGATAAGAGCAGTCTCAGTGCTGTGATGAGGTCTAAAACCTGACTGAAAAACATCAAATGAGTTGTTTATTAAGAGGAAGTCAGTGAGCTGTTGGTA
Organism: Rhinogobius similis; assembly: GCA_019453435.1. Taxonomy (NCBI): domain Eukaryota; kingdom Metazoa; phylum Chordata; class Actinopteri; order Gobiiformes; family Gobiidae; genus Rhinogobius; species Rhinogobius similis. The sequence continues at coordinate 1,119,318 of CM033623.1, forward strand.
AACAACCTTTTCGAGGACTTTGCCCAAAAATGGCAGATTTGAGATGGGCCGATAATTTTTCAGTACTGAGGCATCAAGACTGCTCTTCTTTAGGAGAGGCTTAATGACCGCAGTTTTCAAGGCCCTTGGGAATGTTCCAGATTGAAGCGACATGTTAACTATGTGAGTGAGTGGTGTTAACAAAGTGCTCAGAACAGACTTTAGAAATCTGGTGGGTAACACATCAAGGCAGCATGTAGAAGAACTCAGACTGGTGATGATCTCTTGGACAGTTTTGTCAGTTACAGGTGCAAACTGAGTCAGCTCTAAATGTGTAGGTGGTTTTAAAGTTATTATTTGCACTGTGGAATTTATGGCATTTTTAATGCCCTGAACCTTGTCATTAAAGAATACTGCAAACTCATTGCACTTAGCTGTGGAAATTAGTTCTAATGGCAGCAGAATTTGAGGGTTTGTTAGTCTGTTTACTGTTGCAAACAGAGCACGCGAGTTTTTACTGCAATTTCCAATTATTTCAGAAAAAAATCCTTCCCTTGTTTTACATAAAATGAGGTTGTACATATACAACTTTTCTCTATAAATCTCTTTATGAATCTGGAGCTTTGACTTGCGCCATTTTCGCTCAGCCCTGCGGCACTCCCTTTTCTGTGCCCTGACTGTCTCATTATTCCTCCATGGCGCCTTCTGCTTATTTTTTAACCATTTTAACCTTCATAGGAGCAATGGTGTCCAGAACATTCAAGATATTAGATGTAACAGAATTTAAAAAGTTGTCAACATTTGAACATGAAGGATTTTCAAAGTTTATCATTTCCACGAAGAGTGCACTTGTGCTGTCATTTATGTGTCTCCTCCGAACAACTGCAGGACCAGTCGGTGATTTGGGAATAACAGACAGGTCAAAGAAAACACAGAAATGATCAGACAGTGCCACATCGACCACACTGATGTTTGAAATATTAACCCCTTTAGTAATTAGCAGGTCCAGAGTGTGTCCTCTGCTGTGGGTGGGGCCACTCACATGCTGAGTAAGACCAAAGGTTTCAAGGACAGCATCAAGCTCTTTAGCGTTTCTGTCGCAAACATTATCCACGTGAACATTGAAATCACCTGTAATGACCAAACCGTCAAAGTCTGTGCATACAACTGAAAGCATCTCAGTAAAATCATCAATAAAACCTTGGCAGTGCTGGGGGGGCTTGTACAGGACAATGTAGAGTATGGAGGGAGACTGTTTTAGCTCCATTTTAAAAGACAAATACTCAAATGATGAAAACATCCCAAAAGACAACCTCTGGGTAACTATTTTATCTCTAAAAACTGCACAGACACCTCCACCCTTTTTGTTGTCGCGTGTTTCAGATTCAAACTTGAAGCTCGGTGGAGTCGCTTCTATTAGGACTACATTCCCCGTGTTTTTGTCAAGCCATGTTTCAGTTAAAAACATAAAATCAAGATTATAAGAAGATATAAAATCATTAATTAAAAGTGATTTGTTACATAATGATCTGACATTAAGCACAGCAAGTTTCAGATTGGTTTCAATGTGACTGGATGTTATCTTTTCACAGGGAATATGAATTAAATTTCTAAGATTGGACAGTCTAACCGTCCTTCTGTTCTCCAGTCTGTGTGACGTGACTACAGATATAACACAGGGCCCCGGGTTTGTTTGACCATTTTCATGACCATAAGTCCCGGCAACGCTGAGACCCACTACATCCTAGCTATGGGAGATAACAGTTCTGGGGGGAGGGCGGCGAAGGGGGAGACCTGGAGGAGGTTTGGGCAAAGGCTGAGTGGGGAGAGCTGGAAGGGGTTTGGGTGATGGACCAGGTGAAAGGCGAGGGGGTGGAGGTGCAGGTCGTTTTTTTGGTGAAGCAGGAGAGTTGAAGCTCCTGGGTGGTATGGTGGGCACAGATTTGTACGGGGAAGAGTTCATCATTGTTGACATCAGAACTCTTGATCTTGCTAAATTAGGTGTGAGTGGAACCATCTTTACTCCTGATTTGATCAGACTTTCAAGATGGTTGGGAAGGTCCCTGGGTGAAGGTGGAGATGAAAAGGAGAGTGATGATTGAGTGGGAGTAGATGTTGCAGGGGGGACCCAGGACTGGTCTGAGGGTAGGGGTGGTGACAGGGCAGCTGCTGGGCCTGTCACTGACCGGTCCATTGCCTGTGATGAGGACCCCGAGGGAGGGGGTACAGATGTTGAGCTTGAACCCTTCACTGGGGGCGGTGGAGATCGTTGTGGTGCTGCAGCTGATGAGCTCTTTACTGGAGGCAGTGTAGGTGATTTTGGAGCAGCTGGAGCTGAATCCTTTGCTGGGCCTGGTGGTAAAATGAATCCCGTCCAGATAGGGCTTAAGTTACTGTGGTGCTAAGCTTTACTTCCTCCCAGAGAGTAGTCATTTCAAAGTCTTCTTGTTCCTGACCCTTGCCTAGTCCCCACATGCTGTGGGACCACAGCTTCTCTCCCAGAGTTCAGGGGTGAGTGATGGACAGGTGGATAGACCAGTAAAGTAAAAAGAGCACACCAAGGACGGAGAAACAGCAGGGACTTCTGTCGAATCAATGAGCAGAGCTCTGAGCTCTAAATAATAAAGCATTAGCCTCATACAGCACTTTTACAGGCGTCTTCAATTTCTTCAAGACACTCGTACAAGTGCATTTGTACTTTGTACGAATGCACTTGTACGAGTGTCTTGCTTAAGGACACAATGCTAGTTGCACTAGAGCCACTGCTGCCCCCCGTGGCACCTCGTGCTCCCTGCCGTCTCCCATCCATGTATTAACCCCGCCCGCTCCTGAGCTCAGGAGGTTTGGCCCCTCAGTCTGAGGCGAGAGAAGGTCCCTTTTGAATGATCCGAGGACAGAGGTGCGGGGACTAGGGGTGCAGAGGGTGCAGTGGCACTGGAACAGGCTGGATTTAGAGGTGGAAACATACACCGCGGACGCCTAAATGTGTGGACTGTGCTATATTTACGGGCTGGATGTGCAACAACTCGTGTTTGAACCTGACGTGACGTATAAGGACCAAATAGAGTTTACACGGAAACACAGCGGCACAAGTCCTCGTGTCCTGGTCTCAGAGGAGGGACTGAGCGGAGAGTAAACTGAGGAAGTGGCTGTATGTCGCAGGGAAACTTAAGTGGCTCCATGTTGCTGTCATAACTCTGTACAGCCACCTACTGTGTTAAACATCGATATTATTTACTTTGGCAAATGCCCTGATGATCATCGCCAAATGTTGGGCATTATTTCCACACGTAGAAGTCGAGGCTCGTGGTTTCATACACCTTACACCTGCTTGTGCGTGTTTGTGTGCGTAAAGTGAGGCTGGGCGTCCTGTGGCAGTGCGTCAGGAGCAGCGTCAGAAAAAAAGTCAGAATAACTATCGAAAAAAAAAAAAAAAGACAGAATAACTATCGGAAAAAAAAAAAGTCAGAATAACTATCGGAAAAAAAAAAAGTCAGAATAACTATCGGAAAAAAAAGTGGAGAGAGTCAGGAGCAGCGTCTAATTATTTCTTTGAGCCTTGTTTCTAGTGTATCTTGATCATATTCCAAAAGTTTAATTGGTCCTGAGGTTATTTTTGTGTAAATGCTCCTTAGTTGGCCCTAAATAAACGCCTGTAACTGCACGGGGAAAAAAACGGCACCCCCATCCAAAATGACTTTCCCGCGGCTAAGTACGAGGATATTCAAAAGCCAAAAACGTGTCGATGTGATTTTCTGTGAGCTTCAAACAGAAAGTCAGAGGGACGTGTGGCTTAAACACTGCACCACTTTCAAACTGCAAAAAGGATTTTATTCAAATCTACCAGACTCTCAACCCTCGGCCACATCGTTGATATTCTCGTGAACGTGCTTTAGAGCGAGGGGAAGCTAATGCAGACGTCCAGGTTTGCGAGTGATATCTGTACAGAGGTGTGATCTCACTTAGACCTCTGATAACAAAGAAGAACACACTCCACCATCGACTCACACTCAGCAGCAGAGCATCAGCCTCCTCAGCCCCTCCATCTCCTCCTCTTCACCACCAGTATCTAGTTCCTGGAGGAGATGTATATTCCGTAAACAAATCTATCGCTTTTCAGTTTGTCCCAGTAGAGTGCGTAATCAGATCTGGTTTCTGGAGCAGATGCATTGTGGGTCCCTGAGCTGGTTCTGTTCACAGCTCGAACACATCCACACGCTCCGTCTCACTTTCACATCAACGGCTTTGTCCTTCCAACTCTTCCCGTATTTTTAATCCAATAGAACAAATTTACGACTCTGTACCGTAAATTATGTATTTGACATGAATTATGAATGTGCTGTCTCGATCTCATGAAGAGGCTCCGCAAATCCATGTTTGGATTTCAGAGGGATTAGAGGTAAAAAAACAGACTATATTTAGTCTTTGCGTTTCTAGAACTATTGGAATAATATTTCATCTGATAAATCATCTTGATAAATCATGGAGCTGTTTTCCCGCTCTCACTGATGGAGCGGACTTTGATTGGCTGTTTCCTGCTCGGGGCGGGGCAGGACCTGCATTCTTCATCACAGCAGCAGGAGACATGCTTTACACCAGATGCCCTCCCTGTCACTACAGGCCACAGCAATCAGTCCAGCAGCGACACTCACTGGTCAGGGGGAGTCAGGACGGTCAGGGGGGGTCAGGACGGTCAGGGGGAGTCAGGGGGTCAGGACAGTCAGGGGAGTCGGGACGGTCAGGGGGAGTCAGGACGGACATGGGGAGACAGCACGGACAGGGGCAGTCAGGACGGTCAGGGGGAGTCAGGACGGTCAGGGGGGTCAGGACAGTCAGGGGGAGTCAGGACTGCTCAGGGGGAGTCAGGACGGTCAGGGGGAGTCAGGACGGTCAGGGGAATCAGGACGGTCAGGACTGCTCAGGGGGAGTCAGGACGGTCAGGGGGAGTCAGTACGGTCAGGGGGAGTCAGGACGGTCAGGAGTCAGGGCGGTCAGGGGAGTCAGGGCGGTCAGGGGTCAGGGGAGTCAGGGGGGGTCAGGACAGTCAGGGGGAGTCAGGACTGCTCAGAAGTCAGGGCGGTCAGGGAGTCAGGGCGGTCAGGGAATCAGGACGGTCAGGACTGCTCAGGGGGAGTCAGGACAGTCGGGGAGTCAGGACGATCAGGGGGAGTCAGGACGGTCAGGGGGAGTCAGGACGGTCAGGGGGAGTCAGGACTGCTCAGGGGGAGTCAGGACAGTCAGGGGGAGTCAGGACGATCAGGGGGAGTCAGGACGGTCAGGGGGAGTCAGGACGGTCAGGGGGAGTCAGGACTGCTCAGGGGGAGTCAGGACCGTAAGGGGGAGTCAGGACTGCTCAGGGGGAGTCAGGACGGTCAGGGGGAGTCAGGACGGTCAGGGGGAGTCAGGACGGTCAGGGGGAGTCAAGACTGCTCAGGGGGAGTCAGGACGGTCAGGGGGAGTCAGGGGGAGTCAGGACAGTCAGGGGGAGTCAGGACGGTCAGGGGGAGTCAAGACTGCTCAGGGGGAGTCAGGACGGTCAGGGGGAGTCAGGACGAGTCAGGACAGTCAGGGGGAGTCAGGACGGTCAGGGGGAGTCAGGACTGCTCAGGGGGAGTCAGGACGGTCAGGGGGAGTCAGGGGGAGTCAGGACAGTCAGGGGGAGTCAGGCCGGTCAGGGGAGTCAGGGCGGTCAGGGGAGTCAGGTGAGTCAGGACAGTCAGGGGGAGTCAGGACGGTCAGGGGGAGTCAGGACGGTCAGGGGGAGTCAGGACGGTCAGGGGGTGTCAGGCCGGTCAGGGGGAGTCAGGACGGTCAGGGGGAGTCAGGACTGGTCAGGGGGAGTCAGGACTGGTCAGGGGGAGTCAGGACTGGTCAGGGGGAGTCAGGACTGGTCAGGGGGAGTCAGGGGGAGTCGGGACTGGTCAGGGGGAGTCAGGGGGAGTCGGGACTCGTCAGGGGGAGTCAGGACTGGTGGAGGGGAGTCGGGACGGTCAGGGGGAGTCAGGACTGGTCAGGGGGAGTCAGGACTGGTCAGGGGAAGTCAAGGGGAGTCAGGACTGGTCAGGGGGAGTCAGGGGGAGTCAGGACAGTCAGGGGGAGTCAGGACAGGTCAGGGGGAGTCAGGACAGTCAGGGGGAGTCAGGACAGGTCAGGGGGAGTCAGGACTGGTCAGGGGGAGTCAGCACTGGTCAGGGGAAGTCGGGGCGGTCAGGGGGAGTCGGGACTGGTCAGGGGGAGTCAGGACTGGTGGAGGGGAGTCGGGACGGTCAGGAGGAGTCAGGAGGAGTCGGGACTGGTCAGGGGGAGTGAAATGACACAGGGGCAGTAAACTCTTCGGCAGGACCAGCTGTAATCGATGAACAGAGGCGCACCTTTGTGTGGAGGTTATTTGTACCTAAATACAGTTGTTCCTTTATATTGTTTTTATTTGCTTTTAGTTCATGGTTTGTGCTTATTTGGATTTACTTATTTGGTTCTTAATTGCTTAATGAACATTTTGCCACAACTTTATAATAACTACACCTTAATTAACTTAAAAAAAATCAATAATAATAATTCATAACGAACAAATAGTGTATTAGGACTAAAGGTTTAAGGTTTAATAACTACTTGAATAAAGTTTATTAATTAAGTAGTTCATAAACCTGAGCCATCCTTAGTAAACTTTTTATTCATTATGAATGAAGTCTTTGTTTCTGTTAAACTAAATAAAGTAATTATTAAGTGTTACAAATGATTTTATTTTATTTACATTCTCTTCCAGTTTATTATTGCTAATGTTAGTCATAATGTTTTGTATTTTGGTTTCGTCAGATTTTATTTATTTTATTTTTAGGCCCCTGGCTTCATAATAATCTAAGGCCTGTGCAGGTGCATCATGGGAAACGTGGAGTCAAACAGATTTTTGACCTTCTGTTGTTTATAATCCTCTTGTGTGTTTTTGTCTGTGCATGTGTGCACCTCATACTCTGGGAGGGCTCTCTGTGGATTTAAAAAAATATAGATTTGCACAAGTATTTCATGTTGTGTAAGTTAAAGTAATCATTATTATACTCCTAAAACAACTCAAACGTATTTATATTGTAAAGGTGCTGGTGACCAACTTTAAATGAGGTTGATGTAAAGATGATTTGATAGTGAGAGAACTAAAATAAATACAAATGTTATGTACGTGACTTTCTCCATTACGCTTATGATCTATAAAAAGACAACTTTACATAGAAATTAGCGTCCTGGTCCAAAAACTCAAAACAGAGACGACAAAGAAGGCGATCCGTGCTCAGGGAGATGAGAAATGATGAGTTTTTCTAAATGTGTGTTTGTCCATACGTCCACAAAATGTTTTATAAATGAGGCCCCTGTTCATTTTAGTGCCATTTTCCTTCAATGTTACAGTTTATAAACCTGTTGCAAAGCCTCTTTCCTGTTTCCTGTATGTTATGCACTGTCCTTGTCTCATAAATAAACTAGGGCTGATTGTCGCAACCAAACACTTAAATAATCGTTAACTAATTTGATAATCGAATGTTCGTATTTTTTAACTATACACAACCTCCAAAAAGAATGTTTTATCTCTCAGATGAAGCAGAAATTCACCTAAAATGACACAAGAAACATGTCAAGTTAAGCATTTTAACCAAAAACATCTATTTGTTGTAAGTGTTCTCTTTGAGGTTGATGTCAAGCAGCATATTTCTAGCTTCCACTCTGTTAAATATTGTTAAAATCTCATATTCACTGGCAATCTAAACAACTAATTGATTAATTGAAAGAATACCAAAATAGTGGTTAGCCCTAAACTAAAGTCTGCCCTGTGTTCTCCTGCCTGTCATGGCCCCGCCCCTCTGATTGTCCTGTTGTGTTTGCAGGATGAGGCCTCGCTCCTGCTCTCCAGTCCCAGGATGCTGCTCCCTCCGTCGCCCACAGCCCCTCCAGGAGCGCCCCTGTCAGTGCACCACCACATGCAGCTCCTCCAGCAGCAGCTCCAGCAGCAGCAGCAGCAGACGCACGTGGCTGTGGCTCAGGTGAGGCTCGGTCCGGTCTGAGGGCGTGTTTATACGTGTGTGGAGATAATGATGTGTCACTGAAGTACAAAGTAGAGAAGAAGAAATGACTTTGAGCCATTTATAAAGTTCGTTATGACGTTAATGTAATTGGAAGGACATAACATTAAAGTGCCTCTGACAGGTTGAACAACTCCTTTAACTAAAACGTGGTTAAGAGAAATATATTTCAAATTCTGCTAAAATCTTTACACATTTTACCCGAGTTTAGCCATTTTTTTTTTAGGTTTTTGATTTTACTTCCTGGTTGTAAGTGATGACATCACACTAGGAAATTACCAAGAAACATCTTGCACCGTGCACCAAAACTCATCTAATGTCACAGATTTTTCTATTTGACAAAGAAACAAACAATGTGTCTTGTTTCTGTTCCATGTGAGGAGGAGACTTTAAATCGTCGTTCCTCTTCATTTGTTTGTCTCTCTCTGTGGTTTCCTTCACTTCCACTTTGTTTCTGTTTAAGCCCTCCTTGTTTTCTTCACTTCCTCCTTGTTCCCTTCACTTCCCTCTGTTCTTTTATGTTCCCTCTTTGTTTTCCTCACGTCCTTCTTAGTTTCCTTCACTTCCTTGTTGTTTCCTCCTCAATTGCTCATCTTCCTCCTTCTTTCCTCCTCAATTCCTCCTTGTTTCCCCCTTGTTTCCTTCTCTTCTTCCTTCTCTTTCTCCTTGTTTCCTCCTGTTCCTCCTTGTTTCCTCCTCATCGTCCTCCTCATTTCTTTATCGTCCTCCCCCTCTTCTTCCTCGTTTCCTTCTCTTCCTCCTTGTTTCCTTCTCTTCTTCCTCTTTCCTTCCCTTCTTCCTCATTTCCTTCTCTTCCTCCTCGTTTCCTTCATTTCTTCCTTGTTTCCTTCTCTTCCTCCTCGTTTCCTTCATTTCTTCCTTGTTTCCTTCTCTTCCTCCTTGTTTCCTTCTCTTCTTCCTCTTTCCTTCCCTTCTTCCTTGTTTCCTTCTCTTCCTCCTCGTTTCCTTCATTTCTTCCTTGTTTCCTTCTCTTGCTCCTCAGTTCCTTCACTTCTTCCTCATTTCCTTCACTTCTTCCTCATTTCCTTCTCTTCCTCCTTGTTTCCTTCACTTCTTCCTCATTTCCTTCTCTTGCGTCTCAATTCCTTCACTTCTTCCTCGTTTTCTTCACCTCTTCCTCGTTTCCTTCTTTTCCTCCTTGTTTCCTTCTCTTCCTCCTCAATTCTTTCACTTCTTCCTCGTTTCCTTCACTTCTTCCTCATTTCCTTCTCTTGCTTCTCAATTCCTTCACTTCTTCCTCGTTTTCTTCACATCTTCCTCGTTTCCTTCTCTTCCTCCTCTTTTCCTTCACGTCTTCCTTGTTTTCTTCACATTTTCCTCATTTCCTTCACTTCTTCCTCATTTCCTTCTCTTGCTCCTCTATTCCTTCACTTCTTCCTCGTTTTCTTCACCTCTTCCTCATTTCCTTCTCTTCCTCCTCGTTTCCTTCACGTCTTCCTTGTTTTCTTCACATTGTCCTCGTTTCCTTCACTTCTTCCTCAATTCCTTCACTTCTTCCTCGTTTCCTTCACTTCTTCCCCATTTCCTTCTCTTCCTCCTCGTTTCCTTCACCTCTTCCTGGTTTCCTTCTCTTCCTCCTCGTTTCCTTCACTTCTTCCTCGTTTCCTTCACCTCTTCCCGGTTTCCTTCTCTACCTCCTCGTTTCCTTCACTTCCTCCTCGTTTCCTTCACCTCTTCCTCGTTTCCTTCACTTCTTCCTCGTTTCCTTCACTCCTTCCTCGTTTCCTTCACCTCTTCCTGGTTTCCTTCTCTTCCTCCTCGTTTCCTTCACTTCTTCCTCGTTTCCTTCACCTCTTCCCGGTTTCCTTCTCTACCTCCTCGTTTCCTTCACTTCCTCCTCGTTTCCTTCACCTCTTCCTCGTTTCCTTCACTTCTTCCTCGTTTCCTTCACTTCTTCCTCGTTTCCTTCACCTCTTCCTGGTTTCCTTCTCTTCCTCCTCGTTTCCTCCTGCTCTTGTCAGGGGTACATTTTCGCCGCCTGCACACATCATTGAGCACATCGCCGCTGTCTATATTTTACAAGAGCATGTCTAAAGGTTTTCTTATCACGCAGCAGCCAAATAAGCCATTTCCCCAGAACGAGATTTGTAACGGAGATGAGAGGGAAGAAGAGGGGAGGCGAGGGAGAAGAGAACGGAAGGGGGGGAGGAGGAGATGAGTGGATAGAAAAAGAGAAGAAAGAGGTAAAAGGAGAGAGGAGAGAATGACGAAGGGGAAGGGGACGGCAATAAAGAGAGGAGAAAAAGGGGAAATGTTTGACAGATTGGAGCTGCAGACAGCGTGGAGCCAGAGGAGCAGTGAGGAGGACTCTATTGAATTGAAGGACGCACTTTATCAGGCTGTCGGTAAAAGTGACTGCAGTTTTCTCTAATGTGACGAGAGACGCACTGTTCCGTTTGCTTTATGTTTCCTTTAGTTCCTTTAGTTTGTGTTGGGCCCGAACACGCTTTATTGGCGCCGTAACTAAATGTGTCCTTCGCTCCTTGGACTCGATGTGGTGCTCTCCTTCTTTTGCTCCAGAATGTTCAGATAAATGTTTAAATCTGCCACAGCATATCATGAATCAGTCAGGCCATTTCTGTCCCGTCTTGTTTCTGTTCGATGTGATGAGGTGACTTCACTTTAAAAACATCATTCCTCTTCATTTGTGTTTTCCTGTCTCTCTTTCTGGAGACTCATTCCTGCTGTTTCTTTCATCTCCTCCTCATTCCCTTCACTTACTCTCTTCCCCCTTGGTTCCTTCATGTATCTCCTTGTTTCCTTCTCTTTTCTTATGCTTCACTGTTTCCTTCACTTCCCTCAATCAAAATCACTTTTATTTCTCTGTTAGAAACTTATTTTACAGACAAATACCAGCGTAAATAGGGAAATAACACATCCGTCCATAATCCACCCACCATACATTATTAATAGAACAGCAAAAACCCACAAAACAAGCAGCGCCTCAGACAGTGTGGTGTCATCAGCCGTTTAGTCGGTGGAATGAGGTGGAGAGGAGGCTGGAGGTGGCTCTCTTGGTCCTGAGAGTGAGGGACCTGAACCTGCGCCGGACGGCAACCAAATGTAGTGTGTAGTGTGTGTGTAGAGCAGGGGTGTCCCAACTTTTTCCACCGAGGGCCACATACTGAAATGTAGACCAAGGGGAGGGCCACAAATAAATCGTGAAATGTTCAAAAAAGTTGCATTAATCTGATTTTAAAGTGCCACTACACCTAAATTCAGTCTCAATGCCTTAATATCAGGTCTGTCTCACACCAAAATATTAGTTATTTAGGTTATAATAGTAGAAAATCTGAAATTTGCTGTAAAAAGTATGTCTTAGGTCAATGTGGGCCAATGCACCAGGAAGCTTGAGGGCCAAGAAAAATTGGTCTGTGGGCCGCTTTTGGCCCCCGGGCCTTAGTTTGGACATGCTTGGTGTAGAGCGTCTGAGAGACTTGAACCCATGTAGCACCAACTACTGAAACCCAGATACAACCCTCTCGATGGGCCCATTTTGCACATTATTTTTTTACTCCCAGCAAATTTGGTAAATATTGTTATTTATTCTTTCACTTTTGCTAGAATATACCCCTACGGTTTCTACATTGTATCTAACAATAACTTGATTCAGTTCTGTTTGTTTTTGCATTAACTACCACACTAACCCCCAGTGTCCACTGACTCCAGTCCTGGACCTGCACGGGTCACTTGCTGATGGCCTGTTACACCAGCTCCAGTTTACTATGGTCCGTTTTTAACGAAAGCAACGCAGATTCTTGTGGTTTGTGAGTGTAGAGTGTGTGAGGGACTTGAACCTGCGCCTGACTTTAACAAAGTGTAGTGTGAATGTAGTGTGTGTGAGGGACCTGAACCTGTACCCTGAGGTTAACAACGTGAGGATGGATTCTATGAAGCATTTGTTGGAAAAAGGCAAGAATTGATCGGTGAACCTGAAGTTTGCAAAGTTTGCTGAGAAAGAAGAGCCGCTGTTGGCATTTTGAGAAGATGTGTTCAGTATTGAGTTGAAAAATAAGTGTGGTGTTGAGATATTTGTACGAGCGAACCTTTTTATTGCTTTATTGTTGACCGTGAGTGTGGGAGAGGTATTTACTTCACTTCCTCGCTATTTCCTTCTCTTCCCCCATTGTTTCCTTCCTTCCTGTCCTCGTTTCCTTCTGTATTAGCTAGTTTCCTTCCCTTCGCCACACGCGAGCCCACCCACAGGGGGCATGAGCGAGGCGGTGCTAGAACCATTCAGTCCCCGCTGTCTCTGTGAAAAAACTAGCAAGTGCAACCTATTCCAGCGTCATTCAAACTGCAGTTTCCATGAGTGTCTGGGATCATCGCGTTTTGGTCAATTGTTAAATATCATTATTAAAATCAGTGCTAGTAATTACAGACTTCACTTGTAACTTGACTATTTCATTTCCTGAATTGAATTGTTGTTGTTACATTTAATTCCAGATGAGATGAATTTAGCCAGAAGCTCAAACACTGTGCGCCCTGGGTTCATTTAAGGCTCATTTTTTTGTTGAGTTTTTAGTATCAAACTATAACATATTTAGATCGTTCTATATGCATTTTGTAAACTGCATGATTGATCTCAAACTGCTTATTCGTAGAAACGGGTCTATTGCCTTCCTGTTAAAACTGCAGATCTCATAAGCCCCGCCTCTTCATAGTGACATTTCACAGTAATAAGCAGCAGATTTTCCTTAATGTTTTTTTATTGCTGTAAAGGGGCTGTGTGACATTTCCTCACATTTATGACCCAAGTCTGTTTTTTTTTTTAAATAAGCGCACAACAAACAGGATTACTCAAACATGCAAATACAACTCAGAGTAAGAAAATGATGATGGAACACTACAAGGTTAAGCTATTAAAAGTCTATTTGCCATAATATGCCCCTGTTGCTCTTGAGCCCGGCTTGTCTTCTCTCTTTGCCCTTTGTTCTAACAGTTGAGCTAAAGCGTCTTCATTTCCAGAGTGGTAGAACAGCTTCACCAGGGTCACCTCTTCTGAGATCAGAGTGTGCAGGCACAGGACTGAATAAAACAAGTGTCTCTAGGTCTTTGTTATGAAGAAAATCAATACAGCTGCCTTGTTCTTACAGCACCAACCAACACGTTCAACTCCCCTCAACATTTTGTGTTAGCAACTTATACTGTATTCATTTGCAACCAGTGAAGAGAAGGGAAAACACTTAAAACTGCACCGTGTTTTACTATGGAAGCCCATTTCAGCAATGAATAAAAAATAAAAGCTCCACAAGAAGTCATAATTTTGAGTTTAAAAGTGATAATTTTGAGTTTTATAGACATAATTATGGGTTCAACAGTCCTAATGTTTGGTGCATCCATGGATAGCCTGGCACTGACCAGACGTCTCAAGCTGTTGCTCAATGAACGCTGCCACTTCAGCCACATCAGTTTTATTCTTACGTCACCAGAGACCCTTCTTGATTAAAATCCGTTTGCTCGCTGTGATTCCTTGTGAATGTTCAAGTAATGCAGTATTTCGTTGGTGGTAAAGCCATTTCTAAAGTACTTCTCTGCAGCTCACATGCCATTGTGTAAATAGTCGTCTGCTGCTTTATCCCTGAAAAACTCAAAATGATGACTTTAAAACTCTAAATGATGACATTAAAACTTGAATTTATGACTTTTAAACTCAAAATTATGACTTCCTTTTATCTTTTATTCATTGGCGGAAATGGGCTTTCATAGTTTTATATTACTTTCATAAAACAACTGCAAAATTTGGCACGCGTTGTATTTCATGTCCTCCATCAGTGAATCATCTGCCTCCTCGGTCTCCTCTGCCTCATTCACACCATGGACCAGTGACAGTGGGAGGAGCTAGTGTTAATGAGGCTTTGGGTTAATGATCTGCATATTATGCAACTTTAAGTCACAGTCAAAGTACACTTTAAATATATAGAAAGGAACAGCGTTACACCAGCAGGTGTGGGCCGGCTGTGAGGCGGGGCAGGGCTGACCCGGAGCATGGGGGGTACGGCAGGGCTGACCCGGAGCAGGGGGGGCCCGGGAGCCGTGTGGGGCTGCGGGACAAAAATCTACAAGAAATGTATTTTTGCCAACACCGCAGCGGTCTGGAGCAGTTTTCAGATGGAGTTGTCTCCCTGGAATCCACGTGGATGTGTGCGGCGTTGGTCAAATGCACAGCACAGAGGAACACTCACTGCATCAGCAGGAAGTGGCCACGAGGAACATGTGGCTGACATCTGTGCTGCTGGAAACTCACACGGAATACTATATGGCAGCTGAAATGCCATAAATTTCATTTCTTATTTGTAAAAACTGTTTTGTTAGCAGAATTTGATTCATTTAATTCATTAAGTTCCCAGTGCTTTCGTTGCTCATCATTTCAAATTCAGTTTGAGTAACTCTGAGTTACATCTGGGGCTTTGGGCTGCCAGCCCTCACCAGGCGATGATAAGGACAATATGAGCAGCTGGAGGAGAGGATTAGACGTATGTTTTGAATTTGAACTGATTCTGAACTGAAATTTAACTGAATTGTTGAAGTGAACAAATGGAGAACTAAAAATCAAATGAAATGAATCCAGTATAAGTTCGGTTTTCAAAATTCACTAAAATAATAATTCAGATTCATTGTTGGCATTTCAATTTAAATGCTGTCATATTCATTTTCTAGTGGCACAGTTGCCCGCCCACACACTGTTTCTTCTATTAACACTCAATGTTAGAACTGAACATAACTCAGGCGTGAAAACACCCATTCAAAAGAGCTCTTACTTTAGATAACTATAATTATAAAATCTGCCTTTGTGCTGACGTTCTCCAGCTGATTTGAGCACAGTGAGGAGCAGTTTGACAGAGACTTGACGAAATGACCATTTATCAAATTCCACATTATTGAGTGGCCAAGAGGAAGTGACTGACAGCTGTAGTAACTATGGGCTTTCCCCAGAAATAGTCTTTGAGCATAAGTTACACTGTTGTATTTGCCGAGTTCTATTTCAAAGGGGGGAGAGGGAGAGAGCGAGCAGCACACAGGACACAGTGCTGTGTTCCAGTCTCTGAGTCTCTTGAGGTTTACAATATCTTTGCAATAAACGGAAATCTTTGACGTGTTTTAATAAAAAGGAAATGTGAGGCTCTCACACATTTGATCTGGCTTTTTATTCTTTCCCCTCCTGAGCTCACCCCCTAATCCTCTCACACTCCTGCTCTCAGATCTCCTCTCCTCCCGCTCTCTCCTCTGCTCTGCTCTGCTCTCCTCTGCTCCTGCTCTCTGCTCCTGCTCCTGCTCTCTGCTCCTGCTCTCAGATCTCCTCTCCTCCGCTCTCTGATCTCCTCTGCTCCTGCTCTCTGCTCCTGCTCTCTGCTCTCCTCTGCTCCTGCTCACCTCTGCTCCTGCTCTCCTCTCCTCTCCTCTGCTCTCCTCTACTCCCTGTTCTCCTCTCCTCTGCTCTCTGCTCTCCTCTGCTCCTGCTCTCTGCTCCTGCTCCTGCTCTCTCCTCTCCTCTCCTCTGCTCTCCTCTGCTCCTGCTCTCTGCTCCTGCTCTCTCCTCTCCTCTGCTCTCCTCTTCTCCTGCTCTCTGCTCCTGCTCTCTGCTCCTGCTCCTGCTCTCTCCTCTGCTCTCCTCTCCTCTCCTCTGCTCCTGCTCTCTGCTCCTGCTCCTGCTCTCTCCTCTGCTCTCCTCTCCTCTCCTCTCCTCTCCTCTCCTCTGCTCTCTCCTCTCCTCTCTCCTCTCCTCTCCTCTGCTCCTGCTCTCTGCTCCTGCTCCTGCTCTCTGCTCTCTGCTCTCTGCTCCTGCTCTCTCCTCTGCTCTCCTCTCCTCTCCTCTCCTCTGCTCTCTCCTCTCCTCTCCTCCTGCTCTCTGCTCCTGCTCTCTGCTCCTGCTCTCTCCTCTGCTCTCCTCTCCTCTCCTCTTCTCCTGCTCTCTGCTCCTGGGTCTCCTTGCCTCCTGCTCTCTCCTCTGCCTCCCTCTCCTCCTCCTCCCTCTGCTCCTCTCCCCTCTCCCCTCTGCTCCTGTTTCCTCTGCTCCTGCTCTCTCCTCTGCTCTCCTCTCCTCTGCTCTCTCCTCTCCTCTCTGCTCCTGCTCTCTGCTCCTGCTCTCTGCTCCTGCTCTCTCCTCTGCTCTCCTCCTCTCCTCTCCTCTCCTCTGCTCTCTCCTCTCCTCTGCTCCTGCTCTCTGCTCCTGCTCTCTCCTCTGCTCTCCTCTCCTCTGCTCTCCTCTTCTCCTGCTCTCTGCTCCTGCTCTCTCTGCTCCTGCCCTGCTCCTGCTGCTCCCTCTCCCTCTTGCCTCTCTCTCTCCCTCTCCTCTGCCTCTGCTCTCTGCTCCTGCTCTCTCCTCTGCTCTCCTCTGCTCTCTCTCCTCTCCTCTCCTCTGCTCCTGCTCTCTGCTCCTGCTCCTGCTCTCTGCTCTCTGCTCTCTGCTCCTGCTCCTGCCTCCTCTGCCTCCCTCTGCCCCTCTCCTCTCCCTCTGCTGCCCTGCTCTCTGCTCCTTGCTCTCTCCTCTGGCTCCACCTCTTCCCTCTCCTCTCCCTCTCTCCTCTCTGGTCTCTGCTCTCTGCTCCTCTCCTCTGCTCTCCTCTCTCCTCTCTCCTCTTCTCCTGCTCTCTGTCTCTGCTCCCTCCCTCTCCTCCTCTGTCCCTTCTCTCTTGCTCCTGCTCTCTCCTTCTCCCTCTCCCTCTGTCTCCTTCTCTCTGCTCCTGCTCTCTGCCTCCGCCCCTCCCTCTCCTCCTCCCTCTCTGCTCCCCTCTCTCCTGCTCTCTGCTCCTGGGCTCTCTCCCTCCCCTGCTCCTCTGCTCCTGCTCTCTCCTCTGCTCCCTCCTCCCTCCTCTTCTCCTGCTCTCTTGCTCCCTGCTCCCTGCTCCTGCTCTCTCCTCTGCCTCCCTCCCCTCCCTCCTCCTCTCCCTCTCCTCTGGCTCTCTCCTCTCCCTCTCCCTCTCCCTCCTGCTCTCTGCTCCTGCCCTGCTCTTTGCTCTCTGCTCTCTGGGTTCTGCCCTGCCTCCTCCCTCTGCTCCCTCCTTGCTCTCCCTCCTCCCTCTCCCCTCTTGCTCTCTCCTCCCCCTCTGCTCCTGCTCTCTGCTCCCTGCTCTCTGCTCCTGCTCTCTCTCCTCTGTGGCTCTCCTCTTCTCTCCTCTGGCTCTCCCCTTCTCCTGCTCTCTGCTCCCTGCTCTCCTCTCCTCTCTGCTCTCTCCTCTGCCTCTCTCTCCTCTTTCCTCTCCTCTCCTCTTGCTCCTTCCCTCACCCCTCTCCTCCCCTCCTCCTCCTCCCTGCTTGCTCCTGTCTCTCTGCTCCCTCTCCCCTCTCCCCTCTCCTCCTGCCTCTCTGCTCCTGCCTCTCCCTCCTCCTCTCCTCCTCCTCCTGCTCCTCTGCTCCTGTTCTCTCCCTCTGCTCTCCCTCTCCTCTCCCTCCTGCTCCTCCTGCTCTCAAGGTCTCTGCCTCCCCTCTTGCTCTCCTCTCCCTCTCCTCTCCTCCTCCTGCTCTCTTGCTCTCTGCTTGCTCCTGCTCTCTGCTCCTGCCTCTCCTCTTCCTCCCTCTCCCCTGCTCCTGCTCCCCTCTGGGCTCTCTCTCCTCTCCTGGGCCTCCCTCTGCTCCTGCTCTCTGCTCCTGCTCTCCTCTGCTTGCCTCTCCCTCCTCTCCCTCTGCTCCTCTGCTCTCCTGCCCTGCCTCCTCTGCTCCTGCTCTCTGTTCCTCTGCTCTCTCCCCTCTGCTCCTCTCCTCTCCCCTCTCCCTCCTGCCCTGCTCCTCTGTTCCTGCTCTCTGGCTCCTGCCTCTCTCCCTCTCCTCTCCCTCTTCTCTCTCCCTCTGCCTCTCTCCTCTGCTTCCTGCCTGCTCTCTTCTGGGTTCTGCTGCTCTGTCTCTGCTCTCTGCTCCTCTCCTCTCCCTCTTTCCTGCTTTCCCTCTCCTCTGCTCTGCTCCTGCCTCTGCTCCTGCTTCTCTTGCCCTGCTCTCTGCCTCTTGCCTCCTCTGCTCCTCTGGGCTCTCTCTCCTCTCCTCTCCTCTGCTCCTGCTCTCTGCTCCTGCTCCCTCCTCTGCTCTCCCTCCTCCTCCTCTCCCTCTTTCTGCTCCTGCTGCTCTGCTCCTGCTCCTCTGCCCCCTGCTCTCTCCTCTGCTCCTCTTCTCTCCCTCTGCCTCCCTCCCTCTCCCTCTCCTCTGCTCCCTGCTCTCAGCTCCTGCTCTCTGCTCATGCTCTCTCCTCTCCTCTCCTCTTCTCTCCTCTGCTCTCTCCTCTCTCTGCTCCTCGGCTCCTGCTCCTGCTCTGCTGCTCCTGCCTCTGCTCCTCCTCTCTCCTCTGCTCTCTCCTCTGCTCTCTCCTCCTCCCCTCTCCCTCTGCTCCTCTGCCTCCTTCTCTCTCTCTGCTCTCTAAGCCTCCCTCTCCTCTCCTCCCTCTGCCCTTTCCCTCTCCCCTCTGCCTCCCTTCTCTCTCCCTCTCCCTCCTCTCCTCCTTAGCTCTCTTTGGCTCCCTGGCTCTCTCCTCTGCTCCCTCCTCTCTCCCTCCCTCTCTCCTCTCTTCTCCTGCTCTCTGCTCCTGCTCTCTGCTCCTGCTCTCTCCTCTGCTCTCCTCTCCTCTGCTTGCTCTCTCCCTCTCCCCTCTCTCCCTCTGCTCTCCTCTGCTCTCTGGTTCTGCCTCTCAGTTCCTGCTCTCTCTCCCTCTGCTCTCCTCTCTCCTCTCTCTTCTCTCTCCCCTCTCCTCCCTCCTCCTCTCCCCCTCTGCTCCCCTGGGTCTCTGCTCCTGGGCTCTCTCTCCTCTGCTCTCCTCTCCTCTCCTCTGCTCCTTGCTCTCTTGCTCCTGCTCCCTCTGCTCCTGCTCTCTCCCTCTCCTCTCTCCTCCTCTTTCTCCTCTCTGCCTCTCCTCTCCTCTCCTCTTCTCCTGCTCTCTGCTCCTGCTCTCTGCTCCTGCTCTCTCCTCTCCTCTCCTCTTCTCTCCTCTGCTCTCTCCTCTCCTCTCCTCTTCTCCTGCTCTCTGCTCCTGCTCTCTGCTCCTGCTCTCTCCTCTCCTCTCCTCTTCTCTCCTCTGCTCTCTCCTCTCCTCTCCTCTGCTCCTGCTCTGTGCTCCTGCTCTCTGATCACACTTATCTTCCCGTAGCAAACTTCAAAAGGCTGGAGCAGGTCTGTTCGGGTCAGCAGTGAAACTGTGACTGTGTCCTAAGTACATTTTCTCAGCTCTCACATAAACGGTTCACAGCTCACTGCTCAGAGACACTTCATGAGGGAGAGCGGCAGATAAAGCCTTACAAACAAGGGTTCATTTTGTGTCCTTTGAGCAAAGCACCTGGCCTGCCTCGTTGCTGTGCAGTATCTGTGCCTCATCAGTGAGAGTGTAAAGGGTGTAAATACTAATGGAGATTGAACATATATTCATATGACTTTGGCCATTTCCATGACTTTTAAACTCTTAAAGCGACACTGGAGTGAGTCACCAAAGCAAAGATCTTTTAGATGTACATTCTTCAGTGAAAATAGCAGCAGTTGTTGCAGTCATTCAAAGTGTAAAACTAGATTATATCCAGTTTTTTACCTGGAGACTGAAGTGCTGTGTTCTGTTTTTTGTTTAGACATTATTGAAACAATACTCTGCAATAAAGCAGTGTCTGTGGGTTGAAGTTTATTGAATTCATAATATGAATCTTATTTGATTACATGTCCTAGAATTGTTTCATGAATAGTTTCGAGATCATTTAGCTAGGCAGTAGATTTTCCTAGGGGTAAGTGCAAATATTCTTTCCCAAGACACGTCTTGAATCCAGTGGAATCCTCTAGTGGATAATATAAAAAGTGTTTGCTCCTGTGCTGAATGTGTAAGATGTGCTCAAAGTGATATTAGCATCACTAAAAGCCTCCTGGGACCAAATGAATATGCAAAATGGGACGTTTTGGATAAAATGCACAAAAAATAGGAGAAAATGCAGATGAAACTGTTCAGCAGGTGCTGCCTGAATTATCAAGACCAAAAGAGCACGTGGATGTATCACATTAGAGAGACAGGTGTAACATTTCAGACACACAGCTCCAGCTCGAGTTTATGCACTGAAGATGCATTAGAACTGACATCAAGTTAAAGTGTACTACATGTGCTAATTCACGTTCAAGTTAAAAAAAAAAAACTGGCTAGATAAATAAGGTCCATCAAACGACTCAAATTTAGAGTGTAAATTAATTTTCACTAATCAAGACCCTTTGATTGTAAGTGCAGGAGTCATGAAACAAAGGTGGCTCACCAAACAATCATTTTTAGATCCGCTGTTTAAGAAAGACAAGACAAGATAAGATAAGATAAGAGCCTTTATTAAGAGCCACAGTGGCAAAATTCCAGTGCTGAAATGCACAAAAGCAGCAGGAGAATATAGACGTGCAATTAAAAACAAGATAAATCATTTTGAACTTTGGCTTAGATCTAACGCACTGTGAAGGTACAAAACAAAACACAAACTCTTGTGTACAGAGAGTGGCTGTGACCAGGGACAGTAAAGAGCAAGTGACTTCATGTATTATAATAGATTTTCAACCGTCTGCCTGTGTGAATGTGTTGGAGTGTGAATATATGTGTGTATTCACACTGTGTGTGTGTGTGTGTGTGTGTGTGTGTGTGTGTATGTGTGTGCATGTGTGTGTGTGTGAGCGTGTATGTGTGTGTGCGTGTGCGCGTGTGCACGTGTGTGTGTGTGTGTGTGTGCGCGTGTGTGTGCGTGTGTGTGCGTGTGTGTGTGTGTGTGTGTGTGTGTGTGTGTGTGTGTGTGTGTGTGTGTGTGTGTGTGTGTGTGTGTGTGTGTGTGTGTGTGTGTGTGTGTGTGTGTGTGTGTGTGTGTGTGTGTGTGTGTGTGTGTGTGTGTGTGTGTGTGTGTGTGTGTGTGTGTGTGTGTGCGTGTGTGTGCGTGTGTGTGTGTGTGTGTGTGTGTGCGTGTGTGTGTCTGTGTGTGTGTGTGTGCATTGCTCCCCTGAGGCTCCTCTGGCCGGCCTTTTCCCTCTAACTGTCCCCTGTCAGACATGGTGCACCAGGTCAGGACTGACGAGGTCTTTAGTCCTGGCTCGTGTCCAGGCTCCCATCAGCCCCGGCATAATGGAGCGGTCTAATGTCTGGAGCCTCTCACTTAATGGAGATCTGAAAAGGCTAATGCCGAGGGAGTAGTTGTAGTAATAGTTGTTGTTGTAGTATCTGCAGAGTGTAGTACATATGCCCCATGACAGTGTGCCTCTCATGTGGGGCAGGCCGCAGGGTCGAGAGTTCAAATCCAGGTGCAACCACTTAATGCATGTCCCGTCCCCATTTCACGCTGTACTATCCTGTCAAAGAAAGCCTACAGGCCAAAAAAATTATTTACATTAAAATAAAAGTATAGTAGCAGTATAGGAGTAATAATGTGGTGGAGGTCTGCAGACGGGCGGAGCGGTCTATCGACTGGAGCGGGCTGTGCTAATTTCAGAGTCTGGAGTGTGTCGGGTTGAGTTTCTCTGCTTCAGTGGAGGCTCATTACAGACCGGCTCAGAGAGAAGAGTCGGCTGTGTGGTTTGTATCAGGCGCAAACGAGAGGTCAGCGACAAAAAGAGCCTCAGACAAAAGCACCACAGCTCCGCTCCTCCAGAAGGCGGCAGTGGCTGTAGGAGAAGTAATAGTTACAACATAAATATTGATAATTCTCCTTTTCTCCATCGGATCTTGTAGCAGCAGTAGCAGTAGTATGGCATTGCAACATGGACATCTCCCACTCTTACCCGAGGATTCCACATACTGCGTCTCCGTTGCGCTGCAGACCGTCTCCGTTTTAGTGCACAGACCCTCACTTACTGGATGCCTTTGGCTCCGCCCGTCCACACAGCGCAGGGCTGCCAAGTCCCGAGGAGCTGGAAGTGGGCATGTGCGAGATCCATGAGAACGCACGATTAGACAGCGCTCCAAATGTAGCAGAAAGAAAACAAATACAGATTCATTGAAAGTTTGTCATTCGTGCAACTACAATCTCTTTGATCAGCGTGTCAACACGGCGCATGAATAGAGCATTCATAAAATAACAGCCTAAAACTGTACAGATTTACAACCATTTACATGTTTCGGGTGGTACTGATTGTAAACATTTGCCTACTGGGTAACAAAAACTTTTATACATGTCATTATTTGGACAGAATGTGGTTGGAGTAAACCCAGAATCTACCAATTTGGAAACCCCAGATGTAGTTCGTATTCTTTCCTGTTTGGGGTGATCTAAACTGCACTGGACTTGATCCAGTCAGACTCATACAATAGACTTCATCTGCAATTCAGTCGGAGAGCGGCGGAGCAGCAGAGCCGAGGCGCAGACCTGCCCAGTGCTTACGCGGGATGTGGAACAGGCTTCATTCATTTCAATGGCTGCGTAAGTTCTGCCCAGTGCGTGGCACAGCGGGGCCGAGACACATGATGTGGAACTTGGGGGTTAGAAAAACAACAGAAGTGGCTGTTTAAATGTTTAAATGCACAAAGTCAAATTTGCTTTATTTCGAAGGTAATTTAAAAAAGAAAAAAACTCACTCTTTATGATGTACATTTTGCTACCTACAGAGTATTATTCAAGTCAGAAAAATAAGTTTTGGTGTGGAAATGTAACCCATTTTTATTACTGTTTTTCCCCCCATGCAGAAGCAACAAGAGGAAAATGTATAGTAGTAGCAGTAGTAGTAGTAGTAGTAGCAGCAGTAGCAGTAGTAGTAGTAGTCGTCATGTTTAGCAAGTTAGTTGAGTAAAATTAACTTTTTAAAAGTCCACAGTAAGTTCCCACTTCTTCTGGCTTTGTGTGAGCCTCAGGTCAAATCTATAACGAGACTCTTTAAAGCTCTGAGCGGTTCTGGTCGAGTGTCTCTAATGACCAGGATTAACACTATTGTTCAGCTGCACTCAGGAGCCACACACAGCTAAGGTCACTTAACTTAAGTCTTTTCACCCGAGAAGCACCTCAGGAACTCAAGTATGTGTTACTTTGGACTGAAACAGAACTAAACAAGACACCGAACCAGGACTAAACCAGGACTAAATTTGGACAAATTGCTGATTTTAAATTTGATGACTGACTTTTAATCAGTGCAATTCAATACACCCTGTACATATATAAGCCGCACCTGACTATGATTTGATTTGATTTGATTTATTTTCACATAATAAAAAAAAACAGAAGTCCATATGAAACAAAACAACACAAAACGTGATGGAGTGTGGCAGAAACCTGAAAGGGCTCATCCTTAAAGCCACACACCTTTAATTGATTATTTTAACAAGCTCAAATTAAAAGCTGTCTGGTCAGATGATTTACAAATGAAAATCACATTGATAAACAGAAAACAGCCCTCACAGCCACTATAAGCCGCTGGTGTCATGTGTAACATGAGACATTTACACAGAAGGAGGGAACACACAAAGTTTTAATTGAACGCTTTTTCCAAGCGGTACCTGTAACACGGCAGTGCATTGAGTCCGTTCTTCACTCGGCCGCCTCCGACATCTTACCATCGATTCATTGATGACAAGCTCTCGTGTAACAGCTCTATTTCCTTCTTTGGCTCCACATCGATTGATTTGAACTTAAAAGCTGCGTCATATGCATTTCTTTGTGTGTTTTCTGTGATGATGGTGTGTGCGTGCTGCAAACTGACAGCTCAAAACAAAGTCAAACCTCCGCGCACTATCTCTTTCACTGGTCTGTCGAACTCTAGCGCTTCCTGCTAGAGCGCCCCTAGAGGCCATTCCTGGAAAAATACATAAATTGGTCTCATCGCTGTATAAGCCGCAGGGTTGATATCATGAGAAAAAGTAGCAGCTTATAGTCCGGATTTTACGGTAATTGCGCAGCTGTGTCAATTTTACATTAGCTTTTTATTGTAGTATTATTTAGAGTCTGTTTGTTGTTTTTATAGATTTTGTTTTGTATATTTAATCCAGCAATACAGAAGAGAAAAACATGCTTGAAACGCAAAGAAAGTGTGTATTGGTGCTGCCAATGTACACCAGATTCTACCCACCCGTGTGTTCTAATGTGTGCTGGGACTCGTGTGTTCAGGTGCACCTCCTGAGGGACCAGCTCAGTGCAGAGGCCACAGCCAGGATCGAGGCCCAGGCCAGAGTCCACCAGCTCCTGCTCCAGAACCGAGACCTCCTGCAACACATCTCTGCCCTGGTGCAGCAGATCCAGGAGCTGGAGAGGAGGACGGGCCCCCAGAGCAGTGAGTACACAGGGGGGGGACCAGGAGGGGAGACGAGGGGGTCAGAGGAGGACGGGCCCCCAGAGCAGTGAGTACACGGGGGACCAGGAGGGGAGACAAAGGGGGTGAGAGGAGGACGGGCCCCCAGAGCAGTGAGTACACAGGGGACCAGGAGGGGAGACAAAGGGGGTGAGAGGAGGACGGGCCCCCAGAGCAGTGAGTACACGGGGACTAGGAGGGGAGACGAGGGGGGTCAGAGGAGGATGGGCCCCCAGAGCAGTGAGTACACGGGGGACCAGGAGGGGAGACAAAGGGGGTCAGAGGAGGATGGCCCCCAGAGCAGTGAGTACACGTTGGACCAGGAGGGGAGACGAGGGGGTCAGAGGAGGACGGGCCCCCAGAGCAGTGAGTACACAGGGGGGAGACAAGGAGGGTCAGAGGAGGACGGGCCCCCAGAGCAGTGAGTACACAGGGGTGAGATGAGGGGGGTCAAAGGAGGACGGGCCCCCAGAGCAGTGAGTACACAGGGGTGAGATGAGGGGGGTCAGAGGAGGACGGGCCCCCAGAGCAGTGAGTACACAGGTACACTATTAGCTAAATAATGGTTGCTTTTGATGTGATATTGTGCCGCCCTGTGCCCTTGGCTTGGAAAACATTGGTTTAAACGCTGGTTTAGAAGTTAAGACGTTTTATAAAAAGTTACACGTCTGTTTGAGTCCATCTTGGTGAAAATCCAGCTGAGGACCGTGTAGGTTTTGGATGAATCTTTGGCACCCTTTGCTGCTGTGAGTCCCTCCAAAGCCATGTGCATGATGAAACCCCGTGAAAGCCCCGCCGTGTCCCAAATGCAGCGCTCTGATTTATTATGGTCCTGTGATTGATTGGGTTTTAGAATTCGCACTAATCGTCTTCCCCATATATTTCCATGGATATTATTTCCCACACTATTCTTCCTCGGCTTCCGTCACTGCAGCGCTGTGCATTTCAATGAGACCAGTGTCACAGTGTTAGACCCAGACGGCTCGGGAATGTTTAATCTGATTATAAATCAAATCTGGCAAAAAATAGATAAATGTGAAATTATATTCTACATTATTATCTACATTTGTGTTGTTCTTGTCCACTAACCTGCTCTTGTGCCTCTACTCTGGCATCTTATATTTTCAAACTTAAAATATGTACCTGTCAGTCGTTCCTGACTGGATACTGTTAGCAATATGGGGAAATAAACAAAACCTAACTCACCCCAATGTGTTAACGTAGGCTGCGGTTGTAGTGATTGTTGAGTGATTTGAGTCAGGTGTCAGGTGATGATTTATGGACTTAAAGCAGCACTGCAGACCTCCAGACTCCTGATGTTACAAATCTGGGAAATTTGAAACTGAGGCTTTGCTCTTCTTGCTCTCCTCTCCACCCCACGTTCTCTCTTTCTCTCTCTTCTTCCTCTGCACCCCACATTCTCTCTCTCTCCCTCCTCTGCACCACATGTTCTCGCTCTCTCTCTCTCCCTCCTCTGCACCACATGTTCTCGCTCTCTCTCTCTCTCTCCCTTCTCTGCACCACACATTCGCTCTCTCTCCTTCCCTCCCTCCCTCCCTCCCTCCTCTGCACCATATGTTCACTCTCTCACCTCTGCGCCACATGTTTTCTCTCTCTCTCTCTCTCTCTCTCCCTCTCTCCCTCCCTCCCTCCTCTGCACCACATGTTCGCTCTCTCTGTCCCTCTTTTCCACCACAAGTTCTCCTTCTCTCTCTCTCTCTCTCCCTTCTCTGCACCACACATTCGCTCTCTCTCCCTCTTTCCCTCCCTCCTCTGCACCACATGTTCGCTCTCTCTGTCCCTCTTTTCCACCACAAGTTCTCTCTCTCGCTCTCTCTCTTCCTTCTCTGCACCACACGCTCATCCTCTGTCTCTCTCTCCCTCCCTCCCTCCTCTCACCACACTCTCTCTCTCTCCCTCCCTCCTCTCCACCACACGCTCTCTCTCTCGCTATCCCTCTCTCTCTCCCTCCTCTGCACCACACGCTCTCTCCTCCTCTTCACCACTTGTCATATCCCTCCTCTCTGAATACCTGAGGTTTTCTTTTCTCTGTCCAAATCCATCAGTTTGGAGGAGTGTTTCGGTGGTGTTTGTACATCCACCTGTGCGTTCCATACACTGATGACTCATGGTGCTGCTCATCTGTATTCTACTGCAGTGGACTCCAAAGGGTCTGACTCTGGACTTTATCCTTGAAAGATTATCCTCTTTTTTAACACTATTTTACCAAACCTTTTGTGAACATAAAATTCTAATTTAGTTTGAACACATTTTTGGCAAAACAGTCTTCTGGTATTGGCAGGTTTCAGTCTAAGTGTCCAGG
This sequence comes from Rhinogobius similis, assembly GCA_019453435.1. Taxonomy (NCBI): domain Eukaryota; kingdom Metazoa; phylum Chordata; class Actinopteri; order Gobiiformes; family Gobiidae; genus Rhinogobius; species Rhinogobius similis. Next base: position 1,145,889 of record CM033623.1, read on the forward strand.
TGATGCCATTCAGAGAAATGACTTGTTCATTTTCTTCACTCTGAGCAGAGACAGGTGTCAGTGGGACTTTTGCCAAATCGAGAAGCAAGTTGTCTTTCAGAGCTGCATTGTCTGTGGCTTTAAATGTGTTCAATGAATGACTGTCACAATTTGCTTCGTGTCTCTCCCCACTCTTCAACCCATTTCTTTGCTCTTTGTCATTGCTCAGGATTAATTGAACCTTAATGAAGATGTATTCTGCATAATCGACTTTTATGAGCTGCTCTGTCTTAGGCTCGTTTACTCAAATTAGATTTTAATCTGACCTTTGCTTTAGCACAATCTGACCATAAAGATGTGACTTTGTGTTTGTGTGTTTGTGTCCACAGTGGGATCCCAGGACAGTCTTTTGGAGATCACATTTCGCTCCACCGTCCCTCCAGTGCTCTGTGATCCCTCCACCCCAAAACCAGAGGTGACCACGCCCCCCCTGAGCCTGAGCCACGCCTTCTCCTCCAATGGCAGCGCGGGCAGTCCGTTAGGTAGGGACACACATCTGTTCAAACTGGAGCCTTTCCGCTTCCTGCCGGGCCCCCCTCTGCCGCCCCGGCTGCCCTCGCCTCCCTCAGCGCCGAGGGCAGACCCGGAGGAGCGCGCCGAGGTCCTGGCCCGGGACCACAAACCCGTCAACTGGGCCCACTTTGGCCATTTTCGGGAATCAGGGATCGCATCGGAGTATGAATCGGACTCAGAGGACAGCGAGGACGGGGCGGACGGGCAGGACGGGCAGGACGGGCAGGACGGGCAGGACGGGCAGGACGGGGAGGAGGAGTTCTTTGGGTGGGGCACAGATGCAGAGACAGTCAGTCTGTTGAATGTCCTGAACAGACGCAGGACCAGGGAGTGTCTGAGGGACGAGATCACAGTGTGACGCCCTCGTGTCGCTGGCTCTTCACTCTCACTCATGTAGCACACACATTCATCAGCTGTGCGGCAGTGATCTGCTCAGGTCACACGCAGCAGGAACAGACGGAAACTCAAGAGTTTCACTTGTTTTGGTGTTATTGAAATAGACTCAAAGCAGCAATGGATTCACAGGTGAAAACTGCCGACTATTTTTCAGTTTGGCGACAGCTGGGCCCTGCAGAGGTGGCACAGATTTGATAGGCACAGCGCATAATAATGAACATCTGTAACAGTGTAAATTTGTCAGAAAGGTGCTCATTTTTGTCCCTTGTGGCATGTAGCACTGTAGTACAAAACATTACTAAACTTCCAAATGCATAATATTTTACAGTAATAAGGCCATTATTATAAGTGCTTACTCGGTTTTATTTTATCCACTGTTTGAGGTGTGCTTTGAAGTAGCTTGTGTAGAAGAGTCCCGTATTGACACAGGCCAGGGTCTAAATGGGGTGCAAAGGGTGCAATACAAGCAAGATATACTATCACAAGGAAGACTTGTGATATATATGTATATCTCCATGACAAACGGCACAGTCCAGCGCCTTCAAAGTGGCACTGTCATCCCTGAAATCCTACCCAAATGTCAACATTTTTTTGTGCAGTTTTTCATGGACTATTTTATTCATTGTTATAAATATGTATTATTTCCATGAAAGCACTGTTAATACTAATATGAGAAAGTGGGGCAGTGCTGAGTACACTCAGGCTCACTTCAGACTGAATCAATCACAAAAAAACATCATTTTTGTTTCTCTTTCTAAGAATAAACTGTGAAATGGCACTCCCGTTATGTGTCACATTTAAACTGGGGCCAACTTGGGCAGGGCTCCAAAGTGGAGAATGACAAGTAGGTCAGAAGGTGTGCTGCCTCTGGAGTTATGAGAATTATAGAAGCCAGTAATATATGGAGTAAAATCAGGGTTTTCAGGTCACATTTCTGCACATTACAGCATGCATTAGAAAAGCATAAACATTTGTGTGGTAGTAAATCCAGGTAATAAGAGTTTTCATGCCTGTGTCACCTCCTCCTCCATGGCTTCACCTCAGTCTCCAGCTAATGTCTCGTCTAAATGCGTCCCCACACACCTCTTAGACTCCATCTTCTATTTCTGAAGCTCTCCTCTTGATTACAGCCGCGTCTCCTCGCACAGACAGCCTGCTGTGTTACCTCTCAACTGCTCCAGTTACAGCTTCATTTGTTTACCTCATCCTTTGTAGAAAAGCAATAATGTAAAAAGCTGATAAATGTATACTATTTTTGAATTCTTAAATAGTTGTAACTTTCATAAATGAAGCTTGGGTTGTAAGAAAAAAAATACAGTTTTCTACCACTTACCCATAGTGTAAGCACAGATCGCCCTGTGGCTTCTCCAGCTAAAATAAGCATTGAACCAGTGTTGTTATTGTCAACACTGTTAAAGTGCACCTTAAGTTAACCTTATATTAATGTAAATGCACCATAACATGTTCACGAGGATATAGTTTCACATTATAATTTTTAGATTTATTTATTTATTTAGGGACAGTGCATATTGATGAACATACAATGTAAATATGGCAGAATTAGCCCATTGGTTACTTTCCATCTGTAGTCCCGGGCAGATCAGGACAAAAAACATACAAATGACAACATATATTTTATATTTAAGGATGAACCATGTCATTTTTCTAGTAGGTCTATCATTAAAGGGGACATATTATGCAAAATCGACTTTTATGACCTTTCAATGATGTTCCCTCATTCACCTTCCACCTATCCCCGCCCACATGGCTCTACTTCGTCGTGATTATTTGAACTCCAAGTGATACGCATAGGGTACATTCTTTTATGTCTGATTTGTATTAATTAGTCATGTTAGATCAATATTGCATTTTACAATGAAGAAACTGTAAAATCATGATCTACTTATGTTGTAGTTTGATACTGAGTACAAGAAAAAAGTATAATACGCTTTCTTTAAAGTCACCTTGCATTCATTCAGTTAATGGTGTGCCACCTACTTGATTTGAACATTATATAAACCTTTGTGTCCTGATAGGGTGTAGAAATGTTCAAATGGTGAATAGTTTTACTGATGTTTGCACTGCTGATTTATTCCCAAAATATTCTTTGGCTCGGATGGCGTCTTTGAAGATTCCTCATTCTTGTTCTGAAAGTGGCTGTTATGTTGTTTTAAACCCTTTGGGCACCTGCTGCACACAGAACCTTTGAGTTGACAGTGAGTCTTCAAACTGTTATTGAACCAGATGAGTGGAAGAACATCCCAAGCTCAGGTCGACAGTGAACTATTATTATTATTATATTATTGTATTATAGCTTCATTATAAACCTGCATTTATATAAAAGTATGTGTGAGTGATGCCAGTGACACGTGAGGAGGCACACTGGGACCAACATGTCCTCAGGGAGACAGTGGACATGTCCTCAGAGGGAAAGAGGACATGTCTTGAGGGGGACAGTGGACATGTCTTCAGGGGGACAGAGGACATGTCTTCAGGGGGACAGTGGACATGTCTTCAGAGGGACAGTGGACATGTCTTCAGAGGGACAGTGGACATGTCTTCAGAGGGACAGTGGACATGTCTTGAGGGGGACAGTGGACATGTCTTCAGGGGGACAGTGGACATGTCTTCAGAGGAAAAGAGGACATGTCTTCAGAGGGACAGTGGACATGTCTTCAGGGGGACAGTGGACATGTCTTCAGGGGGACAGTGGACATTTCTTCAGAGGAAAAGAGGACATGTCTTCAGAGGGACAGTGGACATGTCTTCAGGTGGACAGTGGACATGTCTTCAGAGGGAAAGAGGACATGTCTTCAGAGGGAAAGAGGACATGTCTTCAGAGGGACAGTGGACATGTCTTCAGAGGGAAAGAGGACATGTCTTCAGAGGGAAAGAGGACATGTCTTCAGAGGGACAGTGGACATGTCTTCAGGGGGACAGTGGACATGTCTTCAGGGGGACAGTGGACATTTCTTCAGAGGAAAAGAGGACATGTCTTCAGAGGGACAGTGGACATGTCTTCAGGGGGACAGTGGACATGTCTTCAGAGGGACAGTGGACATGTCTTCAGGGGGACAGTGGACATGTCTTCAGAGGGACAGTGGACATGTCTTCAGGGGGACAGTGGACATGTCTTCAGAGGGACAGTGGACATGTCTTCAGGGGGACAGTGGACATGTCTTCAGAGGGACAGAGGACATGTCTTCAGAGGGACAGTGGACATGTCTTCAGAGGGACAGTGGACATGTCTTCAGAGGGACAGTGGACATGTCTTCAGAGGGACAGTGGACATGTCTTCAGAGGGACAGTGGACATGTCTTCAGAGGGACAGTGGACATGTCTTCAGAGGGACAGTGGACATGTCTTCAGAGGGACAGTGGACATGTCTTCAGGGGGACAGTGGACATGTCTTCAGTGTTTTGTAAATGTCTTTGTCCGTCACAGGTTGTCTTTGTCGACTCAGCATGTTTTCTCTCCATGTGGTCATCCGGGATCAGCCCGACGTCCAGGGGGCGCTGTTTGTGTTTGTTAGGCTTCTCTACGGTTTCTCTCAAAATCGGTCTTTGATGAATCTAATGGAAAAGGTGTTCATTGTCCCACTAGGGTGACCACATTTATCACGACAGTTTGCTGGTGCATCTGCTTTTGAAATATCATTTAGACCAACACACACATACATAAGTGTCTGTTTGGAATGAGAGATGCACACACCAAAGTTACTGGTATTATCCAAAGCTGGAAAATTCACTGAATGGAGTTTGACCAGTCAATTTATCAAATATTATCTTGCTGTTTTTTCTTGCCCAGAATGTCTCACTTGTATTATTTATCCGGTTTTATAATTACCCGAAGAATAAATAACAGTTACAGTACATATTTGGATTAGTCCTTCATTGAGCAGTTGTTATTTGTACAAATGTGTGATACTATAAGAAGGAAAAGGTATCATTTGTTGCACCTATATTGCCCAGTGTGTGGTTGTGAAGGCACCATAGTGAGAAACACTGGAAGTAAAACGCTGTCATTCTGTATGATTTGCTCAATACTATTTAAAAAGCGCATTTTAAGAGCAACCAAACAATGACAAGTGGCCACCCTGGTCCTGACCCATTTTGTTTTTTGACGGAGCTGACCGTGTCGTCTGCTTCTGTGGTCAGCGGTACATTAAAGCACATATTCTGCTACAGTGACTTTTTTGAGCTTTTAACCATGTTCTAACAATGTTCTGTCATCAGCAACAAACCTGCGGTGCACTCCAGCATTCACGCTGTTTTGAGGAATGTTTATTAGAAAATCCTCCCCCCTCTGAGCGTCAAACACACTTCCTGCTGAACTTCTTGGATTTTCTGACGTATTTTCAGATCATCTACGTCACTTATCCGAGTATGTTCCACTGTTTTAAGTTCTTAAATCATCGGCAGCCTCGTTCTAGGCATTTCTTCCATCTAAACACGATCGCGGCTGCTATCTTGATAATTGTCTTTAGCACATTCACTTATAGAAACAATATAGCTAAGCGCTTGGCGCCATCTACTGCCTGGATGCACTAAGTAAGTGTCTTTTCCTTTAAAGTCATGGCAGAGTTGACTGAACACTGTTATGTTTTTGTGGTCAGTGTTACATTAAAGATGTGACGGAGCTGACTGAACACTGTTATGTTTGTGTTTGCTCTGTTTCTCCCCCTCAGTCAGGGAGCAGCGTCTGGTGTAGTGATTTGCCGATTTGGATGGAAGCGGGCCAAGCCACACAGGCCCAGTGTGCAAATCCACCGAGTGTAGTGCAATCTGATCAAACTGTCAGCGCAGACGCAGAGAGAGGAGGGGGCCATGAAAACAAAGGCTCTTACACCATGAGTTTAGCACCATGTTTTATTTACACAAGGACAAATGGAGTAGTAGCAGCAGCGCAGAGGGCTGTGGACGGCAACACGTCCGCCCACGTCTGACTCATCCACAGAAGCTTTGTTTTGTTTACTTGAATAATTTGAAGCGGACATATTGTGTTTGTGCTTTGCTGTCGTTGTCTGTGATCAGAGCGATCTGATCAGCCTTAGTTTTACGTTGGGATGTGCGATACATCAGTGTCGTGACATTGAAGGGGGTTTCCAGATAACCGTATTGATTTGATGTCCAAAATTTAGCCAATATTTGGCACAGATTTTTTACAGCTGCTCCAGTGTGTGTCCATGTGTCACTCCCCGTTAGTCCTCAGTGCATCTGTCAAAGTGTCAAATACAACAAATGTATTATCTTTCAGATTTGGAAAGTTCACTTTCTTCTTTTAATTATTAATTTATACATTTCTTCTAATTAGACACAAGCTATAAGCTCACTTACTTACACGTTTGGGCAGGAGGACTTCCGCCTTGGTCAGAGGTGACGTCTGATGGATGTGATCAGACTTTGGTCAGCTTGACAGATCTATCAAACTGACCACGCCTGCCCCCGCGGGTAAATGTTTTATACGTATTCAGATAAATACATTTAGTCATTTTTTTTCCAAAAGGAAAAAGTTCATTTTTGAACTTTACTTTTTGTTTTCAATATGTTTTTATAGAAAAAATAAAATAAGAAAGAACAAACACAACATAGTGCCAACTCAAAAAATACACACTTATTAAACACAAAAACCCCTTACAAATAAAATATAAGCCCTTCAGACCCTTTCAAACATTTCCTGTTTGCCCTTCTGCAAATATCGGTTATCGGCCACACCAACATGGGAAATCAAATTGTCTTTAGATGGCAAGACCTTGATGGGACTGTCCCAAGACTTAGGGTCTGGACTGTGAGCCTCAGTAGATTCCATGGCAATGCTAATTGTGCAGCACAACTAGCATCTGTTCTGTGTTTGAGATGGAAAACTCAGTCTGAAGTTTACGTCAGAAAACTGGGCAATGCACATCCATTTTATTTGGATCTAGAACAGATTTTATAACTTTGCATTACAAATGTCAATAAACAAAGTGAAGCTTAGTTTCTTTGATCATTTCTCTCTCTTTCTACATTTGAAATCTCCTGTCTCTAACTGTAACGCTTTGAACCAACAAGACGATGAAGCCGTCCAAATAAAACAGCAGCAGCTTTCATGCCGTGTTCAGAAAAGGCCAGAGACATTGATTTTGATTGCTCTATTTAAAAAATCCAGCTATTGACGATCTTCTACATCTCCAACTATGGCAGCGCTTTGACCAGGGAATAATCTTTGGCCCAATTTAGAGAAGTTTTGTTGGATTGGAGTCTGATCAAAGCATAGAGACATGAGCCCATTAAACTTCACTGCTGTCAGAAGCTGCTTTTCCCTGACACAATGCAGTAAACATGGGCCTAGGCAGAGTACCTCACTGCTCGCATCCCGGCGTGTTCGCTTTGATCGCGGGTTTCCCTCTTGTTTGGCTCTTTTTCTCTGGGTGCTTGTTCTAAACACGAGGTTTGACAAATAAAAAGGCTGACATCTCATCTCCACGCAGAGATCAGCAGGAGAAGCACACATCAGGGAATGAGGAGTGTGTATAGAACCAAATAAAGTGTACGCAGACAGAGTAAATTACATGTCAGTCTTGTTCCATTCGACAAAAAGCAGAGATGAGAAAACATGACAACTTCTATGATGCTGTTTTTGTTTGTTTGTGAGGAGGAATTTGAGAGAACTTGCAATTCATTGTATTCACTATATTTAGTTTTGTTTTTTTAAAGTAGTATGTTGTTGTACTTTTTTTATCAGGAGCAATGAGCCGGGGCAGTGAGCCGGGGCCGGCTTCAGATCTTGGTCTAGTCTTGGTCAGGACTTTAGCTGGAGGATATGACATGGTCAGGATATGACCTTTGGTGCATGTTTAGAGTTGATGGAGGAAACCAGAGGGAACTCATCCAGACATGGAGAGAAATATGTACAGTACAGAACTCTGCCCAGCGGCAGTTGAACCCACAACCTTGCTGTGAGCCAGCAAGAAGGTGTTTTGGAGGCGGGGGGAGGGCGTGGTCTGTGTAGAGAGGACGTGGTCTGTGTGGAGAGGGCGTGGTCTGTGTGGAGAGGGTGTGGTCTGTGTAGAGAGGGCGTGGTCTGTGTGGAGAGGGCGTGGTCTGTGTGGAGAGGGCGTGGTCTGTGTGGAGAGGGTGTGGTCTGTGTAGAGAGGGCGTGGTCTGTGTGGAGAGGGCGTGGCGTGGGTGTGGTTGACGTACAGTTTCCAGCTGCAGGTGGGATCTATGAAGCACAATTGTGTGGCAGAGAGAGCACAGGACGCTGGGAGTGTGGAGCTTACATGGAGGACTAGACTAGAAGTGTGCACTTAACCAGCTAAACTCCTACACAATGTTATGTTGTTGTTGTTGTTAATCTGTGACCAGTGCCTTATGTTTGATTTGCAGCCCCTAAAACCCCAGCGCTCTGTGGGTGCTCTGTGGGTGCTCTGTGGGTGCTCTGTGGGTGCTCTGTGGGTGCTCTGTGGGTGCTCTGTGGGTGCTCTGTGGGTGCTCTGTGGGTGCACTGTGGGTGCTCTGTGGGTGCACTGTGGGTGCACTGTGGGTGCTCTGTGGGTGCTGTGTGGGTGCTCTGGTGGTGCTCCGGTGGTGCTCTGTGGGTGCACTGTGGGTGCACTGTGGGTGCTCTGTGGGTGCTCCAGTGGTGCTCTGTGGGTGCTCTGTGGGTGCTCTGGTGGTGCTCCAGTGGTGCTCCACTGGTGCTCCGGTGGTGCTCTGGTGGTGCTCTGTGGGTGCTCTGGGGGTGCTCCGGTGGTGCTCTGTGGGTGCTCTGTGGGTGCTCTGTGGGTGCTCTGGTGGTGCTCCAGTGGTGCTCTGGTGGTGCTCTGTGGGTGCTCTGTGGGTGCTCTGGTGGTGCTCCAGTGGTGCTCTGTGGGTGCTCTGGTGGTGCTCTGGTGGTGCTCTGTGGGTCCTCCGGTGGTGCTCCAGTGGTGCTCCAGTGGTGCTCCAGTGGTGCTCTGTGGGTGCTCTGTGGGTGCTCTGTGGGTGCTCTGGTGGTGCTCTGGTGGTGCTCTGTGGGTCCTCCGGTGGTGCTCCAGTGGTGCTCCAGTGGTGCTCTGTGGGTGCTCTGTGGGTGCTCTGGTGGTGCTCCAGTGGGGCTCTGTGGGTGCTCTAGTGGAGCTCTGTGGGTGCTCCGGTGGTGCTCTGTGGACCAGCAGGTTTAGTCAGGTCATGGTCCAGGCGTCTGACATTTGTGAGATCATTAGGAGTTTGGACTATCGCGCTGGAAGAATCCTGCCTCATTATCGCTTCACTTTCAGAGTGAGTTTTAGACATGGTTGCTATGGGAAACCGCTCTGTCCGTGCTTGGTTACACCACTCTAATGATCCTCAGCAATTTAGAACTTATAAAATTCTCAAACTTGCTTTCTCCACAATGTACCACCACAACTCAGTGTGATTTGCTTGGCTTCCAGTAGAAGTATCTGTAAGTTTGCATTGAAGAGCGGACTTTTGGCTAAAATGGTCATTTATGATTTTGTGAAGAGTAGTGTAGCTTTGAAAAAGTCTTTTGTTGTTTCTCATTTCTGGACAAGTACTGGGAGTAAAATTTACTTTTCCCTCAAAAATCAAATATTTGGTGCTTAGAGTCAAAATGTATAGGTTTGTGGTTAATAAAGTGTGACATCGGCTATAGGAATTAATAATCTAATAACAACACATGACTATTCATTATTCACTAACTAACTATTATTCATCGTGTAACAACTAGGCCAGAATAAGTAGGAATGAAAAGTTAATGTGAGTAAAGAAAGAAAATTGATGCATTTATCACAGTTTTGACCAAACACACTCTTTTAGATTACACAGAGGCAGAGCTCTGATGTCGCACTGTTACATTTACACATAAACTCCATCAGTCTGATGTTTCCGAGCGCAGAGTGAAGAAGAGCACTTTGTATGGGGCTAAATTCCTGCCAAAATGTTGCAAATATATAAAAGTCGTTTCACAAATGTAACAGTGGTTGCAATTACACCTTGGGCTTCATTTATGAATCCAGGCGCTAAACTGCAAGTACAAACTGATAAATAACATGTGCTATGTGTGGGCTTGTTGCACTCGATTTACTATTGAAGTGCACGTATTATTTCTGCTACAAAACAGACATTAATGGAGGATACCCAGCGGGTGCAAACGTGTGTGCCTCTGCTCACAGTCTGCACATGGCGTTTGGATCGAGGGGATCTCAGCGATACGTGCACGTTCTAATGTGCACCTGATGCAGGGTGTGTGCGCCTCGTCCAGGATCACCGTACCTGCTGATTGGACACCTTTAGGACTTTAACACAGTTGGGTCAGACGCATGAAAGCACTGTTTGATTGGTCATTGATTGATTGATCCTTTGAGGATCTTCTTTCCATTAAAAATGAAGCAAATGCTGTATCGATGCACAGATAATAGCAGCCATCCTGTGCATAAAGTCCTACCAGCGCATTTTATTATCACAGTTTTGGCTTAGGGTTAGATCAATCTGGCAGCACCCGCTGAACCACCTATTCTTAACCAGCTCAAATCCTGCCTATGTTGGTTTTACAAAATCATTCACTCATTGGGGCTGCATCATTTTTAGCGTCTGTGTGAGATGCAGATGTCAATTGCTTCAGGTTTTTACTCCATTTTGAGTGGTGTTAGCTGTTTAGCACATGAGCAAACGATTGCTAAAAGAGGCCCTGTGTGTTTCCACCAGACACACCCCTGTCACATCGTTGAGCAGCGTTTTGTTTTCTTTTTTAATTGTACATCTGAAAAAAAAAAAAATCAGGGATGCAAAAGAAACCCACATGACACGTGAGTTTAACATTTACAAAAGATCATCTGTGATCTCACAATATTGCCTTTTGTAAAATTCAAAGTACACCCATTTATTAAGGATCACGAGAAGCCCGTGTGATATGTATTTACTATCTGTCATGTGTTCATAGGCTTTAACCTTCTATTAGAGGTGCCATTTTGAGGACTTTTGACCATTTTAAAGATTGCCTGTTTTGTTTTGAATTGTGAATTGCTATGTAGCACAGCACGTTCTTTCCTCTGCAGTGCAGTCTGGAGTCAGGGCTGTGTGTCATGAAGCTTCTGCTCAAAGCTCCTCTGCTGTAGAAAAGCCTAACCTTGAGAGTGTTTAGTCTTTGGTCTCCTCTGTTTGTGCTGGTGTTAATGACCTTCCATGTGTTTCTGATGCTTATGCTTTCGGGAGAGTGTTAGCTAAAGGTAAGTCACTGCTTATATTTGTGCATGTCCTCTGCCTGGTGCATGTCAAAGTGCTGACCCCATGTTCACATCTACACCCTGCCCGTCCCTTTGAGTGTCCTCTGATAAACTCTATGGTGAGACAGGGATAGGGTGACCAGATTTTCATATTTAAAAACTGGGACACACCCGGGTTGGAGTGGAGAGTAACAATAAAATTTGTAAAAAGAGCGGATAAATAAGTATATTATTTATCACGACTTACTGTGATTTTTTTGTATTCTGGTCATTTTCAAGAACAATTTTCTCCGTTTTGGCAATTTATTCCTCTCTTTATTGTTGGCCGGTATCAAATTGGTCAAAAAAGGGACAACTGGGATATGGCTTGCGTAAAACTGGGACAAATAAAAGGTTTTGGACACATCCTCTGGGACATGGGACACAGGGCTCAAAACTGGGACTGTCCCGGGTAAATAGGGACGTCTGATCACCCAAGTAAGGGAACATCACAGACTGTAGTTTGGGAGATTTTCTCACCAAACAAATATGTGCCTTTCTCCAGCAGAGGGACCCAACCAGGACTCAACCAGAGCTCAACCTGGACTAAACCTGGACTCAACCAGGACTAAACTATACCATGTTGTGCTCATTAGAATGTCTTGAGTTTATTTGCTCTTGTGTTTTACAAAGAGAATCCAGAAAATGCATTTAGACTACTCAAGTAACTAGTTTGTATTTTTACAGTACAGTACAAATATTTTGAAGTCATGATACTCTTTCTTGAGTACAGTTTTTGCCGACTCTCCTTGGTTCTAAGAAAATCAAAGAACTATACTTTCAAATGATAGGGTTGTCGATAACTGAGAAACACGTATTTCTTCCTCCAGTTGACAATACAGTTGTTTTTGCTGTCATCAGAGTTCCAGCCTTAGTAAGTATATGTAGGCAAAGTGTAGTTCCTCAGGTTTGTGGCGATGAAAGAGAATGAAACATGTTGGAGCTTATTTTGATCATCTCCACAGACACGATGTGGAGCTGAAGCTGTGAAGTCATGTTTCCATCAGGACCTTGCTTTGTTTTTATGATTATGAAATGAAATATATCAGTTTTTCTCCGAGCTTTATGGGAATAGATGTAAAAATGTAATCTCAAACTCGGCGGGAGAAAAACCCAAAAGTCTCCTGCGGCTGCACACTCCAAAGTGATTCTGATCCTTATGGGCTCGTTTGAATGTCTATACGCTCCACAGACGTCTTAGATTGTGTAACTATTGAACAGAGAGGAGCTGGTGATAATTAGGAACAACTGTGAATATCCTTTTATGTCTTTTATGCATAAAGTTAGTTAGGATATTAAACCAGATCAAGGACCTGCTTTGAATCAATACTAATTAGCAAGACTAAGTCAGAAAAAATGAGTAAGAGCTAACCTGTCAATAGCTCTTGATGAAGCTATGACTGAACCAGGTCTGAGACTAAAGCAGATATTTAAAAAAACTAAACCAGGTCTAGACTAAGGAAGCATTCACTTTTTCTCATCCACTAAATAAAAATTTGAACTAAAACCGAATCTAAACCTGGTCGATAACCAGACCAAATCAGGACCACGGACAGGACTAAGAACAAACCCAGTCTGCATCTGGACTCAACTGGGATCAATGAATCTTGTCCGAACTGGGACTACACACAGACTAAACAAAAACTAAAACGAGGGATTAATCATATGTACAGTAAACTAGGACTTAACCAGGACTAAACCAGGCCTAATACGAGACTAAAAGGAGTCTCCAGCTGCTCTGAATTACTACTAAATTAGGACTAAACCATAAACAAAACCAAAACTAAGCTAGAACTATAACCAGAACTCAATTAAGTATTTGAAACATTCCCGTGTCTCATTCATCTGTGTGAACACAAAGTACTGTACCTAGCCCTGCCTCCTCATGCCTCCAGCTCCGCCTCCTCATGTCTCCAGCTCCGCCTCCTCATGCTTCCAGCAGCTCTTGTGTCTCCTCCTCATGCCTCCAGCTCCGCCTCCTCATGTCTCCAGCCCCTCCTCCTCATACCTCCAGAAGCTCTCGTGTCTCCTCCTCATGTCTCCAGCCCCTCCTCCTCATACCTCCAGAAGCTCTCGTGTCTCCTCCTCATGTCTCCAGCCCCTCCTCCTCCTCATGTCTCCAGCCCCTCCTCCTCCTCATACCTCCAGCCCCCCCTCCTCATACCTCCAGGAGCTCTCGTGTCTCCTCCTCATGTCTCCAGCCCCTCCTCCTCCTCATACCTCCAGCCCCCCCTCCTCATACCTCCAGGAGCTCTCGTGTCTCCTCCTCATGTCTCCAGCCCCTCCTCCTCCTCATACCTCCAGCCCCCCCCCTCCTCATACCTCCAGGAGCTCTCGTGTCTCCTCCTCATGTCTCCAGCCCCTCCTCCTCCTCATACCTCCAGCCCCCCCTCCTCATACCTCCAGGAGCTCTCGTGTCTCCTCCTCATGTCTCTAGCCCCTCCTCCTCATACCTCTAGAAGCTCTCGTGTCTCCTCCTCATGTCTCCAGCCCCTCCTCCTCCTCATACCTCCAGCCCCCCCCTCCTCATACCTCCAGGAGCTCTCGTGTCTCCTCCTCATGTCTCCAGCCCCTCCTCCTCATACCTCCAGGAGCTCTCGTCTCTCCTCCTCATGCCTTCTGGAGCTCTCGCGTCTCCTCTTCAAGTCTCCAGGAGCTTCTCTGACTCATGTGTCCTTGTGTTCTCTCCACAGTGGACCAGAGCATGTTTGAGAACTGCAGTGCCCACAGGCAGAGTCCGCAGGTGTCCAGGTCCAGCTCCAGCAGACGCTCCCCAGCCGCAGTGAGCCACAGTCAGGGCAGCAGCGCCACAGACAGCCCCTCTCCTGGAGGTCAGCAGAGAATCAAGAACGCCATCAACCTGGGCAAGGCCAAGGTGAGCGATACGAGGCGGAAGTGTGATAATTCTGTCTTTCATTTCTTCCTCTCAGGAGTTTGTGTGAGCGTGTGTTGTCATTATTGTGTGAAGAAACCTCATCACACATTGACAACATGAATGTAACTGACTTGAGTGGGCAGATGCTCACATTCAATGTGTTGGAGAGATTTTCTTTTCACAGAGAAATCCCAGTTTTCACTGTTCAGGGCAGATGCGAACAGTGTAGCGTCATGTGAATGAGCTTTTACCCAGTGGCCCATGGTGGCAGTGGGCAGCCGTATGTTATGGCCAAAGAACACAGGTGTATTTTAATTTTGTCATTTTAGATTTTGGTCCATATTTACACTACACCTGCTGTTTGTAACATCTATGAATGTATATGAATATATAATACCTAATAATCATGTAGTTGTAGTCACAGCTGCCCTGGGGCAGACTGACTGAAGTGCCTATCTGCTCCATGGGTATACCCAGGCCAACATTGTAAATAAGAATTTGTTCTTAGTGTTTTGCCTGGTGAAATAAAAGTTAAATGAAAGAAATAATTTGGCCCCTCCCACCAAAACCGACCCTCCACACACCACAGTCATAGGCCACATAAATCCATACAATACATATAACCCTGGCTGAAGTCACTGAGGTTGCTGGCTCCTTGGTGGCAAGGCTCCTGGGGTGTGTATCTTAAGTCTCTGGATGTTGTGGGACTGTCTTGGCTGACACGTCTCTGCAACATCGCGTGGCGGTCTGGGACGGTACCTCTGGACTGGCAGACCAGGGTGGTGGTCCCTCTGTATAAGAAGGGGGACCGAAGGGTGTGTTCCAATCACAGGGGGATCACACTCCTCAGCCTCACCGGTAAGGTCTATTCCAGGGTACTGGAGAGGAGAATCCGACCAATAGTCAAACCTCAGATTCAGGAGGAGCCTGTGGTTTTCGTCCCGGTCGTGGAACACTGGACCAGCTCTATACTCTCCATCTTTGTGGATCTGGAGAAGGCATTCGACTGTGTTTCCCGGGGTGCCTTGTGGGGAGTGCTCCGGGAGGATGGAGTCCGGGGCCCTTTGCTAAGGGCCGTCTGGTCCCTGTACGACCGGAGCAGGAGCTGTGTTTGCATTGGTGGCAGTAAGTCAGACCTGTTCCCAGTGCATGTTGGACTCTACCAGGGCTGCCCTTTGTCACCTCCACCTCCAAATCTGAAGCCATGGTTCTCGACCGGAAAAAGAGTGTCTTGCCCTCTCCGGGTGGGTGGAGAGTCCTTGCCTCAAGTGGAGGAGTTCAAGTATCTCGGGGTCTTGTTCACGAGTGAGGGAAGGATGGAGCGTGAGATTGACAGGTGGATCGGTGCAGTGTCTGCAGTGATGCGGGCGCTGTATCGGACCGTTGTGGTGAAGAGAGAGCTGAGTCGAAAGACGAAGCTCTCGATTTACCGGTCAATCTGTGTTCCTCCCTCACCTGGTCATGAGCTTTGGGTAATGACCGAAGGGACAAGATCGTGGATACAATCGGTCGAAATGAGCTTCCTCCACCGGGTGGCTGGGCGCTCCCTTAGAGATAGAGAGGAGCTCAGTCACACGGGAAGAGCTCGGAGTAGAGCCGCTGCTCCTCCACATCGAGAGGAGCAGCTGAGGTGGCTCGGGCATCTGTTCCGGATGCCTCCTGGACGCTTCCCTCGGGAGGTGTTCCGGGCATGTCCCACCGGGAGGCGGCCCAGGGTAGACCCAGGACACGTTGGAGGGACTATGTCTCTTGGCTGGCCTGGGAACGCCTCGGGATGCCCCCGAGGAGCTGGAGGAAGTGTCTGGGGTGTGGGAAGTCTGGGAGTCCATGCCTAGACTGCTGCCCCCACGACCCGGCCCCGGATAAGCGGAAGAAGTTGGATGGATGGACATATAATCAGAATCAGAATTACTTTTATTTATCCCCAAGGGGAAATTCTTTTTGTTACATGTGCAACCGACCAGTAGAGACAGTAAAGAATTATAAACAAAATAAGATATGTACAGTGCCTCTCGAAAGTATTCGGCCCCCTTGAACTTTGCAACCTTTTGCCACATTTCAGGCTTCAAACATAAAGATATAAAACTGTAATTTTTTGTGAAGAATCAACAACAAGTGGGACACAATCATGAAGTGGAACGAAATTTATTGGATATTTCAAACTTTTTTAACAAATAAAAAACTGAAAAATTGGGTGTGCAAAATTATTCAGCCCCTTTACTTTCAGTGCAGCAAACTCTCTCCAGAAGTTCAGTGAGGATCTCTGAATGATCCAATGTTGACCTAAATGACTAATGACGATAAATGGTGATGATAAATCCACCTGTGTGTAATCAAGTCTCCGTATAAATGCATCTGCACTGTGATAGTCTCAGAGGTCCGTTTAAAGCGCAGAGAGCATCATGAAGAACAAGGAACACACCAGGCAGGTCCGAGATACTGTTGTGGAGAAGTTTAAAGCCGGATTTGGATAAGATTTCCCAAGCTTTAAACATCCCAAGGAGCACTGTGCAAGCGATAATATTGAAATGGAAGGAGTATCAGACCACTACAAATCTACCAAGACCTGGCCGTCCCTCTAAACTTTCAGCTCATACAAGGAGAAGACTGATCAGAGATGCAGCCAAGAGGCCCATGATCACTCTGGGCGACTGATTGTTGTCCTATGGACAGAGTCTCCCACCTCAGAGATCTACAGCTGAGGTGGGAGACTCTGTCCAGAGGACAACAATCAGTCGTATACTGCACAAATCTGGCCTGTATGGAAGAGTGGCAAGAAGAAAGCCATTTCTTAAAGATATCCATAAAAAGTGCCGTTTAAAGTTTGCCACAAGCCACCTGGGAGACACACCAAACATGTGGAAGAAGGTGCTCTGGTCAGACAATGCAAAACGTTATGTTTGGGTAAAAGCAACACAGCTCATCAACACACCATCCCCACTGTCAAACATGGTGGTGACAGCATCATGGTTTGGGCCTGCTTTTCTTCAGCAGGGACAGGGAAGATGGTTAAAATTGATGGGAAGATGGATGGAGCCAAATACAGGACCATTCTGGAAGAAAACCTGATGGAGTCTGCAAAAGACCTGAGACTGGGACGGAGATTTGTCTTCCAACAAGACAATGATCCAAAACATAAAGCAAAATCTACAATGGAATGGTTCACAAATAAACATATCCAGGTGTTAGAATGGCCAAGTCAAAGTCCAGACCTGAATCCAATCGAGAATCTGTGGAAAAAACTGAAAACTGTTGTTCACAAATGCTCTCACTGAGCTCGAGCTGTTTTGCAAGGAGGAATGGGCAAAAATTTCAGTCTCTCGATGTGTAAAACTGATAGAGACATACCCCAAGCGACTTACAGCTGTAATCGCAGCAAAAGGTGGCGCTACAAAGTATTAACTTAAGGGGGCTGAATAATTTTGCACGCCCAATTTTTCAATTTTTTTTTGTTAAAAAAGTTTGAAAAATCCAATAAATTTCGTTCCACTTCATGATTCTGTCCCACTTGTTGTTGATTTTTCACAAAAAATTACAGTTTTATATCTTTATGTTTGAAGCCTGAAATGTGGCAAAAGGTCGCAAAGTTCAAGGGGGCCGAATACTTTCGCAAGGCACTGTATAAAGTAAAAAATAAAATACAATAGCTCTATAATGATCAACCCCATTTAACTTAACTTATAAAGTGTCTTTATTAATCAACTAAACCCCCGATATGAACAATAATCAACTAAACCCCCGATATGAACAATTTTACAATAAGCTTAACTATACTATCCTTGTCTATTTACATATTCACATAACCTTTGACCCCTGACCTGAGTGTCTCCTCTTGTCCCTGTGCTTCAGATGACTGACCTGCTGAGGAGGAAGGAGCCCGCGCACATCGAGGACATCGGCGTGACTGAGGTGAACAAAAGTGTGGACCTGAGCTGGAGCCTCAGTCCCAGCAGGTGAGGAACTGTGTGAAAGAATCTGAGCACCAGTGCATACTGTCGCGGTGTCTTTGGGCAAGACACTTCACCCGTCTGCATCCAGTGTCTATGTGCACATTAACTATGTATGAGAGTGAGAAGGGAAAGTGTCTACAGACTGCAGCCCGACCCATCTACAGTGTGTGTCTCATTAACATGCACAGACTCAGCAAATAAACTAATTATAATAAAGAAAAGGTTAGTTTCTGCCAATGGCCATAATCCCAGCCTGGAATGTGGAATGTTTTAGACAAACAAAACTGGATTCGTTCATCATTCATTCATCGGAAAGTCTGCTCTAAACCTGTTGTGTCCTTTTTCGGTCTCATACTAATGAAATGTAGAACTGTAGTGTAGAACTGTAGTGAGGTGTAGAACTGTAGTGTAGAACTGTAGTGTGGTGTAGAACTGTAGTGTGGTGTAGAACTGTAGTGTGGTGTAGAACTGTAGTGAGGTGTAGAACTGTAGTGAGGTGTAGAACTGTAGTGTGGTGTAGAACTGTAGTGAGGTGTAGAACTGTAGTGAGGTGTAGAACTGTAGTGAGGTGTAGAACTGTAGTGAGGTGTAGAACTGTAGTGAGGTGTAGAACTGTAGTGTGGTGTAGAACTGTAGTGTGGTGTAGAACTGTAGTGTGGTGTAGAACTGTAGTGTGGTGTAGAACTGTAGTGAGGTGTAGAACTGTAGTGAGGTGTAGAACTGTAGTGAGGTGTAGAACTGTAGTGTGGTGTAGAACTGTAGTGAGGTGTAGAACTGTAGTGAGGTGTAGAACTGTAGTGTGGTGTAGAACTGTAGTGTGGTGTAGAACTGTAGTGTGGTGTAGAACTGTAGTGTGGTGTAGAACTGTAGTGTGGTGTAGAACTGTAGTGAGGTGTAGAACTGTAGTGTGGTGTAGAACTGTAGTGTGGTGTAGAACTGTAGTGTGGTGTAGAACTGTAGTGTGGTGTAGAACTGTAGTGAGGTGTAGAACTGTAGTGAGGTGTAGAACTGTAGTGTGGAACTGTAGTGAGGTGTAGAACTGTAGTGAGGTGTAGAACTGCAGTGAGGTGTAGAACTGTAGTGATGTGTAGAACTGTAGTGAGGTGTAGAACTGTAGTGTGGAACTGTAGTGAGGTGTAGAACTGTAGTGAGGTGTAGAACTGTAGTGAGGTGTAGAACTGTAGTGTAGAACTGTAGTGTAGAACTGTAGTGAGGTGTAGAACTGTAGTGAGGTGTAGAACTGCAGTGAGGTGTAGAACTGTAGTGAGGTGTAGAACTGTAGTGAGGTGTAGAACTGTAGTGAGGTGTAGAACTGTAGTGAGGTGTAGAACTGTAGTGAGGTGTAGAACTGTAGTGAGGTGTAGAACTGTAGTGAGGTGTAGAACTGTAGTGAGGTGTAGAACTGTAGTGAGGTGTAGAACTGTAGTGAGGTGTAGAACTGTAGTGAGGTGTAGAACTGTAGTGTAGAACTGTAGTGAGGTGTAGAACTGCAGTGAGGTGTAGAACTGTAGTGAGGTGTAGAACTGTAGTGAGGTGTAGAACTGTAGTGTGGTGTAGAACTGTAGTGAGGTGTAGAACTGTAGTGAGGTGTAGAACTGTAGTGAGGTGTAGAACTGCAGTGAGGTGTAGAACTGTAGTGAGGTGTAGAACTGTAGTGTGGAACTGTAGTGAGGTGTAGAACTGTAGTGAGGTGTAGAACTGTAGTGTAGAACTGTAGTGAGGTGTAGAACTGTAGTGAGGTGTAGAACTGTAGTGAGGTGTAGAACTGTAGTGAGGTGTAGAACTGTAGTGAGGTGTAGAACTGTAGTGTGGTGTAGAACTGTAGTGAGGTGTAGAACTGTAGTGAGGTGTAGAACTGTAGTGTGGTGTAGAACTGTAGTGTGGTGTAGAACTGTAGTGAGGTGTAGAACTGTAGTGAGGTGTAGAACTGTAGTGAGGTGTAGAACTGTAGTGTGGTGTAGAACTGTAGTGAGGTGTAGAACTGTAGTGTGGTGTAGAACTGTAGTGTGGTGTAGAACTGTAGTGAGGTGTAGAACTGTAGTGAGGTGTAGAACTGTAGTGTGGTGTAGAACTGTAGTGTGGTGTAGAACTGTAGTGTGGTGTAGAACTGTAGTGAGGTGTAGAACTGTAGTGAGGTGTAGAACTGTAGTGAGGTGTAGAACTGTAGTGAGGTGTAGAACTGTAGTGTAGAACTGTAGTGAGGTGTAGAACTGTAGTGAGGTGTAGAACTGTAGTGAGGTGTAGAACTGTAGTGAGGTGTAGAACTGTAGTGTGGTGTAGAACTGTAGTGAGGTGTAGAACTGTAGTGTGGTGTAGAACTGTAGTGAGGTGTAGAACTGTAGTGTGGTGTAGAACTGTAGTGAGGTGTAGAACTGTAGTGAGGTGTAGAACTGTAGTGTGGTGTAGAACTGTAGTGTGGTGTAGAACTGTAGTGTAGAACTGGAGTGTAGAACTGGAGTGTAGAACTGTAGTGTAGAACTGGAGTGTAGAACTGGAGTGTAGAACTGGAGTGAGGTGTAGAACTGTAGTGTGGTGTAGAACTGTAGTGTAGAACTTTAGTGTAGAACTGGAGTGTAGAACTGGAGTGTAGAACTGGAGTGTAGAACTGGAGTGTAGAACTGGAGTGTAGAACTGGAGTGAGGTGTAGAACTGGAGTGTAGAACTGGAGTGAGGTGTAGAACTGGAGTGTAGAACTGGAGTGAGGTGTAGAACTGGAGTGTAGAACTGGAGTGTAGAACTGTAGTGTAGAACTGGAGTGTAGAACTGGAGTGAGGTGTAGAACTGGAGTGTAGAACTGGAGTGTAGAACTGTAGTGAGGTGTAGAACTGTAGTGTGGTGTAGAACTGTAGTGAGGTGTAGAACTGGAGTGTAGAACTGGAGTGTAGAACTGTAGTGAGGTGTAGAACTGGAGTGTAGAACTGTAGTGAGGTGTAGAACTGTAGTGTGGTGTAGAACTGTAGTGAGGTGTAGAACTGGAGTGTAGAACTGTAGTGAGGTGTAGAACTGTAGTGTGGTGTAGAACTGGAGTGTAGAACTGTAGTGTAGAACTGGAGTGTAGAACTGTAGTGTGGTGTAGAACTTAACTTTTTTTTTTGATCAATACATGAATTTGAATTCTTTAATCTGTAACTCTAACTAACCTAACTCTAACATGAGACCACATGATTGGAAAAGATTTTCTATTATCTACATATAGTTTTTTATTATAGATGTATGTGCTATAAAAATCCATATGGCATATCAAGTCTGTTCTCTCGTATGAAAATAACCTGAGCTGACTCCGCCCCTCCCTTGCACCAGTCCATCTTGTGTGCACAACAGTGGAACGTCTCTCTAATGTCCTCCTCCCATACGCATCTGTTTGCTGTGCTTGTTATTTCTGAGGCTAATGTCATTATATCGATAGAAAACCCACTCCAATCTGCTGAACACCACTTTTCATTCAGATCTGGGACTTGAATAAAGTAAGACTCTCTGACTGCCAAAGTTATGCTGCATAAAGAAAAGAGATCGTGTCTTTATTGGATCCTAGACCTGCCCCTAGTCCTTGGCACTTGAATTTTATTCTTTAGAACTTAAAATAATGCCTATTTTGGAAATCACTCATTAAAACGTTTGACCGAGCACTAGATTTGTGTTACAGCTCCCCCTGCTGACAAAAGGCAGTGACCCATGAAAAAGCAACAATAAAGCAAGCATGTAGCAACGTGACCGGCATGCCATTATATACTAAAAGTGAAACAAATGTGACCAGAGAAATGCTCAGAACAGATCTAGTGAAGTTTGATGGTATTATCTGTATTGGACACTTACTGTGACTTCTGAGTGCTCAGAGGGAGAGGAAAGTACACAGGATTACTGAGACAAGCGTGAACAAGCAAGGTGTTTTTGATGAGGGAACACTATAACTGGGTTAAAAGTTGTCATAAGTCTTCCCTTAAAGAGTGTTTCTAAAGCTTAATGTTTTTTGCGTAAAATCAATATCTGGCAGTGAATGGAACCATTAACCTTGGATGTGTTTGGATGAGGACTGTGGAAGATGAGATTCTCACAGCTGAATCGTTAGAGCCTCAATGCTGTTTTAATTAATTGTGACTCGATATGTGATAATGAAGAATGATTTGTGCATATTTGAGTTATGGATGTGAGTGCTGTGTACATGAATGTTTCTGTAGCTCTGGTATATATATATATATATATATATATATATATATATATATGTGTGTGTGTGTGTATATATATATATATATATATATATATATATATATATATATATATATAGTTCTGGTTCTGGTGCATTTGCGGATATCACGGCAAAGAGAAAGTGCTGCACCCGTGACAGTTTGCAGTGGTGAATATGTTTTTATTGTTGTATTTTATTTGTATTTATTATCACTCGTTATTCCTCCGTGATTTCCTTCCCTTGTCTCCTGAGCTTTGGGACACCACTTAATATGGAGCATTTGATTTACAGTTGAAGAAGCGAGGAGACGAGGGGAGGAAAGGAGGTGAGGATAGAGAATTGAGACGTGGCCTGAGAGGAGGAGAGCGAGTGGTGTGAGGGCAGAGCCAGGAAGAGGCGTGTGTGAGGTGTGGCCCTGCTGCCAAACAAAAGATAACTTAAGATCACAAAGCTTATCGTCATTTTTTACAAACTGCTTTTAGTCGTAGAATCTGACAACCCAAATTGAGGAGCTCGTTCTGCTTTCTGAGTGGATAATTGACTCGGAAATCAAAACAAAATACATTTGATCAACAAAGCTGTTTATGATGTAACTCAACAAATACAACATGTATGTTTCGGTAAATGCTGAATGTGTGATGAATAGTGTACGCTTGTGTTCCAGCCCCGCCTTCCCGCGCCTGGACCCTCCCCCTCCCTCGGGTAAGAAGAGAGTCCCCCGCGCTCTAAAGACCACCCAGGACATGATGATCTCCTCTGTCCCTGTGGTCTCCTCCCCCGAGGCCGCTGACCCCGCCTCCGGCCCGCCCACTCCTCACAAGAGCCCACCCACTCCAGAGAAAACACCTCCCACTGCAGAGAAAACACCTCCCACTCCAGAGAAAACACCTCCCACTCCAGAGGAAACACCTCCCACTGCAGAGGAAACACCACTCATCATCAGCTCGGACATGCCTACCACCAAACAGGAAGAGGCGGGGCCAACCAAGGAGGAAGCTGGAAGTCGAGGTGCGTTAGCTCTGCCCAGAGCATTGATCTATTAAATTATTAAGACACGCCCTCTGTCCGCCAGCCAGATTGATTAGTGGCCGTGCGGGGTATTGCAGCCCTTTGGGACGCCCTTTTTATTTAATTGCAGACAGTACTTAATTCTTTTCAGTATTTAAATAAAATAGACTGAAATGTTCTTTTTAACAGTTTCTAAAGTCACAGAAATTACAGTTTTTATATTAAGTGACGTCACTTAAAGATGTGCGAGCCACGTGAACAAGCACGTTGGAGTAAACAAAAAGAAACACAACAAGAAGCACGAGAACATGGCTAGACCAGTGGTTCCCAAAGTGGGGGTCGGGACCCCCCAGGGGGGAGCGAGGGATGAGCTTGACACTTTATTTGCTCTATTTTTCATATTAAAAACAGTATTTCTTGGGAAATATGGTCTAGTAAGCAATAAACTATTCAAATAACCAATATTAAACCTGATTTAACATGCTTTGACATTATTATTAAATTATTTTTCATTTCACTTTGGGGGTCCCGAGTCAGTTGCTTGGCTATTTTGGGGGTCTGGCCAGAAAAGTCTGGGAACCCCTGGGCTAGACTAGTGATACCTGCTAGAAAAGGCAAAGCAAACGCTTTCACATATGAAGAATACATTTACAATCACACAAGATAAAGTTGACATAAAAACATAAAAGCTGCGTGATCACTCCTGTCGCTCAAAGCATCATGGGGGATTGTCGTCACGTGGTGCCCCTAAAGCAAAGATGGCAGCCTCCGTATCAGGAAATAATGCAGAAGAAAAAAATGTCTTGGCTTCATGCGTAGTTTAGTTTCCTGTATACTCTAGCTTTAGCCTCATCTCATAGCCACACAAATGACTATTATTACTGAACATCTGTTTGTGAATTGCTGAGATCGGTGTTGAGATTAAAAAGTACAATTGGGGTAAAAGTTGTATTTGTAGTGTTTGGTGAGCTCACATGGCGTCTCCTTGTGCAGGAAGCCTCGCAGACATGAGCTGCACCGACCTGGACGAGCCCAGTCGCATCGTGGAGGCGGCTCTGGAGCTGTCTATCCCAGATCTAATCAACAAGGACCTCCCGGAGGCGTGGCTAAAGGGGGGCGGAGCTGACCCGGCTCTAGGCTCGAGTCAGGACGTCTTACTGGGGAACGGCGCCCCCTGTGGGAGAGGCAGCGGTGAGGACACAGAGGCGCACAGCAGTCCGGACCTGCTCTCGTTTGAGTGAAAGAGGAGGAGTCCAAAGACGAGTAGAGTTATGCCAAAAAAGACCCTGTTTGGTAAAATGTATTACTCAAAATATTCATTTTGATTTGAGTACATTTTTAGATGTATTTACTAATAGTCCATGACTTCTGGGCCAGAGGTGCACGGTGCGCCACCACTTTTTGATTTTGCAGTTGCACCAAAATATCCACTACACTAGATCTGTTTTAACAGGGATAAACACACTACTGCCATGTTACATTTTAGTGGAAAAATAACATACAAAATGCTTTAGCTTGCTCTGCAAAATTGCCAATGCATTTCTGTACCAAAATTAAACTAGGACTAGACAAGATTCCAGCCAGGTCTGAACCAGAACTAACCCAGAATCAAGCAGGTCTAAAGCACAATTAAACAAGGACTAAACCGAGACCAAACCAGGTCTAAACTAGAACTAACCCAGTAAAAACCAACAAACTGTAAGATATAAAATGGGTTGCAGGCCGGATCAAATCATTGGAGGGCCTGATCTGGCCCCCGGGCCTTCAGTTGAATAGCCCATATAAGCTAAATGTGTTTTTCTTAATCAGCTGTCAGATAATGGGGAATTCAATGAACAAGAAACTACTCAAATCAAGATTAATATTCCAGATCTAAGATGTCTACTGAAATAATCAGTCCTGCAATCAATTCTCCCAAATCACAATAGATTTGAGCATAAAACAGTGATTAAAAGACAAAAATACGGAAAACATAGCATTTTGAAAGAGTCATGCTGAACCCCTGAAGAGCACCAGATGGTTCCAAATCAAACTCTTGAAGCATTAGGTTTTGGACGTGTCGGCAAACCCCAAAACCACCGGCTTTAAAGGGACCTGAGGAGACGTGTTCTTTGCACCAAAGACTGAAACACAGTGAGAACAAGATGCTTTTAATATTCATATTTTATATATAATTCAATTCTTTTATTTTCAGTGTATCTATCGTTTCTAATCAGCTTTGACGTTGTTACAGATGTTGCCTTAAAATGAATGTAATATGGATCATATCTCTTTTCTTACTGTACAGTGGATGTCTTTACACTTGGAACTGGTGACTCCACACTTTATCGGCTTCTCATTCATGTTAAATGGATTGTATAGTATTTAGATGAGAAATTTTATGCAAGAAACAGCAATTTTCCACAACAAAGTCTATCTGTTGGTGCCACGTGGACAGTAGCGCCGCTGCAGGGGACATTAGACTTAGAAATCACAACATGCATTCCAGTTCTATACTCACGTTTGTATTTTATAGTCTTAAAGGAGGAGAGAGTGTCTGTGTTGGCCTGCGTTTTATAATTTAGAAAGCTTGAACTGAAACAAAAAAATCACAATTCATAAACGTCTCGAACACAAATGATTCTGATTAACTTTTCCTAGCATTAATTATGATCATCGCTGTGGCATTAAACCAAACAGGCTGTAATTTATCCAACATTACAGCTAATTGTTTGACTCATTTCTTAAACGCTGCTGTTAAACTTGATTCAACATTCATTTTATGTCTTGAGCAGTAAGATTTAGTTTGAGTTTTGTAAGTTGGATGAATGTGCGTCAGATAATGGAGGAGCAGAGTGCAGAGTGACCCCTGACCTCTCAGAATAATGGGTTTGGGGAGAGAGAGCCGGGTCAGTCTCAATCAGTTTCAAGTTTGAGTTTTGACCCTCTGAGGCTGCCGTAGTTTGAGAAAGTTCAGCCAAAGAAGTATGTCGGAAGGGTAGATATGAATTCTATTTACAGGAACGATGTGGACTTTATGCTCATTCAGATGGAAATGTCATGGTTGGAGAGTATTGGTTATTCGTTATTATTGTGTGTAAATGATTTTCCTGCAGCGGATGGAGAGGTGCCAGACTGGAACACGGCTGGATGGAAAGAACGTGTTAAATATTGTAGAGAAGACAGAGAAGCATGAATGGAGTTTAGTTTTGTTATAAATTAAGAGACAGACAGACCAAAGATACAGTATTTGACCATAAAGATTGTCAAAAGTTATTTTTAATAACAGAGTGTCAGGCTGCACTTTTATGAGTAAAATCATGATGAATCAAAACATGGATTCATAATCTGTCGATTGTAAACAGTGTAGATTAAGAACAGACTTTGATGTTTTAATAAGCGCCTGTTTCAGGGACAAAATGTTCTGTCAACTCTGATTGACTGATCTGACTTTGATTATAAATTGTTAATTTTGTTTTATGAAACAAAAAACAATTCGATTTTTCATTTTTCTGTTGCACTGACTGGCTGTGTGTGCGCCTGTGTGTGCGCATGTGTGTATGTGCGCGTGCGTGAATGTGTGTGTATGCGTGCGTGTGCACGTGTGTGTATATGCTTGCACACCTTGAGGTCTGGTGTGAGTCCTGTGTGTTTGTGTTGAGGACTTAAAGGTGCAGTGTGGAACTTGTCTGAGCTGCTTGTCTCCATGGAGATGTGATTGATTTGACCTGTAACTCGGCCTGATGGCTCTAGCTGCTGGTTTCCATGGAGATAGATGAGTTTAAATTGTGAAGACATGAAGACAGGCAGGTGGTGACCCTTCACCAGAAAAGTTACACAGTGCACATTTAAGTTCAACTAAAGTATTGACTTTTCCAGACTTTTCACTTTTCCACCCTGGGCCTGGGGTCAGGGTTAGGACTGGGGCTGGGGGTTAGGACTGGGGCTGGGGTTTGGGTTGGGGTCTGGGCTGGGGTCGGGGCTGGGGGCGGGGTTAGGACTGGGGTCGGGGTCGGGGTCTGGGCTGGGGTCTGGGCTGGGGCTGGGGTCGGGGCTGGGGTTGGGGTTTGGGTCGGGGTGAGCTCTAAGCTCTACTCTGTCAGGACAGTAATCATGGCAAATGGACTTTCTGGTGTCAGGGCTGAGTTCGTGTCGTGTCCCAGGACTCACTCAGACTCTCTGTAAACACACCACAGAGTTCTGAGTTTGTCTTCCACTTGTGCCACAGGTTTAGATCCTGGGGTCATCTGGAGTGTCCTGGTGCACACATAAATATCCCTGTATTTATGATGTTTCTTCTGCTTTGAATGTCCCAGACTGGCTCTTTAGACAAACTGCATGCTGCTCAAGTTTAAAGCAATAAGACCACTTTAACTGACCATATTTTATACTGTTTTTATGATTGTTAAAAGAATGTTAAATGTATAAATTAGTCTCTAACCAATGAAGGAAATTACTTATTTTCATATAAACTGATTGTATTGATCTTTTTCAGATTTTTTAAATGAAATGTAACTTGACTGATGTATTTTTGCATTTATGATTCTTGATTTGATGAAGAAACTGCACAATGAGGACGACTTAAGCTGCAATGGCTTTATATTTTTCTGTATGATGTAATCCAATGTTTTCTAATAGATTGAAAACTGACTCTGGTGTGGTGGTGTTTTTATTAATCGTTTTTATTTATCATTTATTTTCATGAATTATGTTTATTTTATCTAATGTGGGGCAGTGCACATGAATGAACATGTGCTAGTCCAACATGTAAATGCGCCTGTCGTCCCATCGGCAGGGAACGTCAGGACATAAAGAGGCACAAAACACTCCAGACACACGACCACAAACCGGACTTAGAGAGAGATACAACACGCAAATAGAACATACTAAAAGCACAGACTATAGACACATCACACACACGAGGTTAGTTCACGTTCTGTTTACACGTTTGATTGTCCAGAAGCCACTTTTTTTTCTAAAGCTGTGGAAGGATGTCATGTTTCTGAGTTCTGGAGGGTCCAGACTGAGAAAGCAGACTGTCCAAATGAAGTCTTTCTAAAGGGAATTCTGCAGTCTCCTCTGCTCGACGCTGGAGTGTTTGTATTTGAGTCACTTGAAGTCGTTCAGTGGGGGCGGGGCCAGACACAGACCGTTATGAATTGTATAGACTAGAATCGTAATCAGAGTGATAACTTTGATAACACTGAACACATTTAGTCATGTATCTGATCCATGTGGCGTCTCTAGGGCTTTTTCAAAAGTTATGAGTCACTTTGTGTTTTTACAAATCACATTAAAGTTGGTCATAAACACGGATTGATTGAAACATTTTGAGACCACAATACTGATATTTATTTCATTCTTTTTTACCCGCCTTGTGTAAATCATGTCTTATATCCTATAGTTTCATGTCAAATACCACTCTAACACAGTGTTTAGGTCTAAACAAACTCCACAAATACTTAATGTACGTATCAGTTATATGATAGAAAGGTTTAAAGGTGTACTATGTAACTTTACAGTTTTTCAAAGTATTTTTATAGCAATAAAAACATCTGTAATTGGTTAATACAAGATAGATATGTATTGGCCCTCTGAGCCAAAGCAACGACATGTCCATGGAGACAAGCAGGTGGCCAACACTACACCTGAAAAGTTAGTGCTATTTGATTTTTGTCAGTAAGTGACCAGAATATTCCATACAAATCCCAGTAAACTGCACGTGTGTGATCTCTGGGTCTGTCAGAGCCGCTGTGGACCACAGGGCGGCAGGACCAGGTCCAGCCCTGAGCTGCAGGTCCAGAGCTGCTGGGCATGAGGTGAGAACCATTCAGCTGAACAGACTGAGCCCCGAGGACTGGAACACGGCAGACTCTCCCAAACTGAGGCAGAAATGGATTTCTTCACCATTTTATGGTCCATTGATGTTTTGTGCAACACATGA
Source organism: Rhinogobius similis (assembly GCA_019453435.1). NCBI lineage: Eukaryota > Metazoa > Chordata > Actinopteri > Gobiiformes > Gobiidae > Rhinogobius > Rhinogobius similis. The sequence goes on from CM033623.1 coordinate 1,175,001, forward strand.
ACCTCAACAAGACATTTACAGACACATTTAGCACATTCTGATCAGGGGGATATCTGTCTGATATTTGTCTGAAGATTGTCATTGAGAATAAGACAAAAACAAACACGGTGGTCGTCCTTTTTATGTCGGTATGTATGGCTCACAAAGTCTGGTCAGATTCACTTAAACTTGTCAGAAATGGAGAAAAGAAAATCTGCAAACTTTTGAAAACACAAAGATGGATTCAGTCAGAGGGAGCAAATACAGGAGAACACTGCCCCCTTCTGGTCACTTTCCCAAACTTGGACAAACTCTTTCCATTCAAATTGAATTTTTTATATTTGATATTTTAAAATTCATTGCACTTTGTCTTCCAAATGCAGCAGTAACTCTCACTGACACGACATCTGTTTGATGCTCAGATTTCTCTTCTGCTGTAAACTCACCAGAAACCCCATCTGATCTTGTAGTTATCTGACTTCACTGACCAGGAGCCACAGGAGGAAGAAGAAATAGCTCTTCCACATTATCATCGCAGAGACTCTGATGACACCATTTCAGATTTCTGTAACTTGTTCCTCCGTGTTCAGTTGCGGCTGTGATTGATGGGTCATTCTGTGTGAGCATAAAAATAATGAGGCTATTTCTTTTCACTAAATTGTGAGTTCAAATTAAAGAAGATGAGTCATTCCTGCAGTCAGTAAACCTGCTCTGATTCTAAATGACTCTGAGCGAAGCGAAACAATCAGATTAATGATGAATGTTGATTACAGCTGGTTTGTCTCAGGACGGCTCGACACATTTGGAACATGGTTTAAAGCTGTCAGGAGCTGGTATTGTTTAGCCTGGAATGTTCCAGGATTAAACCTGTGGAGACCAGCCCTGATGTTACAGGTCAGGTCTGTGGAGAGGCTCATAGTAAGCATTATGTGCACATAATCCACCACAGAACCTCAGTCCCGCTTCTCTTGAGCCGTTGCAAACATTTGACCTTTGTTGGTACCACTGTTTAAACAAAGGATTGTCCTTGTGACCCGTTTTACCTGATGGCCTAATACTTTTACTTGAGTACTTCCTCCAGCACTGGTGTTAAGAGGCGAGTGGAGGAGGGAGGAGCCAAGAGTGTCCATTTACTCTTCCACTCAGTTGAAAAGTGACACAGTGCACCTTTAAGTCCTGGAGTTAAAGCAGTGATGGATGTTGCTTGATGATCGAGGAGAAAGTGGGACGTTTGTCCACAGAGACAGTCCACAGGGACCACAACATAAAACACTCTCCTTAAACGCACCACGGCGCGTTTGAGGCTCACTCTCCTCTGGGAAAAGCACAGAAAGTCATCAGCCAGGAGTCGTCTCTGAGGAACTGTTCATCTGAAGACGTTTATCTCAACTGGAACAAGATGCATAACACACTGAAGTGGAAGTGCACAAACAGAAGGTGAGGTGCAGAGTCCGAGGGCCCTGTTTGTGAGGACGGTCTGCCCCTGAGGCTCCGGGTGATGATCACGTTTGTGAAGCAGAAGACCGCCTTGTTCCTCCTGTCACCGCTGCCTTTACATCTGAAACTATCACCTCTAAAGTAAGGTGTAAAGTAAAAAGTTAAAAGAAAAAGGCAGAATTGTTTATTATTTTAGTAAAGTCCTAATTTAGCCTTGAGTTAATCTGGGTTTTGTCGTTGTTATCTAAGCTTTTGTTTTGACACAGTGATAATAAATGAAGACATGCACATAGTTTCACTAAAACTGAAATGATTGTGTCAAAGTTCAAATATCTATTTATCGTTCATATTTCAGTCTTTTATGATCTTGCACTCTCTCTCTCCTGCTTGTCTTCAGCGCAGCAGCAGAACCAGCCGCCTCCTCAGCCTCTCCTGCAGTGCTCTTATTCAGGCTGAAAATGTAATGAACGTATACTAATAACTCAATAATAATGGATCATAGTGACAAGTTTGAATTCCACAAAAACATGACAGATTACCAAACCCTACAGAGACCGTCAACAAGACCTGCTTGAACTCATTTACTACATTTCATGGGGATCGTCCAATGAGGTGATGTACAAAGATTTTAATCTCAATACACCATTTTCTGGTTAAATAAAGATGGAATTTTATTTAAGTAACACTTCTTAACACTGTTGGGTTTCAAAAGCAATGCTTTTGCCATTCAAGTTTCAGTGCTCAAAAAAAAAGAAATAAACCCTGGACATTGGGGCTGTCCTCGACTAAAGACACGTCTTGTGCATCAATAAACAAGGGAGTGACGAGACACACGTTTCTAGGACTGCAATCCTTCAACTCCGAAGAGGAAACTAACAAAAATGATGAACAATTCTTTTGTTTTCATATGAACCACAGCAGAGTGTGACCAGTATAGACCAAGCAGACGGGTTAGGGTTATGTTGTGTGGGTCAGGCGGTTGTGTGGGTCAGGCGGTTGTGTTGAAGGGCATGTGGGATTGTTTTGAATGAACTGTCGAAAACTGTTAGATCTTTTTGTCTGAAAAGCGTGTTATGAATAAAGTTGTATTGATTTTGGATTCTGCGTAAAAGGCACTGGGTCCAAGGACGACTGAGGCAGAGCTCTCAGACATGTTTGTTCTTTTAATGTCCACCACAGTAAATGTAGTTCTGATAAATCAAATAGAAATTCCCACACAAAACATAAATATTATGGCTCTTCAAAAGTTGTGTCAAAAACAAGATTTATTTAAAAAAGACAAAACTAAATACAAATCTGGTGTTGTTTGGACCTTGATCATTCCCCACAGAGGTGGATGGCAGGACAATGTGACACGTGGGGTTTGGCCTGGACACAGGGAGGGGCGCTCTGGGGGCGTTCAGAGGTCCGTGGTGGTTTTAGAAGCTGTTCCTTGGCTCTGTGGGCCTCTGCTGTTGGGCCAGTTTGCCGTAGCCTCCTCTGGCCGGGTCGTAGTCCTGACGGTACTCGTCTCTCACCTGAACATACGAAACAGACGGAGCACGAGATGAAGCAAGAATATGGGGCAATTAGACTGGGAATATATATTTAAAAACCTAATACCATGAATGGTAAAATAGACAAACATCTAGAGTAAGCTTTCAGACAAAAGTATACCTTGATATTTTACACTTGAACCTGAACAGAGACATTTCTGCCCCTTTAGTGCCCACTCGGCTCGAACACATTTCCATTACTTCCTCAGACCATGAGGATTATCTCACAAGAATCGTATAATCCTCGAGACCAAAACTAAATAATCCTGAAGAAAAGAGACTGCACACTTCACTAAAATAAAAAAGATAAAAGCTGTGCTAACATAACTAGCACATCTAGCATCAGCGGTTTCCTGCTATAGGGCAGGTACTGCCGAATACTTGTAACGCACACAAACAGACGATAGACTGCACAGGAAGTAGTGAGTTTGGTGTCCAGCCTGTAACAGCTCTCCTCCACTCCCTCCAAGTAGCTCACCACAAGATTTAGGAGCTGAATTCTTTAAACTTGATTCTTCACTTCTGTTATCATTGCAAATGTAGATTTTAGATGTCTAAGTGTGGGCTCTAATAAATGGATCTCACCCCATCTAAGGCAGGCCAATCCATCAGGGTCTCTTACAGAGGAGCGCTCTGCCATTTTTGTTTTGTAAATGTAGCTCTCTGGGACAAAAAGGTCTGCAGAGGTTCACTGATCCTTCCAGCGTGAGGATCTACGTTTGGTTAAAGGGGCTGTACCTGATTTTTACTGTTTTGAAACAGAAACAGTAAAACAGTTTGAAAGTCTTTGCATCAGTCACATGTATCGCTCACTTACCAAATGCAGTCCCATTATCCTAAATATTCACCTCAATCAGTTTATGAGCACTTTTGTCTGATGTCTGAGCGTTCCCAGGTAAAGCTAAAAAATATTGCATTTGTTTTGCGAGTGTTTTATTTTCTGAGAAAATGCTAGAGAAAGTGCTGTGGTCTCATTTTCACCTGCATAGATACTGGTTTACTTACTTTGCTGCTGCAAAACAGATTTGACTTCATCACATGCAAACAACTTGGGAACATGGACTAGTTCCGTTTTTCACGTTTCAAAACTGTAAAAATCAGGTACAGCCTCTCTAAATTTAGTTTTGTAATGAGTGCTACATGTTTAAGTTTCCCACAAGTGAATGGGAATGAATAAACCAGTACTGTCTTATAAATTGCACTCATTTTAAGTATTTATTTGATCTTCTTTGCATTTTAAATAGTTTCTACAAATAAATCTGCCTTGGCTCTAGACACTATTCTAATTCTCATGGTCTGACCTGTCCTCCGGACTTGCCGCGGCCGTACTGCCGGCCCTCCTTGAAGCCTGCGTCCCAGTCTGTGCGGATGATGCGGTCGTCCAGCCGTGTGCCGTTCACAAACCTCATCGCGTTTTCAGCGTCATTACGATTGTAGTATCTGTGGTGTCAGGGTTAAGGAGCAGAGCAGCAGCCACATCAGCACCAGCCCAGAGTGTCAGTCTGGACAAGATGTGTCACAATCCAAAGCACTATTTGAAATTTGTTGCAATAACAAATACTGGAATTCTTTCATCAGTTTAACAGTACAGATCAGATTTCAGTCTTAAAAATGTTATTTTCTTGATCAGGTTTGAACAGAATCCTACTATAGCAACAAATTGTGAATGCAATGGTTGTCATAAAAATCTCAAGTCGATATTTCTCCAAAATGGTTATCTGTAACACTTGGACTAAAGCTGAAAGGAGGCTGAAACAGGATACTCGACAAAGCAGAATCCACAGGCCGTCTTCTTGATCTTGTCCAGGCCGATGATGATGCGCTTCACGTCTCCACATTTGGCAAAGAGCTCATGGACCTGGAGGGAACATAACCTTTTAATCACGAAAAAAAGAAAAGAAAAAAAAAATCACAAAGAGAGAGAACACCTAATCTAATCTTACCTGCTCCTCTGTGGTGTAGAACGACAAGTTTCCAACATACAAAGTGTTGCTCTGTTTTAGTAGTTTCTCCTGTTCGTAACGATTTCCCTAAACACACACAGACCGTGAGCACATAAACGTACAGGTCATTAACCAAAGACAGAAAACATGCATGTTCTTCCCCTCGCAGTAGAGATTACACAAAACATTGTGCTCTAAAATGCGTTGAATGCAGGTTTCTAATTAGGTATTATAATACCTAATTAGAAACCGTTTAAGTACTAAAAATAATTTATGTACTAAATTCTTCTTCTTTAAATAAGACCAAATACTGTGCTCATTAGTGTCAAATGATTAATTCATAACATACTTATGATTAAAACCGCAAAATGAACAATTATCCAAGCCTTTTGTTTCATTTGTTCTGAAGTGCTTTATGGGGTTAACTTTGCTTAAGATTTTGAATGAAACATTTTTGAGAACATATTTGTTGGACAAAATTCACACATTATTGCAGTTAATTCTGAACATTTTTCATTTTCTGAACTAAACGCGTGATTGTGTTGTTAGCCCCGGAGGCTAACCGTTAGCATAACACTGATGTGCAGCACATATGAGCTCCTTCCCTCTTCCCTTCGGCTCGTCCTTCAGCCGCACGTACCTTAAAGTGCTGGTCTCGGTACTGGCTGATGTCGATGTAAGAGTCGCTGTTCAGGGCGTTGAGTTTCGCGGACATTGTAGCCGTTGTTTTCGGAACAAACAGCAGCAGCGGCGGCAGCGCTGAACGAGCGGCGCAGGAAGCAGTCCACGGGTCAACAGGTCCGCCCCGAAAAACACTCCGGCGGAAACAAGGACCGGGCAGAGCAGCACCGCCCCCTGGAGGCTCTGCACATCACCTGCAATGTCAAGTCATGACTGTCAATGGTCCTGACGTGGGGATTGATAAATAAGATAAAATGCAAGAGACTGTAGTATTCTTTTGAGCTAAATCCAAGAAAAACTCCTTTATTTGCTCATTACTTACACAAAAAAATTGTGGAATGACTTTGATGATCTGTAAATCAGTACCTTAACTGTGACCCATCATCGACCTCAGGACAAAAAAGCACAACACTGATCCATTTTACCAACTTTTATTATAACAATTCAGCTTTAAATTCAGCCAGAAAGTTTTTCAAAAATGACAAAATTAACAAAAACATGGTAGTGGATTATGGCCGTGTAACTGCTGTGTCAGTGTTAATGAATTATGAATGATCATGTGTTAATGAGAGTCAGAGGATGTTTGGTACATGTTGGTCGTCTGCTCGAGTCCTACCGCAGAGGTCAGAGGTCATGGATGTGTGAGATCCTGAAAAATACACAGCTCTGGGTTAGGGATTGGACAGTAGAATTACATATAGTTTAACTGGTCAACTTTTGACTTCACATTCCACCAAGCTTTTCACCATGACGCTCGGCAAGCTCCGGCCCATTCATTCTTCTGAGGGGAATTAGAACAGAATCACTAAAATAAATCAAGATTTCAATATGACCCGGCAGACAGTGAGTTACGCTGGATCATCACACACAGCAGACCTTTGTGTACTGTGTGCTGTCACCTGCAAAAAGTCACTTGTTACTGTCACCTGTCATAAGATACCCGTCACTAGTCACCTGCCACATGTCACCTACTGCTGTCACCCGTCACATGTCACTGTTACCTATCACAAGTTACCCTTTACCAGTCACCTGCCACCAGAAACCTGTCACAAGTCACCTGCCACCGTCTCCTGTCACTGTCATTCAAACAGGAACCTCTCAACAACTTCGATCTTCCCCCATTGCCTTCATTTCACTCTTTGACTACAACATTTATCAACCTTAGGGTCAATCACCTTCTACTACCATGTCATCCACAACGGCAAAACGTCCTTCTTTCACCTCCGTTATATTTCTAAACTCTGTCCCTCTCACTCTTCTGGCTACAAAGAAGTTCGTCCATGTCTGTGCTTCAGGTTGGATTACTGTAACGCTCTCCTCTCCCTGGCAGCAGCATCCAAACACTCCTGCATGTCCAGAGCAGCCCTGCCAAGGTCCTGATGAGGGCGCAGAATCACAAGCACGTCATCCTTGTCCTCCACACTGTCCTCTTCCACATAGAAAACAAGGTCCTCCTGCACGTCCACCACTGTCTGCACAGTGAGGCCCCCACTCCTGCACAGAGCACATTCAGAGCTCCACAGACGGTACCAGACCACCTCAGGGCTCCACAGACGGTACCAGACCACCTCAGAGCTCCACAGACGGTACCAGACCACCTCAGAGCTCCACAGACGGTACCAGACCACCTCAGAGCTCCACAGAGGGTACCAGACCACCTCAGAGCTCCACAGAGGGTACCAGACCACCTCAGAGCTCCACAGAGGGTACCAGACCACCTCAGAGCTCCACAGACGGTACCAGACCACCTCAGAGCTCCACAGACGGTACCAGACCACCTCAGAGCTCCACAGAGGGTACCAGACCACCTCAGAGCTCCACAGAGGGTACCAGACCACCTCAGAGCTCCACAGAGGGTACCAGACCACCTCAGGGCTCCACAGACGGTACCAGACCACCTCAGAGCTCCACAGACGGTACCAGACCACCTCAGAGCTCCACAGACGGTACCAGACCACCTCAGAGCTCCACAGAGGGTACCAGACCACCTCAGAGCTCCACAGAGGGTACCAGACCACCTCAGGGCTCCACAGACGGTACCAGACCACCTCAGAGCTCCACAGACGGTACCAGACCACCTCAGAGCTCCACAGACGGTACCAGACCACCTCAGAGCTCCACAGAGGGTACCAGACCACCTCAGAGCTCCACAGAGGGTACCAGACCACCTCAGAGCTCCACAGAGGGTACCAGACCACCTCAGAGCTCCACAGAGGGTACCAGACCACCTCAGGGCTCCACAGAGGGTACCAGACCACCTCAGGGCTCCATAGACGGTACCAGACCACCTCAGAGCTCCAAAGACGGTACCAGACCACCTCAGAGCTCCACAGACGGTACCAGACCACCTCAGGGCTCCACAGACGGTACCAGACCACCTCAGAGCTCCACAGACGGTACCAGACCACCTCAGAGCTCCAAAGACGGTACCAGACCACCTCAGAGCTCCACAGAAGGTACCAGACCACCTCAGAGCTCCACAGACGGTACTAGACCACCTCAGAGCTCCAAAGACGGTACCAGACCACCTCAGAGCTCCACAGACGGTACTAGACCACCTCAGAGCTCCATAGACAACAGTACCAGATCACCTCAGAGCTCCACAGACAGTACCAGACCACCTCAGAGCTCCACAGACGGTACTAGACCACCTCAGAGCTCCATAGACGGTACCAGACCACCTCAGAGCTCCATAGACGGTACCAGACCACCTCAGAGATCCACAGACAGTACTAGACCACCTCAGGGCTCCACAGACGGTACCAGACCACCTTAGAGCTCCACAGACGGTACCAGACCACCTCAGAGCTCCACAGACAGTACCAGACCACCTCAGAGCTCCACAGACGGTACCAGACCACCTCAGAGCTCCACAGACAGTACCAGACCACCTCAGAGCTCCACAGACAGTACCAGACCACCTCAGAGCTCCACAGACGGTACCAGACCTCAGAGCTCCACAGACGGTACCAGACTTCAGAGCTCCACAGACGGTACCAGACCACCTCAGAGCTCCATAGACGGTACCAGACCACCTCAAAGATCCACAGACAGTACTAGACCACCTCAGGGCTCCACAGACGGTACCAGACCACCTCAGAGCTCCACAGACGGTACCAGACCACCTCAGAGCTCCACAGACGGTACCAGACCACCTCAGAGCTCCACAGACAGTACCAGACCACCTCAGGGCTCCAGACGTTTTCTCTTGTTTACCTGCCTTCATTTTCTATAGCACTTTGAGGTTTGGCGTTAGGCTAGGCTAATTTGCCATTGAGAACAAATGGGACAACCGAGCTAGCTGAGCAGTACTCTGAAAAGGGCTTTTATGTGCCAGGTCAACACAAATCATACTAGTTTTGAACAGTAGAAAAAAACAGGTCCAGATAAAGAACCCTGGATTCGCAGCCATGAACCTTGCCTGGTCTCCTCTGGGCTCTTGTCCTCAGAGCTCAGCTCTCCTCTCGATACTCAGCAGCTCCACCTCGAAGATGAGTGTGGCTCCTCCAGGGATTTTGGGTGGTGCTCCTCTGTCTCCATAGCCCAGCTCAGACGGGATGACCAGCTTCCTCTTCTCGCCTTCACACATGCCCAGCAGCCCCTGGTCCCAGCCCTTGATCACCTGTGGACCAGACGCTCGTGAGAAACTGAGTGACTGACTTTCATTCTTCATGAACATGCCAATGTGTACTGTGCATGCAAGGGTTAAACCAGGGTTAAAGGAGAACTAGAACAACCAGCACAAATCAGGACTACTCTGCACAGTCCTTCAGCAATAGACTGTTACTGCCACACTACAGTCTGTGTGTGAGATTGTACTGCTAGAGAAAACTCATTTTTAAACATTGATAAGGCCATGACAATATTTTTAATCAATGATTTATTAGAATCTGTATTTTCATTTCATTTTGGTAGGTCTCATTTCGATCTAATTGAGTCCATGTACTTGAATCAGCTTCAGCGCTTGGCCCTGGCTGTTTGAAATCATGTGTCATCCAGGCAAAGCTGTCCAACCTCAAGAAGCAACACAAAGTGCTTCAGAAACAGCTTTATTGCAGCAGCGGTTTGCTTCATACGCCGTGAACTGCACCTTCATTGTTTATCTGTGATTTATTCATTAATTGTAATGTTTTCGCCCTGGGTTCTTTTATATGCACCTTTTTTCGATCAGTGCCCTTTGTTTTTTATGACCTACATTTTGTGCCTGTATTTAAAATATAACTTGTAGAACAAATTCTGCCAGCAGTTACCTGCCTCTGAAATATCATCAATGTTGTTATGTGAGTTTGTGGTCAAACGAGTGCAGTTCAGTTCAGATATTTGGTCTGATCATAGAGACACTCCACAGTTTGGAGAGCTTTAGTCCGTTTTCAAAAGTAATCAAACAAATCAATCAAAATAACTTCAATTTTCTGTGGAAAAATAAACATCATTACATAAGGAAAGAGGATATTGTGAAATCTTTAGAACAGGGGCCTAAATGCTATTGATTTTGATTCTATGAATGGGGCTTTAAAATTAAGATGGTTACAGAGTTTTTTTTAACAAATTTAGACAATTTTTGGTTCAACCTTCCCACTAAAATATGTTCTAGTTTGGGTGGTGTCGAATTTCTTACCAAATGTGATTTTGAGTTGTCCAAATTACCCACAAAACTATCTAAGTTTCATGGTCAAGTTCTCCAGTACTGGAAATTAATATATAATAATCATAATTTTTCTCCCCATGATACACCTTTATGGAATAATAGGTATATACTGATTAGGAAAAAATCTTTTTATTACAAAGAATGGGCTGATCAGGGCATATGGTCAGTTTTACATCGGATGGATGAGAGGGTCATTTACTTGATTTTACAGACTTCACTTTCAAATACAATGTTATTTGTTCTAAGCAGCAGTTTACAGCAGGTCATCAGTGCAATTCCACAAGCACGTACACTTAAGGGTTTGTTGATGTATACACACTGTTCCTTGTTTATGTCCCTTGACTATTCATGATGTTCCCTTTTTGGATAAAAAATGTAACACGTTTTTGCGGTCTGTACTATCTAATGAATGTTTCCCTGAGCCTTTAAGAAGGCGAAATATTATGGAAGGTTTCACCAATCAAAATATAAAAAACTTTCAATGTAATTATATTAAGTATCCAATTCCACCTACAGCTAAAGAAGTACGCTTTAAAATGTTAAATAATGTTTACCTGTGTAAAGAATTTTTACATTCAAAATGTAATATTGAGGACAATATATGCACCTTCTGCTCGTCTAACATTCAAACAGAAGAACATCTTTTTCTCGCGTGTTACTCAAACATCTTTTGGGACAGAATAAAAAAAAGCTTTGGTCCGTTTTACTCGACCAATCGATGCGCAGAGCGTGTCTACAGTCGACCAATGATGCACCGGCGCGAGCCAGACTGTTTTGGGGCCTACAAAACGCAGCCCCGGCCCGCCCGCCTGTCCCGGCTCACCTGTCCCGTGCCCAGGGTGAAGGTGAAGGGCTTGTCTCTCGGGATGCTGCTGTCGAACTCGGTGCCGTCCTCCAGGCGCCCGGTGTAGTGCATGTTGAGCACGTCTCCTTTGCGGGACTTGATGGGGCAGTGGTCCACGCGCTTCTTGATGCCGATCTGGAGCTTCTTCTTCTCGGCGCCGCTCACGGCCGCGGTCAGCACGGCCAGCAGCAGCAGCACGACCCGCATGGCTCCGGCTCCGGCTCTGGGACAGGGGAGAGGTGAGAGGTGAGAGGTGAGAGGTGAGAGGCGAGAGCTGCTGACAGAGGAGGTACGGAGGCTGAGCTGGAGCCGAACGCAGCAGAGGAGGAAGAAGAAGAAGGAACGTGACCCGGATGTGCTTCCGACGTGGTGCAGCGGGAAATGTGTCCGACTGGAAACGACTAATATTTGCATATTATTCAAAACGCCACACAGTTGTGTGCTTTTTATTTATTTGTATGTAAATATTTAGAGAAATCTACATACTTATTCACTCGAGTCTTTTAGGAAAAACAAAGTAAGACCATATACATTTATGCGGTATTTACTAATAAATATTATATCATGTATATATAATTATAGTCACTGCAAATAGTTGTTGAAAAAAAAAAAAGGATGTTCAGTAGTTTCCTCCTCCTAAGAGCAAAAAGCATGGCTCCACCTCAGAACCAGTCCTCTTTTAATCATTGTTGCAAAGACGTATAACAGCCATTGATTGTGAATTGCATTTCTTTTATTTTGGGGGACTTGGACCATTTAATGAATTTAATATATTTATTTGTTATTTTGCCATAACTATTGATTTTATTTATTTATTCATTCATGTATGTATTTATTTATTTAGGGACAGTACATATTAATGAACTTGATTCATATGTTTAAAAACAAATATCACACAAACAAACGTTCAAACCACAGACAATAACTTCAGATAGAACCACAACAACAACCAATGAACACAATACAAGAAGAGACAGGGGCAGACAGGAGCAGACAGGAGCAGACAGGGGCAGACAGGAGCGATTAGACTCAGGGGTGGCAGACAGAGGAGGTTATTCACAATTCATTCATTTCATTATAAAGTATTAAAAGTGGTCAAATTTGTCATTGCTTATCATGTTGTTTGTTCTTTGTATGTAGTGCACATATGCTAAAGGTTTGTGTATATTACACATGCTAAAGTGCTATATGTATTGCACATATGTTAAGTGCTTATTGGTACATATTTTTATTTTAATCAATTTCAATCAAATTATGAAATAGTTTACTTTAAATATTTTATTGTATGTATTGTAATGATTATTGCAGTTTCCTCTAGAATAGTGCCATTGGGTACTCCCTCATTGAACTATGTTTATGAAATATAGTTTTGAACTCTTATATTCTTTTATGCAAATTGCATTGGATGGACAATGTTTTCCACATAATTGCTTTATTGTTCCACCAGACCCATGTGAAGAAAAGCTATGGGTAAATACACCTTCCAAAAGTGAAGAATAAGCTTATGGCAATTTTACTGACAATTTGGACACAATCACATTTTGAAAAAAACAAAACAAAAAATGATCCAAAAAAAAACAACAAAAAAACAACGAATATCCAGCTCCTTGTTGTGCGCACATGCGGCATATAATCTGACAAGAATTTGGAACAAGACAGGGTTTTAACAAAATGTTATAATTTTTTTTTTTTTAAATAATAGTTTTTGTATGAAACATGGCCTGTACTTAAAGTCTAAATGAGTTTTGGGCCACGACATAAAACTAAATAAAATGGAATTAAATACAGTCCCAGTCAAAAGTTCATGAGGGGGTTTCAGGATTGTTTTTGAGGTGTGGTCCTAAATTTATGATCAGATGATGATGATGATATGATTTATGACGTCGATCTCTACACTGGACGATCTATGCACCACCCGCCTGGACAGCTGGATTAGCCATACCTCGTCTGCCTGGACCAACTCCATCTACTTTAGATGAACCATTCCAATGCTGGAGGAGCTCTCTCTACACTGGTGGACTGCTCCTCGTCCTCCTGGAGGAACTCTTTAAAGCCACCTCCCTCTTGAGTGGTTCTGGCTCCACAGTCCAAGTGGATGTCAGTCCTAGTTCAGCTGCAGCCTGTCCGTCCGTGGGAGTAGGATCTCTCCTTCACTGTGGTTCTCCCCGAGGTTTCTACTTTTTCCCATGGGGTTTTTTTGTAGTTTTTCCTCGCCGCGAAGGAGGGTCAAAGGACAGGGGCATTCTGGGACAGTTATCTGAACTGCTTTTACCTGTGGCCCATCGAGGCAACTGTTGTTGTGATTTTGGGCATTATAAAAATAAATTGATTTGATTTGATGATCAGATGTAGAAGCATATTTCCGTTTAATTGTTGTTTTCAATAAAATGTTTACTCAAACTTTTTATTTTTGTCTCACTCCCATTGCTTGTTGCTTATTGAAGCTCTATTTCGAACCTTGTTCAGATTCAACCATGAAAATGTGACTTTTGCCATTTATTGAACTGGTCTTAACCCTGTGATTGAGACTGTATCAACAGCACATGGTGAATACTGTCACCATCAGACGAGGGAAGCGCAGGGCGGGAAACACATGTCATTCTTCATCTGCTGTAGAAATGCACACATCCTGGAGTAATCTGCATAATCCACACAACTGCATCTGACTGGGATTAGCCTGGAGCCCCTCACATGTGCGTCAGCGGGTACTCCTCCTCTGCACCTGTAATCCTAATCCATGCTGCAGTGGGAGGACCCCAGCGCTGACCTCTGACCTCTGACCTATAATGGACAGAAGAAGAGTCAGAGGGACAGAATTGTAGAAATGCTACTTTTAGTTACATTTTCACATTCTGACTCTTCAAACACAGAGAGTTGTGTCTTCAGGTTGTCTGCACTGAAATGGAGCAAAGGATCATAGTCTGGAGAGGTTTTGTTAAAACAACACCATTAACTTTATTTGGAAATGTGTTTCATTTATTTTCTTCAATAAATGTATTAGATGCAATAGAGAAATTAGTTGGATGCGACAGCTTCAAAAATTATAATTCTTAATTGGTGAATAGTAACTACAATTCTGAACAACTGAGTTTTTTATTTTGAATTTCATTCATTTCTGTGCAGGTTTTCTGCCCAAAAGGAGCAGGATGAAGGAAAACGTTTGTAACCTGACTTAAAACCTAAATAGTTAACTATAGCTTATATATAACTTATACTATACTTTCAGCCACTGTCACTGTGTGATCGAAAGCAGTGGGGACTGGGAGAACAGGGACTTAGTTCTTGGTACTGATAAGTGTGAAAACACCTCATGTAGTTCCCTCTGTTTTTAGCTGTTGCTACAACAAAACAATGCAACTGAGCAAAAGAGCTTGTACTCTGATGTAACGTGTGATGGGCCACAATAATATTGTGAGCTTTTTGACTTTAATACAGTGGTCATATAATGATACTTCTGTTGTTAAACTTCTGTTTTCTAATACTGTTGGTTTCTTGTTTCAGTTCAGATGTTTTTCAGACTTCTCTCAAATGCTTCTGGACGGATTTAAAATGGAAACATCACATCACATGATCACTTCTGCGTGCTGTCCGGTGGTGGAGTGGTCTAAGCAGCAGCACATTTGCGGGCTCTGTGTCGGTCTCAGTGTGGTCAGATTGATTTCAGTTTACTGTCCACAACGGCACGGTGAGTGCAGGGCCTCGCCCAAGGACACCATGAATGAAATGAACCACCGTCATCCGTCAGTCTGAGAACTGAGACATCCAGAAAAACACTTTGCAGAAAACAACAAATGATTTGTCCTGAATTGCATTTTATGGTAAAAGAGCTCTGAAGCCTCTGTGAACATCAGAGCTGACATGCAGAGGAATCTTTGAACAGCTGCCTGTTATAGTGTTGAGTGAAGCGTGAGGAATCCTGCCTTCCCCGTGCTCCTGAAGGGGTCGTGCACCTGGAGACGAGGCGCAGGAGGGTTGCTATGTTGCCTCTGCGTTGCCAGGTAATTCAGCCCCTGTGCATTAAGCTGTGTGTAGGAGGGGCCAATTAGAGGCAGGTTTTAATTTAGGTGACATCCAATCAGGATTGTCCCGACCAAGTGTGTACTGAGGACAGGATCGATGTGGTTGGTGCTAAAGATAGTATGCTCTGGAGGGCCGCTCTGCTCTGATTGGCCATTCAACCATTCAAACAGGTGAAGTTTGTCAGTTGTGGTTAAGGTTTTGTTAAGTTTAGGAGCAGTTAAGGGTTAGAGCTGGGGTTTAATGGCTTTGGATAGTTCAGTGACATTAACATTAAAAAACAAATTCATCACTTATTAGCCTCATCTCAATTTACACCATACAATAAAAGTTACAAAACTGAATAAGAAAAAACAAAACAAAAAACAGACAGACAGAACCGGACAGAGAAAGAAAAGACAAAGAAAAAAGTATATAAGAGAGTCTGGCTCATGTCCCCTGTGTAACTGTCCCATTTGTCCCAGTGTCCTTTTTCAAATTTATTGTAAAAGTCAATTTTTCCATTTTGTAAAAGCTGTTTCAGTCCAGTCCTTCACAAGCTTTGTTCCAGTTATTCATTTTCTTGTGTTTTTTTTTCTTTTGCTGCAGCCAAAATCCATCTATCACTTCCTTTGAGTTTTACGTCTGACATACAATGTTTTAAATCACATGTCGGTGTTGAAGGCAGTGCCTCATTGACCTCAGTCCAGACAGTCCCTAAACACATGATAGCGATGAGCCACATGCCAGGTTTCTCTTCCCTTTGAATAATGTGCACTTTGACATGTTGTTGTAAAATAGCGTGAACCCTCACCTGGACAACACGCCGTCCCTCTGTCCAGCACTAACTGATCCACATGCTCCTGTGGATAGTAGGCTTTGTCCAACACTAAAAGAAGCTACAGAGGACACTAGACTGAGGAAGGGGGTGGAGCTACAGTCACTATGGTTACTGCATCTTTTACTGTAGAAGAGTGCTCATTAAGAAGACATAGGGCCGTGCAGGACAGATGAAAACAGTGGCCAAAATAAACACAACACTGATATGACCTCAAGATTTATGACTGTGTCCTCATGTCCTTACAATAAATAAACAATAACAACAATAACAATTCATTTTATTTATATTGCACTTTACAATCAAAGAACATCTAAAAAAACCCACATTGGTAGCTTGAAGCATAATTCAAACATAAAAAACCTGTGGCAACTTTAGTTATAAAGAGTGAGGAGCATGTTTTGGGGTTCTGGAGCGGAGACGTCTGGTGGTTTGGAGTGGTGTCAGTGGTTCTTTCAGGTTCACTGGTGCACTGATAGGTCAGGAGGCAGATTTTATATTCCACCCTGAACCTAACAGGAAGCCAGTGGAGGTTATGGAGGATTGGGGTGATGTTGGGTTTTCTGCGCCCTCCTCAGGATTCTGGCAGCACAGTTATGAATGAACTGTAGCCTTTGTAAAGTCCTGCCAGAGAGATGAAGAGAGCAGCCTGGAGAAGACAAAAGCGTGGACCAGCTTCTCAGCATCGGGCAGGAAGTGAGGGCTGGAGTTTGGAGATGTTCCGGAGATGAAAAATGCTGTTTTACAGATTTGTTGGATGTGAATGTCAAAGGATAGGTCGGGGTCCAAACGGACTCCCAGATTTGTTCCAGAGGAGGAGAGGGAGACATTGTGGTCTGTAAATGAAAATATTGTGAACAGGGAGGACTGAAGCTGGTGTGGAGTACCAATGAGAAGGGCTTCGGTTATTGTGCTGTTCAGCTGGAGGAGGGTTAGAATTAGAATTTAAGAATTTAATTTATGGAATAGTATCTACTAATATCTCTAGATAAAAGGAAAAATGATTGTGGGCTCTACATTTCTGTGAATATTTTTCCAGTAAAACCCATAAATCTAGATTGTTCCATCATAAAAAATGCAAAGAGTTTATCAGAATTTCCAAAAACATAATGTAAAATACAATAATAAAAGTGTTCTGCAGCAGCTCTGATGTCACTCACATGTGTTTTTCTTTTTCCAAAATCATCTCAGTTTTTTTATATTTTGTATTATTCTGAGGTTAAATCCCAGTTTTTCCAGTGAAATCACATTATGTTCCGCTTCACTTTTGCTTCCATTCTGAATTAGAATGTTTTTCTTTCAGACTTTTAAAGAGTCTATAGGCCTATATTTAATGCCATACAGTGAAGCATTTCAGGCAAAAGAATAACATATTTAAGTGAAATAGTGATTAGAAGGTATTAAACAGAAAAAAGAAAAAAAAAACAGGCTGACAAATTAGAAGCGGGATAAGGTATCTGTTGCCATGGTAACCGTAACTCAAACTTAACAACACAAGAAAAAAAAGAAAAAAAAAACATCACAGCAGTGGATTCTAATGTGCATAATGATGCCATGCAACCTGTCACAACACGCCCGCAACACCGAATCAACTCATTAAGCGCTCTAAATGGATAATTACACGGGGATTAGGCACGTTTTCACACAACAGGAGAGGGTTTGGGCGCCACTGTGTCCGCACAAGTCCAACCGGAGCCCCGCGTTTGCTTTTCTACCACTTCAAAGCGTCCAGATGTCACGTAAACGAGCCGCATCTATGGATCCATCTGGGTTATTTCTGTATTTAGGTTGCTGATGCGGGCTGCGATGAAAGGCATTGTTTTCGTCCAATAAGCGAGCGCCGTTGCTGCACTTCCGGGCTGTGATTGGTCGAGGCGGAGGCGCTGACAGAGGGGCGGGACTGTGAGATTACAGCAGCCGAGTCTCTCCTCCGCACAGATTCAGCGGACATCTGGAAGAGCCTACCCGGGGAAACAAGCGCGGAAACGGGTCAAGTGTGAGCGCTGAGGCGGGGTTTGCTGGTCTGAAAGACGAGCAGGGCGAGGTGTTGTTGTCGGGGTAAGTCTGTGCTGGGAGGCGGTGGCAGGTGCCTGGGGGACGCGGGGGAAAGCACACGGAAACACGGCCAAAGCGGAGGGCGGGAGGAGGCTGCTGATGGACCGAGCTGCTCCCGCATCAGGAGGTGTTTAGGCCCGATGGAAGTGACGGCGCCTCGGCTCCCAGCGGATGACGCTTCGTTAAGGAATCTAACATTGTTTCTGTGAACTGGATTTGTTTGTTTTCTTTGCAGTCGTTGTTAAACCCCATTGGGATCATGCATATCCCCCATCCTCGCCTCTAATCTGGGTTTAAATCAGAGGAGTTGTCCCGGATTACCCCCGCTCGCTCCCCGCTGGTCCGGACCCACCGTGGCCATGCCGACGTCCCAGCCCGGTTCCGAGCCTGAGGAGGAGTTCTGGGTGGACGGGTCCAGGCGGGACGGGACCGTGGAGGAGGTGTACAACCTGGGAGCCGAGCTGGGCAGGTTTGGACCACACTGACACACGGGGACACGGGACACGGGCGGCCAGATGTGCAGGGACCAGGACATAAGATCTGTGAAGACCATTTATCCCTGGTTTAGTTCTTGTTCAAACCCGATGAGTGTAATCCTGGTTTAGACCTGCTCCAGTCCTCATCTGGTGCTGGTTTAGCGTGGGTTAGAGCTTGTGAAAGTCTTTCTCAGGTCGTGGATCGTATGGAATCATGAGGGACCTGTGATTCAGCCCTGATGGTTATATTAACCCTTTATTACACCTCTTTAAATCCAGATTGGGGAAGTCACAAAAATGGGAGAAGAAAGATTTTAATCATTCACAATTAATGACACTTCATGGCTAAACAACAATAATCTTTCTTTCAGTAAATTCCCGTTCACCAGTAAATATGACACGATAAAGACCTAAACAGCCAAATAAAAAGCACTTTACATTTATTTTTCTTCAGTTTAAATTGAATTGATTTATTCTTCTTCTAAAATTCTCAAGATTGTAATTTTCTTGTTTTTGAAATTAAATTGTGACCTGAATGATGATGATTATTTATTAACCAAATAATCTTGACATCTCCAGGGCTGATTATGCCATAGTTTAGTCTTGGTTCATTCACAGTAAATACATAACCACATAAACACTAAGGTTTGAACCTGTATCAAAGGAGCACTCTATAAGTTTTAAGCGGAGGTTCTTAGACCTTCTTTTTTCCATGACTGAAGATGTAGGAATGTTCCAGAAAATGGCATAACATTTTGCAATATACAGGGAGACAAGCAGGCGACTCCTCAAAACAATGTATTTCATGTCAGTTAAATGCCTTAAATTGGTAAAATGAAGATAAATGTGTTTATGTGACACTGTGGAACACTCCAAACAAAAGAGAAAGCAGGTGACAGACCATCCACAAAGTGACCTGGTGCACCTGCTCTGACCCTTCGACCGCTCCCCTCTGCTCTGTACTTACTCCTGCCATTTTATTTTCTTAAACTGTGACACACATGTTGGATTCATGTTACATGTTGGATGTTGGAGTAGCAGTGCACACTGCTGAGCCATTTTGGCACAAAATTTTTAAAAATCAGCTGCTCGCTATAGACCATTCTCAACTGTCACTGATTATATAACTTGCACATAATTGACGTTCGCTCGTGGCAACAAGATAGAGTGCAGCATCCGCTCTGCTGCTATTGGTCGCTTTTTGCCTGAAACTCATCTTGTCTGCTTTCTGTGAAGTGCCACTGTGTATTTACGAGAGAAAACACATGAGGCTAGGTCTGTGTTTACTGACTTTTCATTGGTTAAACAGCGGCATGTGATCGACCAAAACAGAAAGAATACCTGTGATCCTAACCCTCTCAAGATTTTCTCAAATGGATATTTAAAGTGGCAACAAGTGAAGAAGTTGGAATATTTCCTGTGGATTTTATCAGAGGAGAATAACAGTGAGTGCCATGATTTATGTTTATGTGCTTCAGCTCTGGTTGTCTTGGTTGTAGCTGTTAAGTTTAAGTGTGTGTGTTTAGGCAAACATTTCTGCCTAAAAATGTGCCTCGCTGTTGTCTTTGTTTGTACATCTCTCTTGAAAAGAAGACAGTTTTACCTCTGCATCTTTCCATTGACGGGTGGCAAATGTTTCTCTCTAGAGCTGAGAACACATTTTTAGACAGATTTTCCTTTCATTTTCATTTGTCCTGGGCAGTCCCAGTTGTCTTTAGTTGAAGACAGTCGCAGCTGCTTCAGTCTGGACTTTCATCTGAAAGATCAGCTGTCATTTAAACATGTTTGAATTATAAAGCTTATTTTGCGGTGGTCCACTACAGTTTACTGTTTACTGACACTTCTGCACACACAGAGTCCAGCGGCCAATGGAACGGAGAGAAGGAGACACTGGAAACAGCGTCTGGGCTAAAACTTTCTATATTTATCTTTTCAGAGGAGAACAATCCACAAACAGCGAGGCACATGGTGGTATTTCTACCGAAACATCAAATGTATAATGCAAAACTACTGTAAGCCCACACTTACAACCAGAGCTGAAGCACATAAACATAAATCATGGCACTCACTGTTATTCACTCTTTTCCTCTGTGTCTCACGTCCTCCTCTGTTTGGACACAGCTCCAAATGACACAAGTTTCCTCTGATAAAATCCACAGGAAATATGTCCAACTTCTTCACCTGTCGCCCACTTTTATTTATGGTAAATGGTAAATGGTCACATTTATATAGCGCTTTTCTACCTTTTTTAAGGCACTCAAAGCGCTTTACATCAAGGAACCAGTCACCCATCCACTCACACATTCATACACCAGTGTACGCAGACACTGGGGGCCAGGTGGGTTAAGTGTCCTGCCCAAGGACACAACGGCATTATTCATCTGAAGGAGCTGAAATCGCACCACCAACCTGCGGGTCAGGGGATCTGACCACTCAACTACTCCATGTCTGGAGTGGGATTCGAACCGCCGACCTTCGGATCAGAAGGCGCCCACTCTACCTACTGTGCTACTGCCGCCCCATAATCTCCATTTGAGATATTTATGAGAGTTAGAATCACAGCTAGGGCTGTGTTAGATTGTTTTGGTCAACTAATGATCACATGATGCTGTTTAACCAATGAAAAGTCAGGAAACCAGAGCCAGCCTCGTGTTTTCTCTCCTCAGTGCAGTGGCACGTCACAGACACAGACAAGATGAGTTTCAGGTGAAAAAGCGACCGCTGTTGTAGCAATGCACAGACTAAAAAAAAACAATAGGTCTTTAGATTTCATTTTCTAACGTCTACAGTTGGGAAACACACTTCTGTTTCCCTCTGTTGTCAGCAGTGAGAGTAAACTATGAAAAAAGAAATAAATGCAGCCCTGAGGCAACATTCCTTCTTTGCTTCTAGAGCCATGCCTTTAAACAGGATTCATGAAGTTTATGCTCCAGCTATGTTTTGATGACTATGTTTTTGAACCACGTGATAACATGATTGTAACTTCAAAAAAGTCATTTTTGCATAATATGTGTCCTATCTAAGCTGCATTCTTGTGGTTAATGAGAAAACTACAGGCCTTTACCAAAGCAGTCTATGCCTGAACTGACTATTGTGGCACCATGGTGCTGATCGTTAACACAGTAATCCTTACAACTACACTTTAACTGTGTTGTATAATGGACCATCAAACAGTTGTTGACTGAACTTATCTACACAATGAACAGATACGTGTGTCCTGTTGTTAATTGGTTCAATTATGACATTTTTCCAATTTTCTCTGTGGGAAACACATGCCATGATTTGTTGGATGAATGGATGAACTTTAGCAATAAAAAAGTGGTGTCTTGCTGGTGCCTAGACACAGCGGCTGAGGAGGCTGATGGTTCTGCTGCTGAGGAGAGAGGAGATTGGTTGTGAGGCGATGGAGGCAGGTTGTAATTGACCGACAGTGACAGAAAAGGTTGGATTTCTGCCTCAGCCTCTGTAAATGCAGCGCAGGTACATCCTCTTTGCATTTAGGGAGAAATGAAATGTGTGTCCTCATTCTTATGTAACAGCCACGAGTGCTCCACTTAAAGACGGAGCGTCTTCAGGCTGCTCTGCCTCACTGTGCTGTGGACGCCAGGAGAAGGTCTGGGGAGGGAGGGCAGTTTCTCAGGCTTTGGGCTGGGTGATGTGGCAAAAAATGATTAGCACGATTTTCTTGGGGCCAGATCATGAGTTCGATTCTATCATGATTCATGTTCACTTTGTATTTTTCTATTGCCTTTACGATTGAGGAAACATATCTAATGGTGATTTTCTGACCAGTGCAATTGCAATTAGATTTGTGATTTATGTTTTCATAATAGAATTCTGCTCAAATTCACATTTTAAAGACACTTTTGTTGCTTTCAGTTGCGTTTTGGTGCATTGAGTCACATTTGAACACATTTTGTTGCCTTTGATCGTGCTTTTGTTGCTTGTTTCAGAACATGTTTGTACAAATCCAAACTACAGTGTGAGCAGTTTTAATTCAAATCAAAG
This sequence comes from Rhinogobius similis, assembly GCA_019453435.1. Taxonomy (NCBI): domain Eukaryota; kingdom Metazoa; phylum Chordata; class Actinopteri; order Gobiiformes; family Gobiidae; genus Rhinogobius; species Rhinogobius similis. Next base: position 1,197,441 of record CM033623.1, read on the forward strand.
CCAGACATTTTGTTGTTTGTGGAAGAAATTGTTGCACTTCAAAAACTGCAGCTTTTGCAAAGCTCTGGCCTTTAAGGGGTGAATAAAGTTATCTGCTCAGAGGCTTCAGAGGCTAAACAACAGGAGAAAAAGTGTGTTTGAACAGACAGCTGCATTAAAGAGACAAACAGTGGATACGACGATTTCACAAAAATAGCAGACAAAATGAAGCAGACATTTTCAATAATTAGCTCACATCAGATCTAAATACTAATGGTTTTGTGTCGTTGTGTTGGGAAAAATGCAACAAACTAGAATTTCCAGGGTAGGAATGCCAGATGGAATGTTTCTCTGTTGTGTAGGAAAGACAATATAGAATTTAGAATGTTTTTGTTTACATTTACATGCATTTAACACATTTATGTGGCAAAAAGGGGAGCTGTCCAGTGAGTTAGCTGAAGATTTTGGAGTGAATCTGTATCTAACAAATAAATACACTGTTTACTAGTACTTTTCTGTAGAAATTGTTATTTTTGCATGAATTATTGTGCAGTTTCGGTCTTTTGAGTGCATTTGGGTCAAATACACAGAGATACTTCATAGTTTAGATATATTTTTGCCACCCCCCTTTTAGTCGACTAATCGGTCGGTAGGGCAGGTCTTTAGTCGACCAAGAATTTCTCTAGTCTCTAGTGTCTGTCAACAGGTGACAGACACTTTGCCAGAAAAGTTGCATAAACCTTTAAGTTAAAAAGGTCAAATTAAATTGTCCTAATAAAGGTATGTTAAAATTGATTGTATGTCTGGACCATAGAATTATAATAAAACCTGGAAGATGAATCCAAAATGGCGCCCTGTTTATCCCTATGGAGTGTGCTCATTGGCGCATGACCCCAAAAAAATGTCTTACTTCCGCATTTACTTCCTGATACGGAGGCTGACATCTTTGCTTTACTTCCTGATACGGAGGCTGACATCTTTGCTTTACTTCCTGATACGGAGGCTGACATCTTTGCTTTAGTTCCTGATACGGAGGCTGACATCTTTGCTTTAGTTCCTGATACGGAGGCTGACAACTTTGCTTTACTTCCTGATAATGAGGCTGCCATCTTTGCTTTAGGGCGCCACTTGACGACAATCCCCCATGATGCTTTGAGCGACGTGAGCGACCACGCAGCTTGCGAGTTTTTGTGTTAACGTTAGCTTGTGTGATTGTAATTGTATTCTTCATGTTAGACACACGTGAAAACGTCTGGAATTAAATAAAATACAACTTACAGGTGTCTCTAGTCGAGCCTTTTCCACGAGCTTCTGTTTGTATCGTCCGACGCTCGTTCACGTGACTCACACATGTTTACTGTGACGTCACTTCATATAAAAACGGTAATTTCGGTGATTTTAGAAACGGTAGAAAAGAACATTTCCTTCTATTTTATTTAAATACCGATAATAATTTAGTCCTGTCTGCAATTATAATGTGCAATTTTAGAAAAAGGCTGGTTCCAAGACGTTGCAGTACCTCACACGGCCACTAATCAATCTGGGACCACAGACAGAGGGGGCATACCTTATCCAGTTAATTTAATACATCCATGGTCTGGACAGGGCCAAAACAAAATGTAACAAAAAATATGGCTGACCTTTCATTGTAGAAAAAGATTTGGCCAGTGGTAATGTTTAACTCTGTGTGCCACTCAGGCTTAGGGTGGAGTCATAAAACTATGGGGAGCTTTTTGGAGAGAAGTTAAGAGCTGAATACCAAAAAATATATGTAGAAGGCCTAAATTAAAGACTAATCTGAAATTTAAATTTGAGTAGTGTTTTTCATGAATACTTTTTACTTCAAGGACAAATTTGGCAACAACATTTACTTCTGTACTTTTAATTCAGTACATTTTTAACCACGTAACCACAACCTATCACAGTGAATTGTAAAAATCTCTCTTCTACTTTTGTTTTTGTTTTTGTTTTTTTAAAGGACTTTTTGGCCTGTAGGCTTTATTTGACAGGACAATACAGTGAGAAATGGTGAGGAGACCGGGGAATGACATGCAGTAAATTGTCATGAGCCTGATTCGAACTCAGTGCTGCGAGCCTGCCTTGTGTGCTCCACTCCATATCCATAAAAAATGAAACGGTGACACTGGAAATTGTTCCATTTCACTCGTCCATACTTATTTGGACAAGAGCAGATAAGAGACGTCAGGATGTGGAGAAGAGGAGAAGGATTGTTGTGGACGATGGTGATGAAGAGGAGGAGGTGGAGAGCCTGAGGAGGCTGTCAGTTTCTTCTCACAATCATTCTGATTTGACAGCGTCCCCGGTCCACCTTCAGCAGTCTGTAATGATGTTTGTGTCCTTAGAGCAGCTGTTTGAATGTGGACAGGGGGTTTGGTTTATTGACTGTAAACATTGTTATCAATCAAGCCATCGTCATAGAAACCATCAAATCATAAAGTCTGATCCAGCAGCGATATCACCAACGTGTGAGCGCACCATCAACACCGCTGACACCCGCCAACCAGGAGGCTGTTCCCATGGCAACCAGGACCGCTGATGATGGGGAGGGGAAGTTCTGCTGGGACATTATCATTTAAAATACGTATAGCCAGCCGCCTCTAGAAATGACCTAAACATAAACTTCACCAAATCCAAATCTGTACTTTAAACCACGTCACTGAGCCAATATTAAAGGATTTACCTCATGGGGGCTAGAACTTTGCCCATTGTCTACCGCTCGCCCAAGTGCAACAAAAGCCTTTTCTGAGTTTCATTGCTGTTATTTTTACTCAGTAAGTTTTTAATTGTTGCTGATTTTAATATACAATTTGCTGCACATCTAAACCCCTGACTGATGAGTTTTTGGAACTGCTTGATACTGTAAGACCTAATTTATAGTCCAGTGTTGAGCTTTGTTCACTCGCGTGCAGGCATCCTAACGTAGAACTGAACCATTCGAGCTTCTGCGAAGTCAGGAACCTTTTTATTTTTTTCCCAGGATTCTTAAATTTGTATTTATTTATTTAACAGAAAAACACACAGACAAAACATGACCAAAGAGAGAACAGGAGATTCAAATAAAATGTATAAGAAAGGCAGTAAAAGACATTCAAAGAAGATTATACATATAGTCCAAAGTAAACATCTCGTTTTGTCTAAAGTAAAATTTGTCCATTTTTTAATTAAGTCCAAATGTATGTTGTTTCAGTATAGTCCTTGATTGTTGGTGCAGTGTGTGTCAGCCTTCTCTTTGTGATGACCCTCTTCCCCTCTGCCAAAAGGATATTCCGAAGCTAGCCATTTTTTTGTGGAGTTTTTGAAGAGTTTTGAGACCAAAATACACAGTTCTTAAGTCAAGTGGGGTGGCAAAGTAAAAATATTTAAGTACAATAGACCAGTCCCAAAACACTGGGTCACTCGACAACCACAGCATCTCCAACAGCCAGCACTTCCCTGTGAATAGTGAACACCGTGACATGGTGACAACAACATGATTTCCAGCATTGAGAAATAAATATATATATGTTCCCATTCCTCGTCTGCAAAAACATGATTTTCTCTGTCCCACTTATTTTTTTCAAATATTATTTCCTTGAAAGTTCTGATTTATTCGTCTTAATAAAAATGTCAGTCATTTTTAATTCTTTTACGTTTATGGTAAATAACTTTTGTACATTTTGTTATTGAGATCTTAAATCTTAGGCCGGTGCTGATTGGTGTTGAAGTGCTGTGGGAATTCAAACAACTTCATTTGCATTTGTTTATTTACTAGGACAATAAACTATCACTTTAAGCTCATGTGCAAACATTTCTGTGCCAAACTTCTGTTCCAAACTCTTTTGGCTCAGGTTTCTTTAAAGTCTTTGCAGATCAACCAATCAAAGCCCTTTGATGTGACGTGACTTTTGGGCATAGTAGCACCTACAGGGCACAGGAAGCATTGCATGCTTTGTGATTAGTTGTCAAGGGCGTCAGGGAGCTGTGCTGCACCTCCGCCGAGATTTGATGCATGATTTAAACCAACCTGTACCCAGCAGTCACAGCCACACACTTGACCCCATGTTTATGTTTTAACATGGGGTCAACATGAGAATGTGTGAGTGATGCTGTGTTGCTATAATCATTTCTGAGCCCTTGGTTTTTCTCTAGTGTCTTATGTTCTTTTACCTGATCACGTGGTTTCGTCACCACCACAATGTCTGGTTGGTTCAGCTGTATCAGTCTGTATCTGGAAGTCCCACAGGGACTTGGCTCGGTCATTCTCTACCACCTTTTGACCTCTATGTGTGCTTTCTCTGCCAGCATCTCACACCCTGCAGTGATGTGCTGGACTGTCTCGGGTGTTGTCTGTTGAGGTAGATCTCGGCTTTCTCTGATCCAGGCCTGCTCCTTGTTAGAATCTCATTTTCTCGGGAGTCCTGGTCCCAGAGGGTACAGTTGTACATGGAGCACCCAGAGGCTGAAGGCTTCTCTCACTCTCTTCCTGATACATTTCCATTGTCTCTTTTTTAAACATTTGTTTAAACTGTACAAGATTTAAACAGTTTTTAATTTCCTCCGCCAACCCATTCCACAAAATGACCCCCCACACTGAAGTCCAGTTCAGGTTTAGGCCCAGATCCAGTCCCAGTTTTGAGGTCTTGTGAATGCATGCAGGATTAACACCATAACTCTGAATAATAAACACCGTCCTCTGTGGAATAATAAGCATGTAAACCCTGTCCCTCACCTGTCCCTCACCCCTCACCTGTCCCTCACCCCTCACTTGTAACATACCTGTCCCTCACCTGTAACTCACCTGTCCTGCACCTGTCCCTCAACCGGCACCTGTCCCTCACCCCTCACCTGTCCCTCACCCCTCACTTGTAACATACCTGTCCCTCACCTGTAACTCACCTGTCCTGCACCTGTCCCTCACCCCGCACCTGTCCCTCACCCCGCACCTGTCCCTCACCCCTCACCTGTCCCTCACCCCTCACTTGTAACTCACCTGTCCCTCACCTGTAACTCACCTGTCCCTCACCTGTAACTCACCTGTCCCTCACCCCTCACTTGTAACTCACCTGTCCCTCACCTGTAACTCACCTGTCCCTCACCTGTAACTCACCTGTCCCTCACCCCTCACTTGTAACTCACCTGTCCCTTACCCCTCACCTGTCCCTCACCTGTAACTCACCTGTCCCTCACCTGTCCCTCATCTTTGCCTCACCCGTCCCTCACCCCTCACATGTCCTTCACCTGTCCCTCACCCCTCACATGTCCTTCACCTGTCCCTCACCCCTCACTTGTCATTCACCGGTCAGTCACCTGTCCCTCACCCCTCACCAGTCCCTCACCCCTCACATATCCCTCACTTGTCAATCATCTGTCCTTCACCCCTCACCTGTCCGTCAGCTGTCCCTAATCTGTCCCTCACTTGTCCCTCACTTATCACTCACCTGTCCCTCACTCCTCACCCGTCTGTCACCTGTCCCTTACCTGTCAGTCACCTGTCAGTCACCTGTCCCTGTGCTTGTGTTCCGTCTCCCAGAGGAGCGACGTCTGTGGTGTACCGCTGTGAGGAGAAGCAGACGCAGAAGCCCTACGCCGTCAAAGTGCTCAAGAAAACGGTCAGTCCACCCTCCATACACACTCACATTCACATTCTGTTGAGCTCCTCTGCTCCATGTAAACTAATACAACGGAAAAAAGATGGCGCTGCCCATGACAACTTCCAGAATAAGTGGACTAAGTGGCTGCATGGGGCCCCCTAGAGCACATGCTTTTATTGAAAATAAGGATTAAAAAGTTTTACTGGAAAGCGTGTATTATTTAATGTTTATTCCTTCCAATCACATTGTCCTGTTTTCATCAACCTGCCAATGGGACACAGATGAAAATTAGCCTCTGTGGCTAACTCTGGTGCATTTACATGTTCATTAATATGCACTGTCCCATATTAAATAAAGTAAAAATAAACACAAACTTCAGATTATGACCTAAATCAGATGTTATATTCAGACAGTTACTCTTACAGCAGTAGTTTTCCCGATCCAAAATTCAATTATTTCAGGTCATTTCTTGGATCACTTCTCTACCACTGTACTTTTACTTGAGTAGTATTATTTATTAACGCCTACTTGAGTATGCCTTTTGTCTACCCGCACCTCTGCATTTTATAACACAGTCAGTCATTGCATATCCTATAGATTTTAATAAATGTAAGCACACTTTAGACAGCTGGAACACTAGAAATCAGGAAGACATTAAATAAAACCCTAGGGGAGGACCCCTGACCCCTCTCTGGTGTTTTTTTGGCTACAGCTCATGATTTTTTAAATCCAATTTAGTCTTATAGCTGAACTTATATATGAACTTGTAGCTATATAGCTGAGTCCAGGTACGTAGCACTGAAGTGCAGAAGGAAAAGTTTACCCCCTAAAGGCTAGGGCTGGCTCTTTATATTGTGTAATGTTTAAGGAAGGTTTACATTAGATCACTGACATAAATGAAAGTCAAATGGATTTGATGTGAAATTATCATTTTATGCTTAAGAATGTACTCATTTACATCCTCATTCTGTCAGACTGTGGACTAGAGACTTTAAAATTGTGTTGATTTTCACACTTTTAAAAATCTTATTATTTGTCTTGACTTACTGGATATCACTTCAACATTTGTTCTGATCTGTATTTTAAGTATTTCCTTTCATCTCTGTATTTTGGCCATTTTTTGTTAAAAGTTTAATCTCAATAAATGAGGCTTGAAATGATTCCAAAAACCTTCAAAATAACGGGGGTCTTTGTGCCACTTAAAGATCACTTCTTTGGTTCTAGATATTGTGTCAGTCTTTTAAGCTTTAATTGTCCAAAAGTCTCACACTTGTATTAAGAACATATTAAGTATTGAAACTCCTGGAACCTGACGTGTGTGTGTTTTTCAGATTGATAAGAAAATTGTGCGCACTGAGATCGGAGTCTTATTACGTCTCTCCCATCCAAACATCGTGAGTATCTTTCTGAGGCATTATACCAGGGGTGTCAAATTCATTTTGAGAGGGAGCTGAATTTAAAAAATCAGAGCTGGTCGGGGGCCGAAACAGAGACAGACATAAAACGCCCTGTATTACATTTTCCTTAATATTCAATAATAAATGTATATATTTCAACAAAATATATATATTGGAGATTTTAGTTGCAAAGAGTTTTACATATTATAGGTTTATTTGTTGAATTTTGAAATTAAATGGCTCAATATTCATGTTGACCATTAATTAATGTATTATTTGGCCCAATAATCACTGACAGTGACAGTTTATCTGAAACAGTGCTTTAAAGCACACATATTCTGCTCCACTTTTTGAGCTTTTAACCCTGTTCTAACAATGTTCCATCATCAAAAACATACCTGAAGTTGCATTCAGCTGCATTCATGCTGTTTTGAGGAATGAAAATCCTCTCTCCTCCGAGTGTCAAAAACACTCCCTTCTAAACTCTGTCGATCAGTGATGATTTTCATATTTCATAAGTTACTTATCCGATAATCTTTTGCTGTTTTAAGTCCTTAAATCATCACCAGACTCGTTCTCATTATTTCTGCCGT